>OZ014441.1:16967551-17567551 GCA_963966035.1 Acleris laterana | reverse complement strand
GATAATCTAAATTTAACATTAAATGTCTCCTATTTAAATAAGTTAATGTTTGAATGATAAAGTAAGCATAATTTATTATGTACGTCGCTGAATACATTGTAATAGAGAACTAAACTACTTTGCAAAGAAAATGGGCACATCTACGATTAGTTCCTTATTTTACTATAGGTACTCTACGGTACGGCACTTTTTTAATCTGTTATTATTAAATCTCACTTCATTACAGTATTTTTTAACAACTTAATACCTTTTAGTGCCCTTTTTTTACCTCTTTTGCAAAGAAAACGGACGTTTTTGACATTATGAGCAATCGCTGATAAAAATATTAAATTTAATTCCTACAAACTTACGCACCATTTCACAAGTAAGTGAGATAAAAACATTATTTGTCAAAAAACCGAGTAAAAAGAAAATCTTGTATGTTACGACTATTAATAAACTAAAGTCGACTACAAATAAATGATGAAGCCTTAATGCATGGTAATATGGCCCAAGAGTGGATACATCTCTTTGTACAGTCACGATCTTTATTTTGGTACCCACCTTAGGTCCAAAGTCAATCTGACATTCTATTACAATAAGGTTGAGTTTCCTAAAAGATACAAATGACGTGACATCTCTAATGACATTGACGACTTCAAGCAAATTTATCTTGAAATGGGTCCCAAATTAACGATCGTGACCGTACAGTCAACAAATTTGATTTCTAGGCCACTTTGGACTATGTTAAAGTGACGTTGTCAACCAAAACGTAAGAGACTCCCTATGATTTGGTTTACAACGTCACGTTGACAAAGTCCATAGTGGCCTAGGAATCAAATTGGTTGACTGTACCTAGTCGACATCTGGAGTTCCTACAATGTTTAAATTACCAATAAGAATAAGAATGAACTTAAATATATATTTCTAAAAGTTGTGACAAGTTTTTTTCCTTTAAGTATTATCTTTACATAGTATAAAATGAAGTCCCTTCCTGTCTGTTTGAAGTTTGAAATTCTCAACATATTTTTTTTCATTTTGGTAATTTACACCTAATATTGCTGCGTTTATCGCGCGATAAATTTTGGATAAGGCATCCGTCACCTTCTGACAGGTGAATAAGTACACATGTAAAAGTGACGGATGCTTTATCCACATTTTGTCACGTGATAACGCAACGCAACCATACTAGGTCCGCAGGTAGCGGTTTGTTAGATTTGTGTAGTTTTAAGTAAATTGGAAATTCGGTCCAATTTAATAACATTATTACTCTATAGGTATAATCACATTATTTAGAAGACCATGTGATTTTATTAATGATTGATTGATAACTAAGAATTATTACGTTTTAATAAAATCAAAACACGCTCGTTGAAAATTTGAGGTTATGTGTCAAACGGTGCAGACTTGTTTTCAGCTTTGGCGATTTCAACTGACACTGACTGTAGGTAAGTAAGATTACAAGGTATTAAAGTAAAAGTAAAAAAAATTACAATATGAAATTAAATGACAAAATGTAAGGGCGAAGTATCAAGAAAATTATCATATTAATATTAAAGAGGCTAGACAAGTTGCTTAACGCTAGCGTAAACGATTATCGAAAACTGACAAAATGTATGGAATTGACGTAGGCGCTGGACGCGACCGTCTGACAGCTTACGTCACTCCTATTCATTTTTGATAACGATAACGAACGCCGATTGCAGCGTTCTTAGGCCCTCTGGTAAGTATCCACACAACGTATAACTATAATAAACGACAGGAACATTTGCAGTCAAGACGGGTCTCTATTGACTGCCATAATTATTTTTAGTCATAATGTGTGTTAAGTCATAATTTTCGCAAGTCATAATGCATTTTTCTCAGGACACGGTTATTTTTTCAGGATTTTTATAAAACTAACCTAACCTAACCTAACTAATCTACACGATAACCGTTTATTAAAAACTGTAACTTCAGCCTGAAAGAAGTTATGACAAAAAAAAGTATGACTAACAATACATTATGATATGACCAACGATAAGTAATAGCAGTCAAAGGGATCCGAGTCAAGACAATAAATGATATCACAAGCTTCTGCCCGCGACTACGTAGGTAAACTTACCTACAACTCTAAAAACTTGTTGATAATTCTGTAACCACATTTTGCACAAATACGCTAAGATTTTTACCAGTGTATAGTGACAGGTTACAAGCTCATCGCCTAGCAGTACTACAAGCTACAAGCTTACATTAATCGCCTCTTACGACATCCACGGGAAGACATGGAGGCACTATTCAAACGCGGCACTTATAACAATGATATTTAATTCGTCTTAAACAACAACAAATTACAAGTGAAAGGGAAGGGGCTTCCCTAGGCATACTTTTTTGAATCAAATCGGAGAAATACAATACTAACATACTAAAGGGCCGAATCTTAAGTACCCGAAACTGACGTGCGTCTTCACACGCACCTTCCATGCCCTGGGTAGTGATTCTGTAAACAAGGCCGGTCGTGCGGACTGTCGAGTGATATCCAAGCGTCGAGATTAAGTAGTCCCGTCAGTGCGAACAAAACACATTGTAGCGCGTGCATTTTCAATTTAGCAGCACGAAGGGTCGAACGTATAAGGCTGCTTAATTAAAAATGCACGCGCCGCATGTGTTTTGTTCGTACTGACGGGACTACTTAATCTCGCCGCTTGGTTTCACTCGACAGTCCGCACGACCGGCGTTGTTTACAGAATCACTACCCTGGGCAAAGGGTGCTTAACCTAATGCTTAGTCCACATACTAGCCATTTGCCACAAATTACAAACCCATTGCCGCAAACTACAAACGTAAGTGATCCAAACCGCAGTATCCATGCGCTTGCTAATGTTTTAGTGTGTTTTGAAGAAGCAAACATCATGGATGTCAAGATTTTGTCGGCTGTAACCTTTGGCTTAAAGCCGGGTCCGCTGCGACCTGTTTTTGTGTTTTTCTAACACCTAACATGTTTTTCTAACATAATAGGGGCGTGGTCTAAATGTTTTTGTTAGCAAAAACACTCAAACATGTTTGCCGCGACGGATGGAAAACATCCCCCGCGTTCGCCTGCGGAGGGGGGTGCTGCGTTCATTTTGTGTTTGCCCGTCACGTCATACTGTTCAAGTTCAATTCTTTGTTGAATGGCTACTGTCCAGTGGGACAATTCTGCCAGTGTCAAGGTTGGAAGTTACACGTGATCGGTAAAAATGGTTTTCCAGAAACAGATGCTGATTCATCAGTTGGGGAATCTAAAAACAAAATAAATTATATACACTAACTACAACTACAAATACTAAAACTAAAATTAGAATTTACAACTTAATATTAAAATCAATAATTATACTTAGCTAAAATATATACAAAGGAAGTATTTACAAAAGTGAGGACATAACTAAAGCTAGCTGGGCGAGAGATGAAATCAGGAAGAAAGTTATAAAGAGAAACTGGAATATTGGGACAATTGAAAAAAATATGGTCTGGGGTTCCCTCCTCGAGACCACACTCGCACAAAGAATGATCCCGAACACAGATCTTCGCCAGAAAAGAAGGTGAACAAATGTGACCAAGTCGCAGACGAATTATTGTAGAGGTGGCAGCCTTATTAAGTGTGTTAAATTTAAAAAACCAAGGTTTAACAGGCAGATTAGGTTGAATATTACCATAATGTCTACCCTTGGAGAGACGAGAACAGTTCCACAAATCAGTCCAGTGTTCAAACAGATGGGACCTCGCGGTAGAACGAAAGTCTTGACTAAAACACTCCGAGTGGGAGGAGCAACCAATCTCAACTGCTTGCTTTGCAAAAAAATCAACCCGTTCATTGCCTGAAATGCCCGCATGCTCGGGGATCCAAGCCAAAACCACATCAATGCCAAGAGAATGACAACGATGGAGAACCTCTCTTGACTTGAGATTAATTAAAAGATTATCCTTAGATCGCAGGGGAACCCTATCCAAGGCCTGGAGACAACTCAAAGAATCTGAGAAAACAATAGATTTTGACATTTTGTGAGATTCTATGTAAGAGACAGCTTCAAAAATGGCAATAGCCTCTCCGGAGTAAGCAGAAGACTGAGAGGGAGATTTAAAGTTTAAAACAACATTATACCGTGGAATCCAGACAGCTAAACCCACACAGCCATCTGAAGAAAGTTTGGAAGCATCAGTGAAAACAGGAACAGGAATCCACCCATCCCATTTTTCAAATAATATTTTATTGAAAACCCGATTGGCTTCAATATCATTATTTTTAATGCCAAAAGAAAAAACAATCTTAGGGTTAAACAGGAGAGAATCAAAGCTAAAACTAAATAAAGGGTTGCCAACAGACTGAACAACCGGGGGACCATTACAAAATTTACGAAAGCTTTCAATTAGGCAAGGAGTCACCTTGTGAGACCAATACTTGGAGAAGGGCATGATATCAGAAAGACGGTTAAGACGACACAATAAAGGGTGATCAGACGACTGCACGCCTCTGAAGAAAAAGCGATCAGAAAGGAATTGTCTGCGAAGCCTTAAAGGAGGCTCCAAGCATTCTATCTGAAGAGCATTAATGGGAGAAGATTTCATGGCTCCAGAAATTATACGCAAACACCTAGACTGAATCCTATCTAAAGATACTAGAGCAAGTTTGCTGCAGGGCTCCAACAAAAAAGAACCATAATCAAAGTGGCTCCGGATGATAGCATTATACAAAAGCTTTTGTGAATAGGGGTGCGCACCCCACCAAGCACCAGATAAGGCTCTCATAACATTTAAACTTTTCTCACACTTATCTTTAATATGTCGCAAGTGAGGGATCCCAGTTAGATGATCATCCAAAATTAAACCTAGAAATTTAACAGAATTAGACACAGGAAGCAATATCCCCTCAAGAAAAATACGGATATCAGGAACCAGCCTTTTTCTAGTAAAAACCACAACAGAACTCTTGGAGGCAGACAAAGATAAGCCATGATCCATGAGCCACGAGTTTAAGTAACCTAGAGCGGAGTTAAGAGACTGAGAACATTTAGAAATGGAGCTGGAGGCAAAGTAAAGAGCAATATCATCAGCATAAAGCGTCGGCGGTATAAAGATTATATAAAATTGGACTTAATACAGAACCCTGAGGGAGGCCCTTCCAAATGGTTCTAGGAGGTAACAAAGAACCTTGAAAACGAACTGAGATAGAACGAGCCATGAAGAGATTGCAAATGACATGAACCATCTTCACCGGCAAACTCAATTGAAGCATTTTTTGTCTAAGAAGCGGAAGATGCACATTATCATAGGCAGCAGTTATATCTAAAAAAGCACCAACAAGGTGATGACCTCTAGAGAAAGCCAGACGAATATCAGACGTAAGAATACTTAAACTGTCCATAGTTCCCATGCCTCTACGAAAACCAAATTGGGATTTGGAAAGGATTCCTCGATTTTCTAAAATCCACTCAAGCCTATTCTTAATTAAATGCTCTAGTATCTTTGAGAGGACAGATGAAAGAGCAATAGGTCTATAACTGGAGGGGTCACTGGGATCTTTACCAGGTTTTACGATGGGAATAATTATTTGATTCTTCCAAGAATCAGGGAGGCAACCAGAATTATAAATATGATTTAGCAGGGAAAGGAAGAAAAGTTTAGAAGAGTCAGAGCACCGTCTAATGAAAGAATAAGGAATTCCGTCTACACCTGGAGAAGAATCTTGAAGATCATCCAACACAGAAGAAATTTCCTGAAAGGAAAAAGGATCATCCATACTGTCAGACGAAAAAGGAGACGAAGATGGGGGAAAGCAATCTTCCGGCGGTACAAAAGCAGGCGCTAATTTATCCAAAAATCCCTCCAACCAGCTAGACGGATCATTAGACAGTGGGTTCGAATCAGATAAGGATCCACGAAATCTTTTGATATTCTTCAATACTAAGGAAGAGGGAGAACGAGGAGACAAGCTCTCGCAAAAACGGGACCAACCAAGACATTTTTTAGAAGATAACAAACGCTTGCAACTAGCATTGGAAGCCTGGAACTCCAAATATTTTTCCAGATTAGACAAGTCTACAGCAAAAGCATCTTCAGCCTCATTTCTTGTTTTAATAGCTAAAGTACAATCAGCATCCCACCACGGAGGAGAGGAAGCCCTGCGAAGTGAAGAGCATTTAGTAGGCATACTAGAATTAGCTGATAGAATTAAAATTGAGACAAACTTTAAATACAACTCTAGAAAATTATCAGAAGAAATAGGAGGAAGAAGCGCTACCTCAATAGAGACCAAAGAAGAATATTCAGGCCAGTCAGCCTTTCCAGTTCTATATTTAAGAAGAGGAGGGGAAGTTAAAATCGGAACAGACACATCAGACGAAAAGGAATTAAGAATAGGAAAGTGGTCACTACCATGAGAATGGGAGAGAACACTCCAGGAGAGCCCAGAAGCCAAGTTAGGTGATGCCAGAGATAAATCCACAGAGCTACGGTTTTGCAAAGGGGATGATCTCCTAGTAGGAGAGCCATCATTCAACAGGCACAAATTGATGTTGTCAAAGACATTTAAAAGATGAGAAGAATTGTAATCGCAGGAATGAGAACCCCACAAAGTGTGATGACAATTAAAATCTCCCATGACAACAAAAGGGCCAGAGAGAGAGGAAAGGATTGAGTCTAATTCAGCAATAATTGTTAGATTGGGGTGAGGAATATAAAGGGAGATAAAAGTAGAATTAAAAAGTTATACAGCAACTATATTTAAGCCTGAAGAATGATTGGGGATAGGAACTAAAGAAAAGGGAAGAGAACGCTTAATAAGAACGGCACAGCCGTTCCAACCATCAGCACTGTCATCCCGAAGACATGAGAAACCTGAAACCCTAAAAAGGGACCCAAGCTTTAATGTCTCCGAGATGGCAAGGATTGAAGGACTAAATTTATTAATGAGATGAATGATTTCATGTTTTTTGTCGAATGCTTCTACAATTCCATTGAATGGCTGTATAAGCCATTGTTGGTCATAAGGACAGACGTCAATTGGTTCAGCAGTTCTGAGACATTGTTCGGTATAGCATCAGAGAACTTCGAAAGAAGATTCACTAATGTGCTGATAAGCAGCTTAATAAGGTTATCATTTGGAGTAAAATCTGGTTCAGAGTTATTGAGAGCACAGCCATTTAATTGAGTGGATTTTGGAGCATGAATGATTGCGTCGTGAGCAGCTTTGTCATAGCCCTTCTCCAACACTGGGACAGGGTGACGAGGAACAAACACTGTTTTTTTGTGAGAAACCGAAGGAACAGAACGTGTGGGGGAGACGGGCGAAGGAGGAGATAAGGAATCTTGAGACACGGGAAACAAGGAAGGAGAAACCAAAGAGCGAGTAGTATCAGCAAAAGAACGCCGGACGGGACGGAAGCGACGAGCAGCGTCAGAGTAAGGGATATTCTCCTCTGACATCACCAACTTAATACTTTTCTGTCTGGAGTGCTCAGGGCAAGAAGAGTTTGTAGCAAAATGCATGCCAGAACAAAATAGGCAAGAAGCCATTTCTGCACTGACAACACAATCAACGCCTTCATGAGGTTGAGCGCATTTGAAACAACGGGGTTTAGACCTACAATTCGCTTTAATATGGCCGAAACGGCAGCACTTATTGCACTGAATAGAAGGGAGCTGATATACATCCACAGGAATAGAGGTGTGAAAACAATAAACTCTTTCAGGCAAACATTGCCCCAAGAAGGTCAACGATACAGTTTGGGTAGGAACCTAGGACACTTTCCCATCCAGAAAACATTTACGATTAAGCCTACGAGCCTTAATTACTTTTACAGAGCAGTCAATAGAATTGACCAGCTCCTCCAGAGTCCAGTCGACGGGAATGCCACGAACAAGGCCCATCCGAGTGACACTAAACATTGGGATGATGGGGGAATATTGGGGGTTATCTTTGAATAGGGCACTCTCCAAGAATTCATTAGCCGAATCTGCACTTGAAAAATCTACAACAACTCGACTGCGACCGCCAGTTTTAATACCACCCTTGGAAATACCCTTAATATTATATCTATGAACAAGCTGGGCGAATTTCAAAGTACGAAATGTAGAACCAATGGAGGAATCCTCCAGTGATCTCGTGACGTGAACAATGAAAGGACCGGAATCACCAGAACCATACTTCAATTTAGAACCGGGAGCGAATTCGGGAACCGAAAAAGTGTGCTGAATGGAGGCTGACGCCGGCATCCTAGCATCCCTTTTATGGTTGACATCCACAACACTAGAGTCTTCTGGGCCACGTTTGCGGGAACTAACTTCTCCCCAATCCACTACAGGGACCGTAGTCCCACCGCCCCCATCAGGGGGCTCCTCGTCCAACATCAATAAAAACTTACCCAATCTTTGCTAGATACAAACACGCTATATTTAAAAAACTAAATCTACAATAATTACACTAATTCTTAGACAATCAACTGAAATAACGATTAAAAAGGGCAAGAGAAAATTTTGCACGTGTAACAACCAGGCACCGTCAATTGTTTTTTCACGTCATACTGTGTCGGTCTCGGTTGTCCTGTCAAAGTGTCAACTGTCATCTTTGAATTAATTTAATTGATTTGATTGATGACGTGATGAGTAAATAGTCACTTACGTTTTTGTTCCTTAGATTGGCAATATATCCCTCGATTAAGTAGTTTTTTTTTTTTACGTTACTCAGCATGTATGAAGTGTCAACCCACTGTTGACTTCTTTGGATCAGATCCATCACCGCCAACACAGATAAGACGTCCTCTTCGTCGGTATTCATGATAAATTTTGTGCGTGAACAATGTTTGGAACAACAAAAACGTTTTTTAATTAATGTTGCAACGGACGGGCACTTTTACTAACATGTTTGGCTAACATGTTAGACAAACAATGTTTTGTTAGATTTTCGTCGCAGCGGACCCGGCTTAAGACTGCACCGAGCAAACGTCGAGCGTCCAGTGGCGCCCTTATTAATATTATTGCGTTTTCTAATTAACTAAAGAATTTCCTTGCGATCATACGATACGTTTTTGTAGCGCAAGTAAAGACACGATTTATGGGTTACGTAACAAACTTTAATAACAATTACCCTTTGAGTAGTCAGCTTAACGGGAAAACGTGGCCACTTTTTTCCGTTAAGTTGATAACTCGAAGGTGAATTGTTATTAAACTATGTGATATACCCTATAAGTTATGTTGTCATTTGTAGTACAAAAACCTACCGACCAATTTCAAGAATATACTTTAGTTTATCAGAAAACACAATACCTAATAGTAATGAGGGCGCCACTGTACATCCGGCGTACGCTCGGCGCAGTCTTAACCTGTTTTTATTATTACAAACAAAATGAAAAAGCTTAACGAAAATATCCAGAACGCATAGAATATTTCTTAGTTTTCGAATGTTTTCGGAAAGTGGCCATAACTACTTATTTCTTTCTTTACTTTTAACTCTCAACTGGCTTTTTTTAAATTTTGCTCAAATGATTCCAGGCATCTTTCACTTTTTTTTGTCTTTATGGACCTCATTTTTCGACTTCCAAATGACGGGTTCTGAATATAATATGAGTCAAGCAAACACAGCCATACATCATTTTCTCGAAACAACAGGGAGCATTTATAACATGAATTATAAATGTAAAGCACTATATGAAAAAGGAACACCGATATCTTGTTTCAGTCTGTAATAAAGTTTTAAAGGAGAATAAATAGTTCTGTTAACTTGATCGTTCCATCGGAAGACCAGCGCTCACTTTAACGCCAGCATTACGCTGAGTTGTGATTTCGTGGCTTTCTTCTTGTGCGTATTCTGTTATTCGTTACGTATGTCACCTTTTTGTTGCTTTTTCTTCTTTCCAATTCTACTCGGTAAAACCATAATGGTTTTGTCATGTTATTGTATTGTTTTGAACTTGGCCGCTATTGGGTAAGGACCAAAAAGTTGGACCATTGTTAAGCGCGGTTAACTATATAAACAACGCAGTCAAAAAAAGTTCCGTTGTGACACGAAAATTAGCCATATTTGTAGGGTGTCACAACGGGAAAGTTTCATAGAAAAATTTAGTGAGTTAGCGTGCCCAGCTTTTTGGTCCTTACCCTATTAGGGTGAGGACCAAAAAGTTGCACCACAGTTAAGCGCAGTTAACCATATAAACAACGAAGTCAAAAAAAAATCCGTTGTGACACGAAAATTAGCCATATTTGTAGGGTGTCACAACGGAAAAGTTTCATAGAAAAATTTAGTGAGTTAGCGTGCCCAACTTTTTGGTCCTTACCCTATTTGGGTGAGGATCAAAAAGTTGGACCACAGTTAAGTGCAGTTAACCATAATATAAACAACGAAGTCAAAAAAAGGTCCTTTGTGCGACGAAAAGTGTCCTTACAAATTAAATAAGCCTTATCTTCTGTAAAATAAGAATCAAGTGTCCGTTATTGGGTCATTGTCCATTACTGGTTCCATCGCCCTAGGGTACCAATCGACCTTATATTACTATGATTCTAGTGAACAAGGAAACAAGTCTTCTGAGGTTTTAGTGAAAAAGGGTATAAGTCTATTAGAGCCTGTACATGGATTACTAGCGATCCGCCCTCGCTTCAGTTTGGTTTATGTGAGTATAATATAAGCCCTATAGCCTTCCTCGACAAATGGGCTATCTAACTCAGAAATAATTATTTAAATCGGACCAGGAGTTCCTGAGATTAGCGCGTTCAAGCAAACAAACAAACAAACTCTTCAGATTTATAATATTAGTATAGATATCCATTTTTATTACGAGAGAGGCCGACATATCCACTTTAGTACCTTGTCGTATCTTTCAAAACGTAATAGATAGCGAGCGATTTAGAAAAAAACACCGCTGGAAAAGAATATGTTGTATTGTATAAATAACTAGCGACCCGCTTTCGCTTCGCTTCGGTTTATGTGAGTTTTCTGTAACCCCCCGACATAAACCAGAATTTATTATACATATAAACCTTCCTCTTGAATCACTCTATCTATTAAATATAACCGCATCAGAATCTGTTGCGTAGTTTTAAAGATCTAAGCATACATAGGGACAGACAGACTGACAGCGGGAAGCGACTTTGTTTTATACTAAGTAGTGATGATAACAAGGTATATTTTAACAATAAAGAGATAGAGGTAATAATGATATTAATAAAAATGATCAGTTTTATTTAAAAAAGTTTGTACCAGGTTTGCGGAGGACCTGACACTTGATCCCTTTATTTGACTTTAAGTAATAAAACGAAAATTGAATGTTTAAAAACTTAAACAAGCCTATATCTTCATCTTGATACGTGACAGGTGTCAATTCGGTGTACATCGCTAAGTTAACACGCTTATACATCACTGGGTTTCATATAAAACATTTGACATGTATTGACATTGTACATGTATTTTTATCGAAAAATATGAATAAATGAGTATGAGTATGAGTATGAGTATAAACTGCGCCATGTACACTGAAAGGTGTTCTTTATTTTTAATTATATTGATTCACCATTATCATCATTTAACTTAAGACCGAATGGCACTTTCCTATGTTATTCTCTGAACAATGTCGGTCGGACGGACGAACGAGTGAATATCCAAGCGGCGAGTTTAAGTAGTCCCGTCAGTGCGAACAAAACGTATTTTACCGCGTGCATTTTCAATTTAGCAGCATGGTTTCTGCCGATGGATCGAACGTAAAAGGCTGTTTAATTGTGAATGCACGAGCTAAAATGTGTTTTGTTCGCTCTAACGGGACTACTTAAACTCGCGGCTGCGATTTCACTCGTTCGTCCGACCGTCCGTTGTTTTAGAATAACATCCCTGTTCTCTACCCGTTTTTTCACCTCCTGATACGATAGATTTTGGTTTCAAAAATAAGTTAAACCATTGTTTCACTTAAAAAAAAAATATATATAATTAAAATATCAAAAAAATCATTTTTGGGACAAGCTTTTATTGCCGACTGTACTTTTTTGCACATTCGGCATTTACTTGTCAAAACGGTTCTTACAAGCCCTAACACAACGGGTTTATCATGTGTAATTTAGGAGTTCCTATAGCCACTCTTAGTCTCCATCATCAAACCAGCTCAATGGTACTATATTATTGTATTGTCATCAGAACCAAAGGCGTATTCAAATTTTCAGCTTCATCGGAGACCGAGAAGTTGGTCAAATTTAACTTGCAAGATTTGACTCTTACGTACATACATACATTGCAAGTTAAATAAAAGCTTTTAAAATGGCTTGTTTTATGTCCTTGCTATCTATTGCCCAGAATGTGAAATCGATAAAGAAATTGAGTACAGATTAATTCACGGGCAAGGACTGGCAGTAAACAGTTTGACCTCTTTAAGGGAACCGTATGAGCTAGAGTTCGAAGCCCCCTTACATAATTTCAGAATGTTAACGAACCCATACTACTAAAACATATCTTTTCCACTTACAGCTAAATATGTCGAAATTACCATACGTTAATCAATCATAGCGTTAACAATGTGTTCGATTTTTGAATCGGTGCCACTTTTTTCGGAACAATACACACTGGCCATCAATACAAAAGAGGTTTGATCATGTTATTAAGGGAATTATAATAGAATTTTGAAATTAGAACATCACCTACAATCTTTAAGAACCTATGTCTGTATTACCTCGCGTGCCATCCACTTATTTTATAAGCCGGCCGGTCGATACTACCGCAGTGGCGACTAAAACACCGCACCATTCGCACGGTCTGGCTGTTAACAACGGTTTAAATTGATCGGAAATAGTGACACCGGCTGTATTATTCGAAATTTAAACGGTAAGTACGACATATTCTCTTTTGACAATTTAAAACACGGCAAAAAACGGCCAGGAAGAAAATATTAAGGGTGTTTTTTTCCATTATGTTCACCGAATGTTACGTGACTGAGAAAAGTGAGTGAAAAACTTTTTTATTATGTACTGTAAAGTTTAATAAGGGGTATGAAGGGGTATTATGACTTTATTGAGTTGATTTATTTTTAATATAGCTCATACTTTATAGTGTTATGTTAATAAAAATTAATACGTAACTCATTTGAGAATGAATTATACTAAAAAAAATACTAGAATTATTATTTATATGTATACGTTAGATACGTTTATACAGAAAATGGGAAAACGCGATATCATTTAATTCAATTTAAGCCTCATGAAAAACTTACGTAAGTTTCAATCTCCGTGAAAAGTGTCTCACAGAAAACAGTGCAAAATAATGAAAATGTATGTATTTGTTCTGTTTAATACCTTTTCATGAATTCATGATTTCAAAGATGAGTGATAAAAGTGAAAACTAATTATAATGTTAAAATGCAGATCTAAATATAAATTACGAAGCACTAGTTCTAGTATTAGGAGATAGCTTTACCAAATGTTTAAATCAAATATTGAATTAATAATTATTTGGACTTTGTTACTTTGATCGTTATCTCTAAAGAAAAATATATTTAATGGTTATAAAATAAAACTGTAGGAACTAGGAAATTTGTTTTTCCCTTCAGTCACAAGGTAAAATATTAGAGCTCATAAAAGTGTCACTGTAAGGTCCCTTTTCCATACAAACTAGGTTATCTTTTTATTTCCTAACTGTTGGACGGATAAAAAAACAATTTGAAATACTAAAGCATACCTACTAAAGAGCTGTTGTTTTTATGGTGAATTTTTAAGAAAAAATGCAATCTTACGATGACGATCTTAAGACTCCAAATGCATTGCCAACCCTGAGGGCTTAAGGATCTTAAGTAGGAGTTTCCAAATACAATTATAAAATATGTAACTGCACATTATAAATATTAATAATTTACTCGGAAATAATACAGGACTCTATTTATTCTACTGCGTTAAACCATATTGCCTGCGACATGTTATCGTACTCGTATTGTTAACGTTTCGATAGCTACCTTGTGCAGGGTCCGTCCGGATCGCTACCACCATCTTATCCATTAACCTACCGCCAAACAGCAGTGTTCGCATTGTTGTGTTCCGGTTTGGGAAAAAGACAGCCGGTGAAATGTCTAGCATAGAGGCATTCCATCTTAGTCCTAAGGGTTGGCAACGCATTCGCAGTCTTAGGATTGCATTGCAGTCTTGTGAATGCAAATGTCTATGGGTCACAGTTTCCACTTACCATCAGGTGGCCTGTGTGCTCGTTTGTCTTCTCTATGCCATAAAAAAAAAGCTCTTATTTACTTGACAGTAATGGCAGCCGAGTATAAAACAAAATTCTATCATGTTAAAGGCAATTATGGTATTTCCGATGAGAATAGAGCCTCTGTACAGTATTGAAATGAATTATCCGACTCCAAATAAAAGAGCAGGTTCTCAATTCGTCGGGATATTTGTTTTTACGACATAAAGTAAGCTAGGGCAAAGTAAAAAGGGCGTTGTGATAAAACTGCTATAGACTTGTGTGTTTTTTTTGGGTTCCGTACCTACGAATAAAAAATCGGAACACAGTGACAGAGACCTGTGCGTATATCACAAAAATAATAATTAGCTGTGTTAAGTCCATAAATTACTTTTAAATAAGTATAGGGATCTATTAAGATACTAATTGGATTTAAAAAAAGCATGATGATGATATTGATGATATTGATGATACATCATCGTGTCCCATATCAAATGAAAGAGCTTGTTGTAAGGGTCTCTTTTTACACATTGCTTCAAAGTTATTTTAAAAAATTAAAATTGACCATTAATAATAAAATGAAATACCTACCAAAACAAACTAAAACCAAACCAAACGAAAAACCAAACCAAACCAAAATCGTGTAGCCCTACGATGGTCAGTAAACTTGCGTTAGTCTCTTGCTATCGTGATGTATTCGCGTGTTAACTTTGCAATGTATTGTCAACTGTCACCTGTTATTGTCAACTGTCACCTGTTATTGTCAACTGTCACCTGTTATTGTCAAAATGGTGAAATAGGGGGCAGATCCGTATTCTAATCTCTATTCGCAGTTGCGCAAGTAACTTATAATACACTTACATGTCAAAAGCAATATGGTTTAACCCCTTGGAATAGAGCTTCTGATTCCAAATTAAAGCTAAACTTAAAACTGCACCGAGCAAACGTCGAGTGTCCAGTGGCGCCCTCATTACTAATATTGTGTTTTCTAATTAACTAAAGAATTTCCTTGCAATCAGACGATACTTTTTTGTAGCGCAAGTAAAAACACAATTTATGAGATACGTAATAAACTTTAATAACAATTACCCTTTGAGCAGTCAGCTTAACGGGAAAAGGTGGCCACTTTTTTCCGTTAAGTTGATAACTCGAAGGTGAATTGTTATTAAACTATGTGATATACCCTATAAGTTGTGTTTTCATTTGTAGTACAAAAATCTACCGAACACTTTCAAGAAAATTTAGTTTATTAGAAGACCCAATAATAGTAATGAGGGCGCCACTGTACATCCGGCGTACGCTCGGCGCAGTCTTAAATCGTTCAATGTCACTGTATCGCGGACGGTGACGTTGAAATTATTAGCTTAATGCTGATGTAAAACGTTCTGAATCTAAATGATATAATAGAGGAAAAAATATTAAAAATAAATAACATTGATCTATACCCTCAATTTAATTCCTTGGCATTAGATATTTATTCAAATGGCCGTATTTTGTACTACTATTAGTACAAAGAACCTCAGGAGGATACATAAACATACATAAACAGAACTCATACCTTCATTCCCAGAGTGGGGTAGGCAGAGTCACAGACAACAACTGAAAAAAATTGTATTCTGTAACCACGTACCAACTGCCTAACAGTACAACAAAGCACGGGAAGACATAGAGTGGCTTTATTCTAACCCGGCAACCACACGCACGGACCATTGAATTATGATATGAATTATGATTAAATTTAGGTGTTATTTTCTCAATACTGAATACTCAATACTTTATTGGAATCATAATGTTTACAGAGATGGAAATATAATAAATATCTCAATTATGAACCCTGTTGGGCACAGCAAAAATATTCAGAGGGAGACTTATCGTTTTAATAATTAGAAAGGACTTGATTTGAATTTATTGTATTTTTGTACAATTTACAATTTACCTTTAATGTATGTGTATGTGTGTATTATTATAATTTGTCATCTAAATATTCATTTACTGTGTAGTAAGCTTTAGTAAGTAGTAACTGTTTGAGTTTTTTTTTTTTAAATACGTTCATTTGTTTCTTGTCTTAAAATTTCAGGTAAATTATTGTATATTTTTATAATCATAACGTAAGGGCCGGATGAAATGAATTTAAGGCGGGAAGGTGGCAATATAATTTTGTGTTTATGAGGTATTGGGCGTGTAGGAGGCATATCCTCGCGTTTTTTGTAGAAGTGTTCATGCTTACGTACGAACATCTATAACGTTTATCCCCGCGATTTAGATAGTAAGCGCCACTTTGGGTGTCACACCAGGCGTCTGCCAGTTTGTAAAAAAAAACTATAGCATCAAACCTACCACCTACTTGCAACTTACCTACTAGTTTTTGCCCGCGTCCGTCCACATAGAACACGTTTTTCGCGATTCCCTCGCGAACCTTTAAAATATTCGGGTTAAAAATACCCATCGTAATTCTCCGAAAGCACAAGCTATCTTTATAGTCAATTTCATTCAAATTGGTTTAGTGGTTTAGGCGCGAAAGTGTAACAGACCGGATATAAACAATTTTAAATTTTCACATCGCAATATACATATATAGGTACATACCGTCATGCCCAGAGTGGAGTAGGCAGAGCTACTAACAACTTGTTGTTAATTCTTCATATAACCACATTTTGCACAACAGGATAAGATGTTAACCATGTTTCGTATTTATGATAATATAGTTGGAAAACGAAAAAAAACTATTCAAAAAAGTCCATTTTGAATAACTTTTAAGGTACCTATTTGATATTTTTTCAAAACTGTAAAATTTGACAACTTTGTTTAAGTTTTCGCGTAAAATATAAACAGTTATCTTTAAATCATGTTTTTTTTTTCAGATTTTTGGTCCATCTATTTTAACTAAAATAGTATTTTTTTTTTTATTTTACATAATCGTAATAAGAACAGATGCGGGCAAGCACTATGCAATATTTCAAGTTCATAGCTTCTATACTTTCAGAGAAAAACTATTGTAACATACAGATAAACAGACACCAAATTCTCAAAGGGTTCCCTTTTTACCATTTTGGTATGGAACCCTAATAAAACCCAAAGTCAGTATATCAAGTTACCCATTTACGTCGTTATGAGATCAGATCTCGTCCTTAAAGCTAAAGCCTTAAAAATATACTGATAAGAAAACGACAAGCAAATATCCCTTACGTAAACCGCTTTAGCCTTCGTAGACGCTGTTAACCCATATCTGCCTTCAAGATTACAGGTAACTTAGCCTTCCATTTTGTCAAATACTAAGCAGCCATCTCATTCATGAGAACGGCGAAAATGCGGTAAGACTATTTTGCTGCAAACTTTTTTGCCATTCACTTTAATAATGGAATGTTATAAAATTGAACGTTTGTATCTGTGTACTTATCTGTGGCATCGTACCACAGATAAGACAATATAAACCGTATTTTTAAAGATATGTCAAAGCGGCTGATCGACGCAACCCGTGACAAAAATGCTCGCCGGTATTGGCACAAAGATTAAGCTTTGCCATTCAACGTGGCAATGCTGCCAGCATTTTAGGAACAATACCAACTGGTAGCGGTTTGTTAGATTAGTGTAGTTTTTGTTTGTCTTTATTTAAAAAAATATATACATTTAATTTTATTCATTAAAATGACGTTTAATAACTAAAATTTTTTTAACTGATGTTGTTCTAAGCTTAGTTCGATGAAAATCGATTCAGCCGTTAAAGACTAGAGCAAGGGGAAGGTTAGAGCTATAGAGCTCTGTCCCTTTCTCTCAACCTCAACTGAACTGATTTAGTATGTCACGGAAACCCCCCAGCTCTAAGAGTATGATCGCAGTTAAGGATCCTAATAAAACTAATTTACTTTATAAAGAAACCGAGAGCTATCATACGACAGAAACAAACCGGAAAAAACCGGTTTAGGGACAAAACAAACACCCACAACAAATGTGACGTGTGTACCGGTGATGAATGTTACTGACACACCTACCTACGTGTTGTTCATTCATACGGGGTTAATTTGTCTTTACATTTTACCAGTCTGAAATTCAATTGAGTTTTACCTCTGTTTTTTTTAATCCCACGTATGGTTTACCTAACCCTTAATTTGGCAATGTTCGTCACAGCGATACCGTAGTGACAACTTTGTTTGTTTGGATTGTGTTTTTATTTTTTTGCTGATTCTAAATCAAAAAGGGTTTGAATTCCCGACCTTTTTAACCCCCGAAGCAAAAAAGAGGGGTGTTATAAGTTTCACGTGCAAGTCTGTGTGTGGGTGTGTGTGTGTGTATGTCTGTGGCACTGTAGCTCTTAAACGGATGAGCCGATTTGGATGCGTTTTATTTTATTTGAAAGCAGGTTTTTTGGTGGTGGATTTAGACATGTTTTATTCTAAACAGTCGTTCATATTCAACATTCAATTGTTATAATTTAAGAATAAAGGCAAACGATATTAAACAACATGCTATAAAACCACGGAAAATATAATTTGGATAATTTTGTTACAAGTCGCATTAAAATAAAGTAGTAAAATAAATAAGTCCTTGGCGAAATAATAAAAACATTGTGGTTAGTTTTATCCAATACAGTTATAGCATCGGAGATTTTATGAGCGGTTTAAGTTTATGGTGTTAACAAAGATTGTTATCATAAAGTTGATATTTCTATGGGTGATTTACTCTTGCAAATAATATTGGTTAAAATATAATAATTACATATAAGTTTAACTTGAAATTCAAAGCAACTCCATGGGTTTCGTTGGTATGTCTGTTGCAAATAAATTAAGACATCAGAAAGATTTGTATTCGATGCATAAATCAACAACCAGTATAGTAAAACCCATCACCGAAAACCGCATCAAAATCGGACTAGTAGTTTTGGAGATAAATGGGAACATTGGTTTGCACAAACATCCTTTCACCCCAAACGCATATACCGTCTCCGTACCGTCTTGGGTAAAAACGACATGAAAACGTAATTAACTACACTAGTAACGAGGGTGTTTTTTTTTAACAAACAGTTTTAAAAGTATTTTTATTTTATTTAGGTAAGATACAGAATAAGTATTACAAAAAATTCACTTTATGAAATGACCTTGAGTGCCATACTTAAATAATACTAATTACATTACAATAACTTGTACAGTCAACAGCATAAATAAGTGATCATTTATGTACCTTGTCACTTTAAAGTCGTGTTTGTAATGTTATACAAAATTGTGAAACGATTGAAAGCGACAAGGTACAGAAATGATCACTTATTTATGCTGTTGACTGTACAGTGGAAGCAGAAAACAATGAGACGTAAAATAAGATATTGTCTTTTAGGTAACAAATGTAACGTTTTATAAAATTCAGCACCAACCTCTACTTGTCTCTGTTAAGCGCAATGGTCGACTTACTTTATGTATAATATTGTGCAATAACGTTTAAATTAATTAATTTAACAATGAGAAAATATTATAATTCGACTAACACTACATAATTATGCTGTAGTAAACCAGGAAATTTACAATTTACAATAACATTTTATTATTATAATTTTTTTCTATGATTTAGAGCATAGAACAGCTTAAAATCTTGGTTCATTAGAAATTCGCTTCTTTTAATGGGTGTGTAATGTGTAATTAATTGCATAAAAACGATTATTCTACTTTATGTGACATCTATACGAACATAATTATATTTTGACAACAGTTAATATGCATCCTAATAAACATAAGTTGTACTTTTTGTTTTCATACTAATTCGGCACGCAATGTATCGAAAATAGCTCAATTATCTCTCAAGTAACTTTACAAGTAATTAATTTAGATTTAATGTTATACATTGCTGCGCAATGGACTCCTTAAAAATGAATTACATTAAATTAATTGGAGCTATTAACTTAATTCTTTTTTTAAACGGTTCACAGCATTTAAAGCTATCGTTACCTAAAATTAATGTTCTTATGGAGGTAGCACACAATAACATAAACTGCATAATTTCGATCTCTATAATAAACCAACGATATAATAACTATTAAGCATAACAACAAAATGCATAATTTCATAAAACATAATCTTCATAGATTAACAAGGAGACATTTCTAACGTCTTTAATCAATGGTGGTCACAGTTCTAACCTAACCTAACCTAGTACGAAGAAATTGTCTTAAAAATGAATAATGACAAGAAAATTATCGTTATTATAAATGAGTGATATGTTATTTCAGTTATTTGATAGTATATATGTAATGTATGTATGTAAACTCTTTATTGCCATAAACAATCACAAGACATGTTTGCATCAATATAAATAATGTACATAGGCGAACTTATCCCATATGGGATCTCTTCCAGTTAACCTTGGAGTAGAATAAGCAAGGACAATGCCGAAGGATAGACAAATTAACAAAATTTCAGGAAATAAAAAAAAGTACATACAACAGAGAAACAGGAAGAAAATAAAATATCTTCTTTATTAAGATAATATAAACAAAGATAAATTAAGTATTATTATTATTATTAGTATGTCTGATACAATTTGTTTCTATGCTAAACGTCCGTTATGCTTTTCATTATGCAAAATGTTATTAGATTAATTGAAGCGCACCCTCTTTTAATACAGTTGATAAATATATACTTGCCTCTTCAGGCGTTTACACGTAAAACTTAATTTATCATTGTTTTCATTCCAATGTTTTGTAACTTGAACACGAATAACCTCAATCTATTGTGTAGTCTAAATTATAATTTAAATCGCCTTTAATTAGTTAGGCGTATTTCGAAATTCATCGACCTTATTTGCATGTGTGTGGAAAATGGATCACACGTTTGGGTCGCTTTAATAGTTAAACTGAGACTACTGAGAGATTTGTTGCTGCAAACATAAACATTATTTATTACTATTTTCTGTCCGCGACTTCGTCCGCGTAGATTTCGATTATCGTTATTCCCTGGGGAATTTTTAAATTTTCCGGGATAAAAAGTAGCCTATGTGTTATTCCAGTGTATAAGCTATCTCCATTCCAAATTTCATCCAAATCCGTCCAGTTATTTAGACGTGAAGGAGTAACAAACTCACTCACACACAAACTTTCGCTTTTATAATATTAGTGTGATTATGCTAAAAAAATACCGTAATACTCGTATCCTTATCCATCCGCATATCCAAGCGGGAACCGCAAAATGGGCGACGCAGACGGGGCAGGCCTAGACGGAGATGGCGGGACGACTTGGACGCATTCCTCAGCAACTGGCCGGAAGAGGCAACTAATAGGGATTCATGGAGATCAAGGGGAGAGGCCTTTGCCCAGCAGTGGGACACTCAAATAGGCTAGGAAAAAAAATTCCTTGCTGTGGCTGGGTTAGAATAGTGCAACTCCATGTATTCCCGTGGATGTCGTAAGAGGTGACTAGGGGAATAGAGGCTTGTAGTTCTGTTAGGTGATGGGCTTGCAATGCAATTCTTGCATCCTGTCACTCAAGTCGAGTCCAGAATTAGGCGAACTAACTTGACAGTTCATTGTACACTAATGTTGCCACAGTTTGGCTAGTGCTGTTAATTATCGATAGCTAATCGAACACATAACGGATTTAGAATTATCATCGACGATATATAACGTTTGTCTCTATCGCACTTTCATATTTGCCAGAAAGAAAGGGATGGATGCTATATGTATGGTACATGAAATGTAGCGTACTAGCCTGACAGAAGTCATCTAAAAGGATCACAATGGCCTGTTGTAATAAGAGCATTATTTTTGTATTTTGTTCCTAATTTGAGGAGTAAGTATCGTAAATATCCGCTTTTAACCGTACATCCTTCAGATCATAGTATATCATAAAATGGCTGTAGGTGATCCCTATTTGACAAGTATGTATGAGTGTTAAAGTTTCGACGACAATAACTTGATAAAATATAAATAGAATCAGAATTAACATAGAAGCACAAAGTTATATCGACATATTTGTGTCGACATAAATCTATCACTATTTATTTTTTCCTATGTCTGGCAACATTTTCGGCTGTCAAGTTAGTTCGCCTAATTCTGGACTCGACTTTAATACGCTGGTTACTGGTTACAGAATTAGTGGCAAGTTTTTAGAGTTGTAGGTAATTCTGTAGCTCTGCCTACCCATTTCTGGGAACGAAGGCGTGAGTTTATGTATGTAAGTATGTATACTATAAAATCCAATCGCTTTGAAGTTTGAAATCTAAAATAGTCGTCCAAAAAAGATGGATTAGGTGCAGTTGACTGCAAAGAGGTCTGATGTATCCACTTATCTACCCATTGTGCTTGACAATTTTATTCCAGTTTTATTTATAACGTAAGAGACCTAGCCAAGATGCAAACGATGCTGTTAACGTCTCTATTTTCCATCGACTTCAAATGTATGGAGTTGACAGAAGCGTTATCAGTTTACGTTATTTTTTTAATAATCAATTCCTTAGCGTTATACATCCTAACCTATTTTAATGTATGTTTAGTAAAAGCTTAGACCACAGATTCCAAAATACCGAATGACGAGAGAGTTGCGTGAAAGTGAAGAGTCTACTCGTACCAGTCCTACCACATAGAGTAAGGGGTAGGGGCTGAAAAGGAAGAAGATAGAGTGACTAATAATAATCACCCATACTTGAAAGAGTAACAAACTAGATTGACTATAATGACTTATTAAAAGTTTTTTTTATTTAACTTGCAATGTATGTAGGTATGTAGGTATGTAAGCAAGGGTCTAATCTTGTAAATTTAATTTTACCCACTTCCCGGTTTCCGATGAAGCTGAAAATTTGCATACACGTTTAGTTCTGATGACAATACAATAATATAGTACCATCGAGCTGGTCTGATGATAGAGACTCAGGGTGGCCATAGGAACTTCAAAATTACACATGATAAACCCGTCGTGTTGGGTCTTGTTAGAATTGTCTTGACAAGTAGATGACGACTGTGCAAAAAAAAGTACAGTCGGCAAAAAGCATGTCCCAAAAAATATTACAGAAACTTTTCAAGAGAGGATACACGCTTCAAAATGTGAATACACCGAGTTAAACTATTCCAAATTTGAATTCATTTCAAAAACGTAAACTGGTTCAACATGCCAGATTGAAAATAAAGTAGAATTCCTTTTTCAAACGTTTTCTGTCGTTCCGTATTCACCCATTTGTTTTTCTGATTGACCGACAACGTACTGGCAGTCACGCGACTTTAGTGTTTTCGCCCTGCTTAACCTACATTTTTAATGGCAACGTTTTACCCGAGACACGTTTAAAGCAGCGACCAAACCAATGCTTAAAAAACGATGACGGTACGGAATCGCAGTGACGCGTCGTATTAGCACCGTTTTTGACGCACGCTCCCCACACCGCTGCTTAACGTTGCGAATATCACGGCACGTCAAAATTGACGCCATGTTATTACTATGACACATTCTTTTGTTTACGCACCGTCTGTGAATTTTGAGCACCGGTGTGGAGAGCATGCGTCAAAAACGGTGCTAATACGACGCGTCACTGCGATTTCGTACCGACACCGTTTTTTAAGCATTGGTATGGTCGCTGCTTAAGTAAACTAAGCAAGTTTTTTTCGGTGGAAATAACCTTTTAGTCCTTTTTGTTGTATTGTAATTTGTGCTGTTGATTTGTTTTAAAAGGTTAATCGTAGTGGTAAGTGAATTCTCTAAAAAAAAATACGAGCCATCGTATTGACACTTTATAAAAAGTACAGAGCAAGAGGTTTTAAAAAAACCGGGCAATGGCATATCGTACCATGCTCAGTGTAGGGTTCCGAAGCCGTTACGACAATAACAAAAAAACTATTTCAAAAAACCACATGACGTATGAACTAATTTTCTATTTAAAGCTATTTGGTGCTGTCTTAGATGATTTTTAGTGGGTTTAAACACTTTAGTCGCCTGAATCTCAGGAAGTTATATTTTTGAAAGACCTATCCAATGACACCCCACACTATGGGGTAGACGAGAAAAAAAAACATCTCCAGGTTACGTGTCGGGGAGGTAGGTACAGTCACCAGATTTAATTTGGTATCCACCCTACAACAATAACTACATAAATATACAGACTTATATAGAGCAATAAATACCCACGAATCAGGAACTCATCACACAAATATAATATCCCTAACCGGGATTTGATTCTCGGACCCCTAGCTACGTAGGCAGGGTCACCACCAACTACGCCAACGCGTCGTCATTAAAGTCTATCGAAAGATGAAATTACAAACAATGCTCTAATTTGTTAATTCCAATCACAACGGTGACCTTTTCCAGAACCATCTATATTAATAGCAGACCTCATTTTCCGCGCCAACTTTGTTCCTAAAATACTCGTGTCATCATCAATCTAAAGTCTGTTCCTATTCATTCGGCCACTTATATAAACAAATCAATTTACCATTATTACACCATATTCACGTACTTTTAAAGGTTGGGCATGGTCATATTATTTACTTATACACTTCATCATTGTCTTCATGTATATTTCGAGGTAGTAATCTCCATTTAATCTTGTATTTTTTGATGAAAAGCACTTTCTGTTTAAATACCTTGACACTGACTGAAGCCTGAATTTGACATCCATAAAAAGAACAGTTTCTTTTTAAATTAAATTCTAATCCCCTTACTTATAACCAATGGGCGGTTGACGGATGCAAATTACTTCAAAATAATGTCGAACGTTATACGTAATATGGATATGACTGCAAGGGGTTTGGGCCATTCTACTTTTCAGTGTACATTTTTGCTATCGTCCGATAAAAAGTATACCAAATGATGAATCCGCGAATAAACAAATAACGTAAACTTAGAATGTTTACGTTTAACGGTTTTCTAAAAAAAATATCCTAAATTACTCAATTATCGCTGAAGAATCTTGGTAACTCAGTGGTAAATTGCACATTTTCCATAGAAAAGGCGGGGACATCAACGTCCACTGCGTTACTCACTTTATAGTTATTACAAATAACTTTTTATGAATTAGGTTAATTCTATATATAAGCTTATTGACGTCCCTTTTCTAGTTTTAAGTTAGAAAAAGCAGCACTTTACCGTTTGTTGAAATAAAAATAGTTTAGTGAGAGCGTGGCTAAAACTTATGTACAAGGAAAAGTAGAATGGCACGTTTAATAAAAAGAACGAAATTGTAAAATAGTTATATAATTGTATTGTTGAAGTAAATAATCATATTTTTTTTCTTTATTGCATATTTTCAATCCATTCCTTTTATGGTTCACTTTTATTATTATTATTATTATTATTATTCCTTTTATTATTCCTTTTAGCTTATTATGTATGATAAAGATAAAAACTGCATAATTTTGTATTCATAAATATTTTTCGAAATTTAATAAAAGTCTTATCCATGTTCTGTTTACGTCCCTATTTTGCATCCGTCAGCCGCCCACTGCTTATAACATGGAATAAGCTTGGTATAGTTTATGCCATGCTTTGTCCTTATCTGTAATTGTGACATTTGCATTTGACAGAAAGTGACAAAGCATTCCAAGCTTATTCCACGTTTATAAGTACCTAAGGCTGTAAATGTATATTTGAATACAGTTTTACCAATACGCCGTAAATAGTCGACCGACCCTGTATTTAGCTTATTAATTATTAAAAGAAGTGGTTGAACTAGCAACACGGAAACACTATCTTTGGGGGGGGGGCTATTTTAACCCCTGACGCAAAAAGAGGGGTGTTTTAACTTATTGTCAGTCAAGGCCAGGGGATATTAATTATAGCCTGTCAATACTTGAAATTTTCATTATTTGATTCTTGGTTTGAATATAATTTTTCAACGGTTTGTTTGTTATAAGCTATTTGGCGCCATTTTTCTTATGTAGGTATGATGGTGATGGATGGTTCCAACGGAAGACCAGCGCTGACTTTAATGCCAGCATCACGCTGAGTTGGGACCATTTCGTGGCTACTTTCTTCTTGTATTTGTTAATCTGTTCTTTGTTATGCATGTCACGAATAAATGATTTTCTTTCTTTCTTTCTAATAGGTACCTAATATTGAAAGATGCACCATTTTTGTTAGTTTCTGTATGATTAAGTCGTTGACTGGTAGAGAATGCCATTGCGCATTAAGTTCGCCGATTGCACTTTTTTCATTGCAATAAAGGTTAAATAAATACATCTATGGCACCTTAAAATTTTAAGTCGAGCAACTTTAGATTAAATAAGAAGAACATCTTCGAAATATGTATCTTATCCTTTAAAACACCGCAAAGCAGTAGTGTTTCCATTGTGTTCCGGTGTGGGGATCTTAGTCTAGGTTGACAACGCGTTTGGGGTCCAAAGATTGCAGTCTTGATTGAAGTCTTGAGAATGCATATGTCTATGGGTCACAGTTTCCACTTACCATCAGGTGGCCTGTATGCTCGTTTGTCTTATCTATCCATAAAGAAAAAAGAAAAAAGTCTAACTACTTGTTTTTAGTCTATTAATAAGGCTAGTAAAACATTTTCCAACAAACATAATCACTTAAAAGTGTGTATAAAAATAGAACTATTAGATTTCCATGTTCCACAAATCATGCGACTGAAGGGATCCATTTGATCGAAAAAACCGTGGAATCACCGCTGTCGTAATCTAAGTGATTAGTTTTCCTAAAATAGGTTTTTTGGGTTATTACACTCATTACGGTAAAACGTCACGAAACTTTATTTTTGTGACGGTAATTCATTCACGATAAAAGTGGACACCATGTGTAATTTAATATTCAAAAAGGAAATCACGCTGTATATTGGTACCATCAGGTATATCCCAAGTAACACAAAAAGCCGTAATAAGAGCTGTTTATTAGAATTGTTTACGCTTAAAGCTGAATAACTTAGCTGAATAAGGGCTGAAAAAGCGCTTTTTCAGCCGTTATTCATCTTAATTGGGCACAAATTATTCAGCCTAAAGTTCACATGGCTGTTTAATTGCTTTATAGTGTCTGAATAATGGCTGTATTAAGGGTCACAGAGTTATAAGGGCTGAATAACGGCTGTTTAAAAGAGCACAAGGGCGTGTTTATTCAGACTAAAGTTCACATGTGAACCCTTATTACTATCTTAAACCTCCACAAGTTCACCTTTAGCTGGACAAGCAAGAAAGTCGCTACATCAAACGTCAAGTTACAAATCTATATAATTAATTGAATACCTGTTGAAGTGTTTTGATTTTTCATTGAGATGACCCTACGACTAGATTTGCTTCAACGGGAAATGGCGGAATATTAAATAGTAATTAAGTATACTTGAATTTTTGTTATATCAGTGAAAATGATTGCGGTCTCGATTTTACTGTGTATATATATATATATTATTTAAGAAAATTTTCACGCGCTCCATAAATAATGCGTTTTTTTACAAAATAAACAGTAAATATACGCCGAAGAAAGTATACCAAATCCGTTTTCTTTCTTTTTTTATCAAAAATATACCATAAACTGATGTTACTGGTCTAAGAAGAGACAATAATTTTAATTTAATAATAGTTTATGGTTGAAATATTCTCAAAAGTAAAGATAAAGTACGATAATTTAAAGGTTATAGAATAAAAAATGGTGAATGAGTTTTCTGCACCAATGTGAACTACTTTTATTCCATATTTCAGCTATAGGCTGCGTAATGATTAACGAGAGTCCCTTTATTCAGCCTAAACCAGTAATAAGTGTAACTCGTGACCGCAAATTCAGCAGTAGCCGTTAATTTGATTCACTAATATTCTTCTAAACAGCTATTAGCGTTTTGCTGAACTTCTAAACAGCCGCTATGCAGATTGTATCAGTAGGCTGAATAAAGGCTGACTAGCAGGGAAAAAATCAGCCCTAAGCATTAGTAATGTTCACTTGTAGTTCACTATACCTCTATTGACGTTAAAATAGTTCACAAGTGGTATCTTAAAAAGTCAACGTAATAAATATTCACATGTGCTATCATACACAGCACTTAGCATAAAGTTCTCCACTAAGTTGCCCTTAAACAGCTAATAGTGTTTAAAAATACTTAGAGCTGAATAAGGACGTAAATGTGTACCCTTTCTATACCGTAATACAGCTCTTATTCAGACTGAGCTGTTTAATTGACACTAAATGCTATTATGCAGCTGTAAGTTCACGGATGAACTTTTGTAAGTGTTTATATCAGCATAGAACTGTATATAAGACCACGAGTGAGTAGTTATATTGCTTACCTACTGTGTTCCTTGGGATTGATGTGTACACGAATGAAAATTTCAAGCACAGTGCACTGTCATAATAAACTTCAAACTAGCCATCAAATGACAAGTAGGACAATAACAATGGCAGTCACAATGACATGGTTCTAAGTATGCTCGATATTTTTATTGGGTGACTGTACAGTCAAAGTCTTAAATTTGTGACCAACCTTAGGTCCAAAGTCAATTTGACATTCTACAACACTAAGGTTGACTTTCCTAAAAGTTTACAAATGACTTGACGACTTCAAGCATGACGTGTTTCTTGAAACGTTTGTGACCATACCAATGAGTTTATGTACAGAATTCATCGCGAGGAAACCTGCACATCCGAACAGCTATGTGTGAAAAATGGGTTGTCCCAGTTGTGTCTTTAATACAAACACAAAAAACGATGTATAAAAAAAAACAATTAAAAGTTATTTGTAGGCTTAGGTGATTTTTATTAGGTAGGTATAAACAGTTTAGTCGCCTGTGTCTAAAGAACCAATCAAGTGACGAACCAATCATTGTAAAAGTTTTCCTTCTTAGTTCAATATTTGTGCTTTCAATTATTATTATCTTTTCAGATCTTAACACGGGACTTGTAACTCTAACAAAAAAAAAGTTTTTTCGTAATTTTCAATCTTTAATGTCAGTTGCAACTTTCAAATGCCATCATTTTTAAGACTGCGCCGAGCGTACGCCGGATGTACAGTGGCGCCCTCATTACTTTTATAGCATTTTCTAAAAAACTAAAGTATTTTCTTGAAATTGGACGGTACGGTTTTGTACTACAAATGAAAACACAACTTAAAGGGGATATCAAATACTTTAATAACAATTCACTTTCGAGTTATCAACTTAACGGAAACAAGTGGCCACCTTTTCCCGTTAAGCTGACTACTCAAAGGGTAATTGTTATTAAAGTTTGTTACGTATCCCATAAATTGTGTTTTTACTTACGCTACAAAACCGCATCGTTTGATTGCAAGGAAATTCTTTAGTTAATTTGAAAACAATAATAGTAATGAGGGCGCCACTGGACCCTCGACGTTTGCTCGGCGCAGTCTTTACAGCCATACAACAGCAATGACAAAGCGATGTAGGCTAAAGCAAAATAACAAACTAACCGTTACATTCCAAGAAGTAACTGTTAATCCCTAATGATCCTCAGCCTTCGGAGAAAGTTCCAAAGCCCTTGATGGACAGTAATGTCAACATAACAACTTGATACCTAAAGGGAAACTGACCTAGAAACCTACAGGTCAAAAGCTGGCCTAGGTCTTAAAGTGGACACTAGTGATGAAGTACTGAGATAGATAAGGAGTTTGAAAACCGAATAGTACTTTAGAAAGTTTTTATCAAAGCATACTGTAAAATGAAATGAAAAAACATTTAAAAAATCAAATGAAAACACTGTTTATACAGAAAGGAAGGTTTCTTTGTTTGTTTGTTTGCTTGAACGCGCTAATCTCAGGAACAACTGGTCCGATTTGAAAAATTATTTCATGGTTAGATAGCCCATTTATCAAGAAAGGCTATAGGCTATTATAATTATACTTACATAAACCGAAGTGAGGGCGGGTCTCTAGTATTTTGATATGACACGACCTTTCTGGAGATAAAGCAATAAATTGCAAACGTTTTGTTACCAACGAAAAAAAACCACAAAATATTCAATTTAAACTTGGCATCACATCATTTTCGTATTAAGTGCCGAGATATATCATTGTTTTTTTTAATTATTTATTGAGGAAACCAACAGCCGTACATTTGATAGTTAGTAGTACAATCATTATAAACTCAAAATAGGCCAATAATAGGTTTCCCTATAATTTACAGAACATTATACACTGAGAGTAGGAACTAAATTAGAAAACAAAAAATACAATAGACACTCAAAAAAGTCATTAAAATAAGAAAAGGAAAAAACGTTTTGTTACCAACGAGAAAATACCACAAAATATTCAATTTGAACTTGGCATCACTAGAACATTTTCATATTAAGTGCCGAGATCTCATTGTGGAGCCGATTTCCATAGAAATCAGAAAGGCCAGCACTGTACCCTTAATTAACGTACTCGGTAGCGAGTCGAAGCTCTGTCCCTCGCAGACCTCGCAAGTATTCTTATAGAGTGCAAGGGACAGAGCATTCGACTCGCTATCGAGTACGGTTATTGTAAATCATGGTAAGGGTATTGAATGCGTTAGCATTACCAACCTAACAAAAACTCTTCAAGTCGACATTGATTGTACCTGTCAAATCAGTTCTGAATTCAAATGGACGTCATGTCACTGCAAATTGGATTTTAATGCACGCCTTTAGAATTCCGATGCACTTTAGTTTCCTTTAGCTTCCTGAACACAATGGTTCTTCTTGGAAGACTTTCTAGTCCCGGATTGATTTGTATGATGAAGGCCTATTTATTTTTAGAATAAATAGATTTTGATAGAAAATTTAATACAGACTAAAGTGAAATTGATATTTTAACTGTTCATTTCCAAAAGACTTAAATACCTACTAAAACAGTCTTAACTATAATTTTTACTTTTAAGATTGTATTAGCTAAGATTAGAGAGATACAAGTTAGAATTAAATAACGGTAACTTTACTTAAATAATAGTAACTTTACTTAAAACTAAATGTGACTTTGGTATTGCACAAATATCCGTTATCTGTAGCTCTATGTATTAATAGAGTGAATCAGTTAGGGAACGCTACCAGCATCTACTTTTAGTATACTTATATTATGTTTATTATAGACTAGCTGTTGCGTGCAACTCCGTCCACGCAGAAAAATAAAACATAGCCTTTGTCACTCAGGGTGAATGTAGCTTTCCAATGGTGAAAGAATTTTGGAAATCGACAAACATACACACACAAAAATACAAATTTACAAATCTTTCCTCTTTATAACATTGGTGTAGATTTTACACAAACAGAAACAAATAATGACGAAAACGGATATTTTAACGTTACCTGAAACAAAAATAATGGTGGTAACCACCATCTTATCCTTCAACCTGCCGCCAAACAGCAGTGTTCGCTATGTCGTGTTCTGGTGGAAGAAACATCCAAATTTTTTTCAGTGTTTGGTCTAAATAGCAAATTTGACGTTTGTATGTTTTACCGTTTTTACGAAACAACAACAATAAAAATATTTTAAAATCAATTGTTTCTTGTTTGGGGACCCATCTTTATTTCAATTTGTATAAAAGACATAAGCTGCAAAACCAACCCGCTATCTGTTACGGTTCAAAAGTTACAGCTCTTTAAAGTTAAGACGGACGGACATCGTAGGCATATCAAAAGAGTCCCTTGGGCTCCCTTCGGGCACGGAACCCTAAATAAACCGGCCAAGTGCGAGTTGAACTCGCACACGAAGGGCTCAATACAACATTAGCAAAAAATGGCAAAAAAAATGTGGTTTGTTGTATGGGAGCCCCCCTTAAATATTTATTTTATTTTATTTTTATTACCTATATATTTTTGTAGTGGACATACAACTAAAAATTTTGTGAATATTTAAAGAATCTGTTAAATATCGAGCAAAAAACGGCAAAAAATCACGTTTGCTATACCTATATGGGAGCCCCCATTTCATAATTATATTATTCTGTTTTTAGTACTCGTAGTTATAGCGGCAACAGAAATACATAATATGTGAAAATTTCAACTATCTAGCTATCACGGTTCATAAGATACAGACAGACAGACAGACAGACGGACCGACGGACAGTGGAGTCTGAGTAATAGAGTCCCGTTTTTATCCTTTGGGTACGGAACCCTAAAATCAGAAATGTTAGAAGCATTTGCATTTTGGTTATGCCTTTAGGGCAGTATAACCATATTTGAGGATGGAAAAACTTGACCATAAGTATACCTTTCTGTTGGTCACAGGTCGGTTAAAAAAACTTTCTATAGCCACATAGTATTTCAATAACCAATGAATGACACTAATAATAAACACTTGTTATTATTTGTTCGGATGTCAACCTCTTTGTGACAGGTAACTGTCAGATCATTTGTTATGTCAATGCCTTACCAAATTGTCAATGTGTCATGTTTTGGAAAGCTTTTGTCGTGAAACAAAAACTAATGGGTATCCCATTTAAATATGACTCTCTTACAATTACAGAAATTACTATAGATTTGATTCACACGAATTCTTAAAGAGAATAACAATAACTTAATGTACCTAATGCATTGAAACAATGTTATAAGTACATTGAGAGATGTGCTTTATAACCGACTTTTTTTTTGAAAAGCATGTTCACCGATTTCTCCTTTGATTGTAGACGTTTTTTTCTCATTTAATAGAGTAAACTTTCTGGATGGTTCCATCGCCAGGGGATTCGTGAGGGATTGAGGGGACCCCTCAAATATCACAGGCATTCTTATAGCGTATTTTGCATTTACGGTAACTAATTCAGTATTTGCAGCAGCGGACTGCAGTGAAATTCCTCATCGGTCAGGAGATTAAATTGGGTCCAAAGTCAATCTGACATTCTGCAACAATAAGGTTGTGTTTCCTAATAGGTTACAAATGATTTGAAATCTCTAATGACATTGACGACTTCAAGCATATTTTTCTTGAAATGGGTCCCAAATTAAAGCTCGTGACCGCACCTACTTTAAGGGTAGCAATAAGATATCTTGATTGATATAGTTAAGCGACTATGACAACGTAGTTAGTTAATCAAATGTTTGAAAGTCATTATGAGTATGATTTTCCTTGACGTTTGGTGCGGCAAAGTTATTTACACCTAGTTTTTCTCAAAATATAATATTTTAAATATTTTTCTGTGCTCCCGAAGCTTCTACTCGTACTTAATCAATACAAGTGTTTACGAAAATTCGTAATTTTACGTTATCAATGTCTCTACCAAATTAAGGGGTAAACGTCGTCGTATAATCGTCATAAGCGTAGTTACTAGGTGGGCCAGTTACCTAATAGTTATGTAGTAGACGGATATAGCATACCTAACAAGATTAGGGCTAAAGTCTGCCGTTGAAACAAAGCGTCTGTTGACTAGAAGCGATATTGGCGAAGTTTTGAGTTGGTGAAAATACTGGTTCCTTTACTTTTCATTATCATTATCATCGTGCACAGATTACCTTTTGTTTGATATTAAAACTCCTTCGTGCACATCATCATGTATACCTACTACATGTTTGCTGCTATGGGTCCGAAGTACCAGAGACTGTTTTCGTGGAAACGAAACAATACTACGTTACAAATGGTAAGTCCTATAATGGGTGGTAGGACCTTGTGCAGGGTCCGTGCGGATCGCTACCAACATCTTATCCATTAACCTACCGCCAAACAGCAGTGTTCGCATTGTTGTGTTCCGGTTTGGCGATAAGACAGCCGGTGAAATGACTAGCATAGAGGCATTCCATCTTAGTCCTCAGGGTTGGCAACGCATTTGCAGTCTTAGGTTTGCATTGCAGTCTTGTGAATGTGAATGTCTATGGGTCACAGTTTCCACTTACCATCAGGTGGTCTGTGTGCTCGTTTGTCTTCTCTATCCTACAAAAAAAACCCATTATTAAACCTTTTTTACTTGCATTCTCCTAGGGGTCTATGAGCCTTGTAAATTATTTTTATTTTGTGTTTTTTTACACCCTGTTCCGACTTACAGCTACTGGATATCAACCTTATCTCATAAATTAGTCATACGTAGTCACGACTCACTAAGGCAGAGTGAAGGGGATGAGGAATCCGAAGTTTTGTTACTATGAGCTACTCGTACTCTTTCTATGTGCTTGGACTGCTTTGTATCTGCAATGCAGTTTTAATTCCTTGCACCGCGTTACTATGGTAATAATGCGCAAGTAGGTAGCAGGATGTCTTCAAACGCCGATGGTCCAGTGACCCCTCACTAGTGTTATTGTGTTTTCTAATAAAGTGTTGAAATTTAAAGAGTTTGTTTGTTTGTTTGCTTGAACGCGCTAATCTCAGGAACTACTGGTCCAATTTGGAAAATTCTTTCAGTGTTAGATAGCCCATTTATTGAGGAAGGCTTTAGACTATAAACCACACTCACATAAACCGAAGCGAAGCGAGGGCGGGTCGCTAGTAATATACTATAATCGAACGATGGTTTTGTCTGTCACCGCAATTTTTCTCTGAAACTATAGGGCATAGTTAGGTATATATCTTGCTTGCCCGCATCTGTTTTAAGTAAAAACAATATGAAATTATTTTTTTTAATATGTGAAAAGGGATCTAGAGTGGGGGGTTGAAAAATGAAATTGATTCGATTATAGCAAACGGGGTGTCACACATATGAAAGGGCAAATTGCAATATACATAAGTATTTGAAAAAAACTGAAAAATTCCAGATTTTCAGATATTTATTTATATTAACGCGAAAAAGAAAATGAAGTTGTCAGATTTAACAGTACCTAATGGAAAGATTATCAAAAAAGTTTAATGATCTGCATTGAAATGGAGGTACAAAAGTGAACCTTATTACATAGAAAATAACAAAATGAATATTTTCCAACCATATTATCTTAAATACGGAATCCTCGGGGTGCGAGACCGACTCGCACTTTACCGATTTATTTTAATGTACAAGTGAATACACAATATATAGCATAATAGACAAAGTTTAATAACCCTTAACCTTCGTATAGTCTACAACTTACCGGAAAAAGGCGGCCATTTTTTTTCCGTTTACTTACTCACTCATAAACCAAAGATTACACGTAGTGTCCAGTGTCGTTGATAAATGGCACCATTCCACTCGGTAAAACCATATTGATTTTGAAATTCCATTGTATTTTTTTTAACTTGGCCGCCATTACTGTCAAGAAATAATAGAATTTATTTATCATAACGTTTCCAATAAGATAGCATGTAGGATGTAGCAATGTGGTTACCTTGTAAATAAAATATTGTCTTGTGAACACCTATACATCAAAACAAACAAAAAAAGAAAAAGTTTTGCCAAGATCAAGACTCCAGATTTCTACCATACGTACAAAAATATCCTGAAATAAAACCGTATTATAACAACCTTTTTACTCGTTTAATACTACTGGCTGGAAAGATAACTGCAAAGCTTTCATTTTGACAACCAGATGACAGTAATTGTTTCGTGAAATTGTTACTGCAATATTTTCACTGTTATTTTGTGTTTTTCAGGCTTAAAAATCAAAGATGAGCTACCTGGAGAAAGTAGACCGGTACCTGGACTCCCTAAAAGTAGGGAAAAGTGAGTATTTATTTTAAAAACCAGAGCATAGTCGTATATAACATAACAAACAAAAAATACCCTACAGAATTATGTCTCAAAGGAGTCTTTTTCACATTTAATTGGGCCCTTAGCATGCTTAATATTATGATACATTGCAAGGAATATTTCATACCTAAGTACGTCACATAATAAGGCTCAACTCGTTTTAAAAGTAAACCTTAACGTATTTCAAGACTGGTTTAAAATTATATGCCCTATGTACATTCGTGTCATGTGTTACTCTGATGGTTGAAACATGCACATTTAACGTGTATACCAATCTTCGTACGTTGCGTACCCAAAGAGTACCAATAGTAACCTATTACTAAGGCTCCGTGGTCCGTATGTCCGTGTCCGTCGGCGGGTTGTATCCCATGAACTGTGATAGATAGACAGTTAGACGGATGAAGTTTTCATAGAGTGTGTATTTTTTATTGCCACTATTTCATAATTAAAAAAAAAGACAGGGGTCCCATACAAAAAAAAAACGTATAATATACTCCTTCTACTTACTCTACTCGTATCCAAGTCCGACTTGCAAATGGCCGCATTTTTTTCAATAACTGTTGAGTTAACACCAAAAGATAGAGTTGTCATAAGTGATTAAATTTACTTTTAAGCTCTGAATTTAAACATTATAAGATAGCGTTCACTGTGGGTACCTACATTACACCTCAGTATAGACAGTACAAATAATGATATCTGAAAGATACTGGAAAAGAGCCGTATCTTAAGTTCATCTTCAAAGTTATATCGCGCGGCTTGCTTGTGTGCGTGCCTCTATGGTATGCGCCGCAAGCCACCATAAGCGAACGCAACAAGACGCACCAAGCCGGTTAACCCTTTGAACGCTTTTGACTTGATACAAACGTCGTCCTCACACGCCAATGACAGCTATAACCACAGCTAATGTCAACCTTGCGTCACAAATACTCGGGTCTATTTTGCACTGTATCTGTGAACACTATATGGGTCGATGGCGTCGTAGGCATGACAGTACACGACCACTTTCGTGGTTCTTGGCGTTCAATGGGTTAAATAGGGGCCGCGCCATCGCCGCATTTGGTTGTTCAGCATGCATGGTGGAGTTTCTTGCGGCGCTTTTTCTCCGTAACGATGGTCTTGTACAAAGCGTTAGTAGATTCACTCCATATTACCGACGCGTAAAAGAGCCCCCATTTGGCCAATTTACTGGTTTTTTTTTGTTTCTTGCTTATTATGAATCAAACCGCGCTGCTCAACCCTAATGCCCGAGCAGCATTAGGTATTAGAAACTCTTAAAGGGCCCGAGACCACTACTTTTCTATTTTGTACTATGATAAAACTTTGTTATGTTCTAGGTGCCATGGTAGACTCCTGGTTCATGATGTCCAGCCCGATGCCGATCCTCGCCGTGGTGGTGGCGTACCTGGTACTCGTGCGGTTGGGGCCCCGGCTGATGAAGAACCGACCTCCGCTGAGGATCACCAGACTTATCACCTATTACAATGCGACGCAGGTGCTGTTCTCGGTGGTGATTGTATATAAGGTGAGGTTCAGCGGTTTAGTTGTTACCCTAACAAACAGACAGACCAAGTTTCTTGCACATTTACATTACGAGTATAGATTTAGTATAGATTGTTTTCTTAATATTGTTAAGTTGGCACTTAAGACCACACCCCAAAGTGATACTACTCTGAAATACAGGTGTTCTTAGCTGGATTGTGGCAAGTGCTCCATAAAATTGTTTCTACCACACGGAGTCAATCATCATCATCATCATCATCAGCCTATATTAGTCCACTGCTGGACATAGGCCTCTCCCATTGCACGCCAACGAGCACGATTCGTGGCCACTCTCATCCAGCTCTTGCCAGCCACCTTGCGAAGATCGCCACTCCACCTAGTCTGAGGGCGTCCTACACTACGTTTGCCGATTCGCGGTCTCCACTCAAGAATACGATAACTCCAGCGATTATCGGTTCTGCGGCACAAATGGCCGGCCCACTGCCACTTCAAGCTGCTAATTCGATGGACTACGTCAATAACCTTAGTTCTCAGTCGGATCACCTCATTACGGATCCGATCCTTCAGAGAAACTCCCAACATAGCCCTCTCCATAGCTCGCTGAGCGACTTTAAATTTGTGAACCAGCCCTTTCGTAAGTGTCCACGTTTCGGCTCCGTATGTCATGGCAGGCAGGACGCACTGATTGAAGACTTTTGTCTTCAAGCTCTGTGGAATAGTCTACGTGAAAACTTGACGCAATTTCCCATATGCTGCCCAACCCAGCTGTATTCTTCGGTACGGTATCAATAAATAATTATATTCTATTATATATTTTTTGTTTCAGGCTCTTTGTTTAAATATATTCCGAGACGGCGTTCTTTACGCCGGCTGCAGATATCCGTCGAACACACAAAACAAACAGGTTTGTATTAAAAAAATAATCATTTTTTACACTCACGTACGTAATATTTTTAGGGTTCCGTACCCGAACGGTAGCCAAACGGAACCCTATTAATATGCCTCCGCTGTTCGTCCGTCCGTCCGAACTTAAAGGTACGGTATCTTTTAAAATGTATTAGATAGCGGTTTTTTTTTCAGAACATACTGTGTTATTACAGCGGATTTACCAACTAATTAAAAAAAAAGGAAAATAATAAAGGGGTTAAATAAATAAATTTGATTTGATTTATTTGCTTTTACTATTATTTATTATCTTCAACTAGCTGTTCCCGATACCACTGCATTGGGCAAAAAAAGATTTTTTTTGGGTTATTATTTAGCATTAGATACTCACAAATAACGAGGCTTTCTATTGGTAAAATAATTTTCAAAATCAGTTCAGAAAATCCAGAGATTACCGCTTACAACGTCACAAACTACCTCTTGTAATATTGGTGTAAATGAAAGTGCCCCTACTATTATAAAGTGGGAACAGTTTCCTAATATAAACATTGCTAATTTATTTTGTCAGGCGTTGTCGACAATTGTTTGTACACTGAATCGTCTGAAAAATGAGCATTATATAATGATAATACAAATTAAAATAAATTATATAAATAATAACGTTAGGCACTTCACCAAATCTAATACTAATAGTCGCCATTGTACCTTAATAAACCACTAAATATGAGCTAAGTTTTACGAAATAATTAAAAAGTAATGTTTCTGTTTTTCAGCTATTGGACTTGGGATGGTGGTATTTCTTCGCAAAGTTTACGGAGCTGTTGGACACCGTGTTTTTTGTATTACGCAAGAAAGACAAACAAGTAAGCCGATTTCTGCTAGCTTCCTTTCCTACTAGCGTACGCCGGATGTACAGAGACCCAATAAAAATGATGAGCATACTTAGAACCTTGTCATTGTGACTGCCATTGTTATTGTGATGCTTTTCATTTAATAATCCGTTTAAAGTTTATTATGACAGTGCACTAAAGTGCTTAACATTTTCGTTGGGGTACTGTACAGTGGCGCCCTCCTTAGTATTATTGTGTTTTCTAATCAACTAAAGTATTGTCTTGAAATTGGTCGGTAAGTTTTTGTACTACAAATGAAAACACAACTTATAGGGTATATCATATAATTTAATAATAATTCACCTTCGAGTTATCAACTTAACGGAAAAAAGTGGCCACCTTTTCCCGTTGAGCTGACTACTCAAAGGGTAATTGTTATTAAAGTTTGTTACGTATCCCATAAATTATGTTTTTACTTGCGCTACAAAAACGTATCGTCTGATTGCAAGGAAATTCTTTAGTTAATTAGAAAACACGATAAAATAATGAGGGCGCCACTGGACGCTCGACGTTTGCTCGGTGCAGTCTTAAGTCTACATTATATTTGTATAAATTAAATGCCGACACTCGAAAAAATTACATCCTACTAAGAAACATTTTCTCTTAGTTGTCAACAATTGAATAAAATTGTTATGTTATTAGTTATATCAATCACTAGCTTCTGCCCGCGACTCCGTCCGCGTGGAACTCGTTTATATCGTAGCTCCATACAAATTTTCACCCTCTATTTCACCCCTTAAGGGATGAATTTTGAGAAAAACAACTATCCTATGTCCTTTCCCAGGATTCAAACTATCTTTGCACCAAACTTCTCCTAAATTGGTTCAGCGGTTTAAGCGTGAAGAGGTAACAGAAAGACAGACAGCCATACAGACCGACACACTTTCGCATTTATAATATTAGTATGAATAGTATGGATAGCTCGTAGTAACAACGGCAATTTCTTTAATGATTCAAATAACATCTTAGTTAATGTGTCTAACGTCTTGTCAGGTTTGTATGGAATCAAAATGCTTACAGATGTAGTGAATAATCCTTCCCATCGTTTTTTGTCGGATATGTTCGTATTTATCTAGCTTTCTCAATTAGCTTCAGTACCCATCAATATGCCAACAGAGAAAGCAAGATAAATACGAAGTTATCCGACCAAAAACGATGGGCAAGGATTATTCACTACATCTGTACTTAGTTCGCCTTTGTACATGTTAATCTTAAGTTTTTTTTTATTGTGCAATAAAGAGTTTACATACATACATACACACATACACAACAATCACAATCTTGTAAGAAGCAACCAAATTAATTTTCAATACAAAAGTGAACACGGATTATTTACGTTTGAATAAAGATTTTTTTCCCGTGTGGTTGCCGGATTAGAATAGTGCCACTCCAAGGCCCGTATTAATAAACTAATCTCAACTCTAATGCTCGTCTCGAGATGTGGGAAAAATGACAGTGTTCTATGGATTGACGTTTAGTTTGACGTATCTTGTGACGGGCCTCTCAGCCAAGATGAGTTTATTAATACAGCCCCAAGTCTTCCCGTGGATGTCGTTAAAGCCGACTAAGGTAATGCGATGGGCTTGCAACCTGTCACTAATACACTGGTAAACATCTTCGCCTAAGTGTGCAAAATGTGGTTACAGAATTATCAAAAAGTTTTTATAATTGTTGGAAATTCTGTAGCTCTGCCTACCCCACTCTGGGAATAAAGGCGTGAGTGTATGTGTGTGTGAATAAATAATCGTGTATTCCGGTGTGTGTCTTATCGACAACCGGTGAGAATGCTTGCATAGAGGCATTCTATCTTAGTCCTCAGGGTTTGCAACGCATTTGCGATCTTAAGATCACAATCTCAAGATGACAATGCAAATTTTAATGTCTATGAGCCACAGATCCCCTAATCACCAGAGCTAAGATTCTAGAAACGTTTTGATAGCTCTTATGTACATGACAGTAATGGCGGCCAAGATAAACACAATACCATAACACGTCAAAGGCAATGCGGTCTTACCGAGTTTAATATAGAGGCTATGTACATACATACATACATACATAAACTCACGCCTTTATTCCCAGAGTGGGGTAGACAGAGCTACAGCATTTCCAACAACTCAAAAACTTTTTAATAATTCTGTAACCACATTTGGCACACTTAGGCGAAGATGTTTACCAGTGTATTAGTGACAGGTTGCAAGCCCATCGCCTAACAGTACAGTCAACAGCATAAATAAGTGATCATTTATATACCTTGTCACTTTAACGTCGTGTTTGAAATGTTATACAAAATTGTGAAACGATTGAAAGCGACAAGGTACAAAAATTATCACTTATTTATGCTGTTGACTGTACTACACGCCTTTATTACCTTAGTCGGCTATGTTTGTGCCCATTTGCATTTTCAATGCTATAGAAAAATAATGATGTTTTTCAGGTGACGTTCCTCCACGTTTACCACCACGCGATAATGGCACTGTACTCCTGGTCCTACTTGAAGTTTGCTGCAGGAGGGCAGGGCACGATCCTCGCCCTCCTCAACTCAGCCGTCCACGTGGTTATGTACATGTACTATCTGCTGTCGGGGCTGGGCCCCCAGTTCCAGAAGTACTTGTGGTGGAAGAAGTATGTCACTACGCTGCAGTTGGTGAGTGTTGGCGCTAAAAAAACTAAAAAACCTGTTGTTCCGATCGCTGCAAAATTTTACATGAGAATTTGCTGCGCAAATCCGAAGATTGCCTCAAAATATCATCCAAATTGGTGTTTTCGTTTATGTACACGGTGACATTGAACAGGAATACAGGATACTGAATACAGGAACCAAATTTCTTACTGCCTGGGCAAAATTATATCGAACAATGCGTGTGTTAAAATAATTATGCGTTCAAGACCCGCACATTATGACCATCATAAAAATAGACGGTTCTATTAGAACAAGTTTATTATCTTTAAAAATATTATATTAAACATTATATTATTACAAACTCTGAAAACAAAGAAATTTAATTTGAAGTTTAGTTCAAAATGAATTGTCAATTTGCATACAAATTTGACAAATGTCGCACGTAAGTAAGATATCGAACGATAATTATAGTGGAAGCAGACTTAAGTTTGTGTCTGAATTAAAAAAAACTATGACAGCCTCGGCTCGTTTCATAAACCCACACTCATGTTTAAGCCCTTCATTATGTACAGTCACATAAACTACTATAAGTAATAAATAATATAGTGATAAAACATTATGTACATGTCATAAGGTGAACAATCCCATCCATAGTAAAAAAAAGGATTCTTAACATCATGTTGATTTTAATCGAAATTGCCATCGAATACTGTAATTCAAAGTTCCCATGTATTATTAAAATACACAAATCATTATTTATAATTCAGTGACTTCGTTCGAATAGAATTAGTTTTCCGCTACCCCCTATTTCTTCATGTTGAGGGTAAATTTACGAAAATTCCTTTCTTATTGCACCCCCAGGGAATATTTTCTCCAAATTTTAAGTCACTAGGTCTAGCGGATCAGAATTATTTGCGTTGTCAGTCAATCAGTTCGTCATTCAAACAGTCGTCAGTCAGCCAATCACGGAACGTTACGTGTACAAAAATAAGAAATGAAAACAAAATACAGGCAATCTAAAATAAAATACAAAGGTAAACTTATCCCTTTAAAAGGGATTGATTTCAATTGAACTTATCCCTTGAAAAAGTTGTAAAAGAAGACAAGTACCCTTATGACAAAGTCATCCACATAATAATATAAAATTACACCATCGTAAAACCAATTTCATTTCCTTTTGCTAGAATTTTTCTGGCTAGAGAGATTGGTTGGATTCATTCCATATTACCGACGTGTAGAAGAGCGTCCATTGTGGCCAATTAACAGAAAAAATACTCTGTTGAATGATTTGAATTTGAATTTGAATTTGAATTACCAAAACGTTAATAGCCTTGACATTTATATCGGAAATTATTTCGTTTACTGTCCGGTCCGGTATGTTTTACAAACGAACCATTTACTTTCATTAAAAAAAATGAGTGTTTCTTTTGTTAATTCCCCAGGTATCCTTTTGATGTTTCAAATGACTTGAAAAATGTTTGTTTGATTATTTCCAGGTTCAGTTTGTGATAATGCTCCTCTACTGTGTGTGGACCCACTTCTCCCCGAGGTGTCAGTACGCGGTCGGGTTCACCTACTTCATCTCCGCTAACGTAACTATCTTCCTTTTTCTCTTCCTCAATTTCTATTCTAAGAGCTACAAGAAGAAGAGAAACGCGGAGAAAGAGATCCAGAAGGAATTTGAGAGGCAAAGAAATGGGACCAAACAAAATGGTGTCAACGAGGCCAATGGGTTCACAGAAAAATGTGGAAAAAAGAACGGGGTGTGCACAAATGATTGTGAAGATATTCCCAACTTAGATGAAGTACCATGCGAAGTTGATAAGGCTTGTGGAGACTACATTAAGAAGGGGAAGGTGTTCCTCACACGGCGCACTGCCAAGCAAGCGTACGGGCCAGAATATGATTTCGAGAGCATAATAAAGAAATGATTCTTATTGTCAAACAATATGGTTAGTTCCGGGTTTTTGAGACTGATTATTGTGATGGCGACGCTAAAAGAAATAATTTAAGAACGATTGATAAATGAATAGGATAAATTGTTTTAGTATTAAGAACGTATATGATAGAGCTTAAAATTGTCTTTATTTTTATTTAACGTAGTGTCAATTTTGTCACTGATACATATGTTGATTGTGCTAATAAATTTTATCGACGGAAATAAAGTTTCAGCATATCGTAGATAATTCGCAGAATGTGTTTATGCTATTGAAAATATTGAAGAACTTACTATCAGACCATTGGAACCTTGACCCACCATAGAACTGTGTCACAGAGACGTTATGATCCAAGTCGTAAGAAGTGTCAAACAAATTGTTTTATAATGTCACTGTGACACCGTTCTATGGTGGGTCAGGGTTCCATTGGGCTGATAGTACCTACCAGTGAGACGACGCGCTTTAAAATGTAAATTATATTTATATTAAAACGCCAACCGCACAATTTTAAATATTGTAGACGCTAAGAGTTACTGAAATTATTGCCTTAAAATGCTATTATTGTTTTTGAAGGCGAGTAGGACTTTGAAAATGCAATGTATATGTAACTAAATGTTGCAACGCGTTGCACATTGTACCGAGACTGCATTTTGTTTATACAGTTTCGAATTATAGCAGCATAAGAATATAAATACAGTTTGACAAGTGCCAGCCATGTTATATTATTAGTAGCAGTCTTGTTTTGTTTGATAGAATAATACGTTGATATGACATGGGGATAACTTAAATGTAATGTAAGTGTAGGTTAATTCTTATGACCAAAATTTTAAATAGTTTCTTTAAGATGCAATGAGAAAATGATAACGCTATCATCTGAAAACTCATTAAAAAAACATGCTTTTTGTTAAATAAAGGTTTTATGACTCTTGTTCCTCTTCACAGTTGTGATGTATTTATGGTGACAGAATAATTTGTATAAAGCTAATAAAATAATAGTTTCTTGAGAATACTTTGGAAGTAAATATTTGTATAAGAACATCATTTAGCACTTACGTATTGTTAAATTTTAACGCTTCACCATTTCACGTATACTTCTTATTTTAATGTATAAAATATAATATTATATTCTAAACTGAAGAGCTGTTGAAGTCACCGTCCAGTCAAAACAATTATTTTTATTTACATACTCTTTGTTAAAGCTCTGAGAATATCTTCGCAGGCCACTATTTTTACAAAGTAATATGACGAACCTACCTTGCTTTCACGTATTTTGTCTTTTTTAAATTAAAATAGGTACCCAGTTACTTTCGCGACGTTTAAACAACTAACGACGACACCTTGTTTGTAGAAATTTTGTCATTGGTTATCCCTGTAATTAATTAAAATACATACATACACACTAGGTCAAAAGAGTTACCAAAATATCTCCTTCTCCAGGTGGGTGATAAACTATTAAAGTTTAGGTTCAGCCGTAAGATTTTGTGCCCGAAGGGCAAATCGCCCAGAAATTAGAGCTCCGCCGGACTCTAAATAAAAATTACGGATTGTTTGAGCTACCTCTAGCTGCATGTACTAAATCTAAAGTTATACTGTCATGGAATGTACATAGTAAAATAAAATTAATCACACTGAGAATTTACATGGCGAATTAATAAACGTTACGAAAACACGTTAAACATTTAATTTTTTCGTATATTTACTGCCTTTTTTTTTGCAAAAAAACAAGATGAGGAATATAACTGGGCACTCATTTTATTTAGGCAAATATTTAACCTGGTTTATGGTTCAGGACATAACTTTTCCCATAGGCGAGGTTGTTTTATATTTCTTTAATAATTTAAAGTGTTAACTTTTAAAAAGGGCTTCTGTCTTATTATTGTTTTTCTAATATTCATCTGCTTTGATATTTTTAATTTTTATAAATTTATACCGTTGAGTTATTAATAAATATATTTTCTCTTCCATATTATTTCAAGTTTAAATTTTGGCAAAATTAATTACTTAAGAGCGTACACCATTAAATAGTCTATTGAGAGGAAAAACTCACTAAGTACAGTCGACACTATTTGTATTTTGGCCGTGTGGTGTGGTTTAGTCTGTTGTGCTCGTATATCCCGTAGGTATTACTCTGCTACATTGCAAAGTATTCTGTGACTTTTTCCTCTCAATAGACGTAATGACAAATGTTGATCTCTGACTCAAACCTTACATTATATTTAAAGAGAGATTCTTTTTCCAGTATTCTTCTGGTGTTTTGAACAGTTAAGCCAGAGTATCAATTGCGCTCGGCTGTCTATCGACAGTTAGTAGTAGAATGACTAAATTGAAAGATTAGGTATATACTCTCACAATGACCACTGTACATCTTAAAATGTATAAGTCACACAATGATTACATCGTTTGCTTTATTAGATAGGTTAGGTTCGTAAGTTAACTCTAAATGCCCGAAGGGCAAATAGCCAAGGAATAGGAGCCCCGGCGTGCGGAGCAACGTCGATTTTCCTAAGACACATAAAATGAAAATAAACATGTGGTAATTTTGTGACTTGGACATTTTGAGATGTAGACCACAAGTGATGTGAAAGAAGTTTTTGAGTAAGTAGTTTTTGCGGCCGTTTCCTCGTGGTCCTACTATTTTTGTCCTACTGACTTTCGACGGAGCCCCGCCCAAGGGCGGAGCTCCTGCTTCTAAGTGGTTTTGCCCTTCGGGCATCTGAAGATACCTAACGAACCTAACCTACCTACTTTTACAACCATAATTAGTATTTAGTGATCAAATCTAGGTTCACTTTTTGACTAGTAGGACAAATTAGTAGGACCACGAGGAAGTAAGTGTTTTTGCGACTGCTACTGACACCTATTAATTCTCTGGTTTTACTTTATGTACCTTAATAAAAATTTGTAAGATTTATCTAGACTAACGTTTTCTCTTGCCCTTTAACCTTTCGTATGCGTAGTAGCAGATCTGCTCCATATACGCAAACTGCTAGAGAGCAGATCTGCACCAAATGCTTTGCGTGCCTCCCGAATTTAATTTGAACCTTGGTGTGAAGCTTTCTAAGGGTTAATGTTTATTGTAGGTTAGCCAATAAAGTAATCAAATTTACTAAAAATTGCTCCTTACATAAAAATATTCAGTATGGTCGCTATTTTTGTTGGTTTGATGTCACGTGACTGAATTTTCTGCCTACCGCATACGAAAGGTTAAACTTAAAAAAAGAACTAAGTTGTCTCGTATGTAAACCAGTTATTTCTCAAGCATTTCATATTTTCCCATTGTCAGACATCGTAATGGCTTCCACCAAGTCCTCCAAGTTTGTTTTGTACCTGGGTGACACTACCAGGGCCTTTATTCCACTTTCGTTTAGCCCACCTTGATTTAATGTCGTCATCATATGGCTTATGTTATGTGAGGTCTTTTTACTTGGTAGTAAACGCTGTCATAACGTGAACAGGGCTAAACCAAGTTAATATAATGGTTCCAAATTTTTCGTGTAATTAAACAATTTTACGTAACACCTGGCCATAATGTGAGTTTTATCGCACGCTGCGCGCACGGTAAAACTCGCATTGTGGCCAGGTGAAGACGTAAAATTGTGTACTCATCACGGGCAGTAAAAAAGAAAGCCCTCTATCGCATATTTACAACCCTCGCCTACCGCTCGGGTCTCAAATACCTGCGATTTCGGGCTTTCTTTCTTTTACAGCCCTTGTTAAGTAATGTACTATTATTTTCTTCCTCCGGTAAAATTATATTTAATTATTTGGATTTTAAACTATTACTTGCTGCTCACATCATTTTGTGACTTGATAATTTTAAATGATTCGGCATGAGTCCAGTTAAGACTGCGCCGAGCGTACGCCGGATGTACAGTGGCGCCTTCATTACTATTAATGTGTTTTCTAATAAACTTAAGTATTTTCTTGTAATTGGACGCTGTTTTTTTGTACTTCAAATGAAAACACAACTTATATCCCCTTACTTATAAACGTGGCATAAGCTTGGAATAGTTTATGCCATGCTTTGTCACTTTCTGTCAGATGCAAATTCCACAATTATCCCAAGCTTATTCCAGGTTTATAAGTAAAGGGGTTAGGGTATATCACATAGTTTAATAACAATTCACCTTCAAGTTATCAAATTAACAGAAAAAAGTTTACTTGCACTACAAAAACGGGTTTCGTCCACTTTCACAACTAAGATTTCATAACTGGTTATGAATAAGGTTTTTTTTTCACGGTTTCTTAACCAGTTATTAAACAAGACTTTTTTTTCCATTTTCATAACCAGAAACTAGGTAGGTTTAGGTTATGTTCGTTTTGCAGCAGGCCCGGAGGGCCAAACCACCCAGAAATAGGAGCTCCGCGTGAGCGGAGCTCCGTCGACACAGTCCAATTGATTAGAAATAAGAGTGGTGTATAGTGGTACCTAGGTTCTGGTTATGAAAATGGAAAAAAAGTCTTGTTTAACAACTGGTTATGAAACAGTGAAAAAAAATCCTTATTCATAACCAGTTATGAAACCTTGGTTATGGAAGTGGACGAAAGGCAAAAACGGATTGTCCGATTCCAAGGATTTTTTTAGTTAATAAACTTAATGAGACATAATAAAAGTAGTGAGGGCGCCACTGCCCGCTCGTCGTTTGCTCGGTGCAGTCTTATAAAAAATTTGAACCAAGATGCTCAACAAATTTTAGTTTAAAATACATGGAACGTTCTTCATACAAACATTCGATTAAAAATGGTTTAGTTAGATTATTACTCATTTGATGTGGCCTTGTTTAATTAAGTTGTTTAATAATAGTACAAAATAATTTAATTGTAAGACAAAATAAAAAGTTAATAAATAATAGAGTGTTTTATTTAATGAAAAATTAAAAGGTTAACCAACGTAAACCGAATTAAAATAATTTAACCTAATAGGTAACCTATCAGACGTTTTCTAATTTTCCCAAAGTATCAAAGTAAATCAAAGTAACATTCCATATAAACAAACTTTTGTTTTAAAAAATCCCCGTCCAAATCATGTTGGACTCGTGGACCCACTAGTCCTTGTCCCACTCCTTTACGACGCTTTCGTCCACTTTCACAACTAAGATTTCATAACTGGTTATGAATAAGGATTTTTTTTCACTGTTTCTTAACCCGTTATTAAACAAGACTTTTTTTCCATTTTCATAACCAGAAACTAGGTAGGTTTAGGTTATGTTAGTTTTGCAGCAGGCCCGGAGGGCCAAGCCACCCAGAAATAGGAGCCCCGCGTGAGCGGAGCTCCGTCGACACTATCCAATTGATTTGAAATAAGAGTGGTGTATAGCGGTACCTAGGTTCTGGTTATGAAAATGGAAAAAAGTCTTGTTTAATAACTGGTTATGAAACAGTAAAAAACATCCTTATTCATAACCAGTTATGAAACCTTGGTTATGAACGTGGACGAAAGGTTTACGAGCCTCGCGGCGGGGCTCCTATTTCTGGGCAATTTGACCTTCGGGCATCTAAAAATACCTGAAGAACCTAACCTACCTACTTTTGCGGAATAAAAAATATTTCTGACGAATTTCTAACAAAACGAATAGCAGTGAGATGTAATTAGTGTGTCCACGAGTCAGTCGCTGCGGACTGTCTAAAACCCAATTTGACTACATATTTTGACATTTGCTCAGTGCTTAGTGACTACTAAGTACTACATAATGGATCGAGGAGGATCGAGTGGAAGGTTTGGTTGGACTTTTTTTACAGTGACTATACAATAACAATGCAATGTTATGGTATATAACAGCTGATCTAACCATGCAGTCGTAAGATGACGACAGGATCTCCGCTATACTTAAATACTAACCGAATTCCACGATCACCTTTCCATCTTCGGATGTACGGGTGGGGAGATCGGCTTCACCCTTATGCTGCCGTGCAGATCTAAAAACGTAAGTGCAAAAATGCTGTTTCGAGAAAAACGCAAAAGACTACTACAAAGTTCGTTATTTTTTGTTATTTCGATGATTATACAACATTTTGACTTTAACTATATGGTATAGGTAACAAGTATTGATTATAAGGAAAAAGTACATCCTCAGACTTATGTTAAGACTGCACCGAGCAAACGTCGAGCGTCCAGTGGCGCCCTCATTTTACTGTTATTGTATTTTCTAATTAACTAAAGAATTTCATTGAAATCAGACGATACGTTTTTGTAGCGCAAGTAAAAACACAATTTATGGGATACGTAACAAACTTTAATAACAATTACCCTTTGAGTAGACAGCTTAATGGGAAAAGGTGGCCACATTTTTTCCGTTAAGTTGATAACTCGAAGGTGAAATTGTTATTACTTATTAAGCTATATGATATACCCTATTTATTTCTTATCGTATGTTAGATTCATTGTTATAGATAATGGTAGGTTAAGTTTTATAATTGTTTATTTAAAAAACCACTAACTGTTGAGTTTCTTGCGGCGTTTCTTCTCAGCAGTGGTCTCTTGCGAAGCGCTGGTAGATTTTTGACGTGTAAAAGTGCCCGTCCACTTACTGAATAAACATCTTTTATCTTTTTTATTTCTTATAAGTTGTGTTTTCTTTTGTAGTACAAAAACATTTCTTCGAATTTCAAGAAAATACTCTAGTTTATTAGAAAACACAATAAAAGTAATGAGGGCGCCACTGTACATCCGGCGTGCGCTCGGCGCAGTCTTAAGAATGTCACGTGGTGTGAATTGTTTACTTTTTTTTTAAACCTAAAAGCATAGACTATTGGGGTTGGCAACACGATAGGGAATATTCATGAGGTTTTTCACAGCTTCAATAAAACCAGATTCATGTAACTAACAGTTCAAAAAATCATAAAAATATCCAAGATACTCGTACAAGGAAAAAAAGAGCAAACCAGAATTTTACCCTTAAAAAAGCAAAATTAAAAAAAACCTAAAATCTAGTCACAATACACAAATCTGATCACAATATTTTTTTAATAAAAATTTCAAAAAGTACCTTAAGCAACGAAACGGAAGGATGGTATTGGTTTACTACACAAAATAACTTTAAGGGTCAACATGGAGTTTATATGGCCGACGTATTACAAATGACGTCATACGGCGCATCGGATCTTTGCGTCTAATCGCAATTAGGTTTAAAATGATTGTATTATCCGTATTTATTGGCCGATTTTAATTTTGATTTTACTTTTGGTGATCTATTTTACTGTATTTTCATATTACAGTATGTAAACTTACTAAAACCATTTATTTGAACCCGAGCATGTCTAGGCGATAGATAAGGTTGGGGTATATAAATTATTGAAATCTTAACACTTTTTCAAATTTAAATAAAGAATGCACTGAACGCAAGTTCAATAATCTGTTACGATGAAAACATTACATACGGGTCTTATAATGGGCACTGAACAACGAAGTAAACATTACACATGGGATGATACTTTTAGGGTTAACCGACTTTGAAAAAGGTGAGATGTTATAATTTTTATGCAATGATAAAATTAAAAATATTCGACACACACTAGCAAAAAATGTGGTAAAACTCTTAACTCAACTAGCCTAGCAACTGGTTGAAAGAGATGGTTTTAGTAAGTTTACATACTGTATATTGTGAAATTCAATTTAAAAAATCCATGCAACCTCAAGATTTCACACGTCTAAAGTCTTTTCGCCCATACAATATAAGTAGGTTGATGATAATGATGATGAAATTTGAGTGACGTTGACAATACTATAAACCCTCGAGATACGAGATCCCTTAAAGAGATAAGTTCGCCTTACATTATTTTGTGTTTCTTTCCATTTTGTTGTTTGTTCTTTTCTTTTTTGTACAAATTATTTACATACATACATAATAGAAACATGTAGAAACCAACAAGAACAACAAAGTGAATTCAGTTAAATTGCTCGTCACTGTATTTTCAGAGATCAAAGTTTATTGTATTGTTTGAGATTAGTCCAAGGTTTGGTTGACGGTCGAATCAAATTCGATATAAATGACATATTTCACAATTATTATCAGACAGCTACGAAATTTTGCATTAGACAAACGTGTATTCCAAGTGTTGCTTTAAAACATAATTAGTTAATAGGAGTACAAGTGAGTAATTTATCATTAACATTCCGCATAGGTTTAGTCGCCGTAAAAAAAGTTTGCCACTTTTCGACTCTATGCCAACTCTTTTAATGTCCAAAAGTACACTTCTGGTTACCAAATTGTATAGGTATTTAATTGCATTCTTAAATTATTTGAAGATACCCGCAATCTCATTTTCGATCTGGTTCAATTCTCATATGTAATATTAAATTTGTATGGTGAATACTGCTTCCAACTCTATAAGGTTAGTCCGGCATCATATTATGGAGCACTGTACTCTTCTCTGGGCTGGAGCACCCCAATTCCTTCTTTCATTTGACCGAACACAATGTAGACGGGTTCGAATCGTCAACGATCCAGCGATTTCCTTTCTATTCGAAGGCATGAGTTACATTTACTGTATTCGTTAGCGAGTCGAATGCTCTGTCTCTCGCAGACCTCGCAGTATTCTTATAGAGTGCAAGGGACAGAGCATTCAACTCGCTAGCGAATTCGGTAATTGTAACTCATGGTAAGGGTTCACTTTGCGTGCTGTTATAGGCTTTACATCGGGGAGTTCCGGGATTTATTCGGACCTTTACCGGCCGCTGAGTTCCACAATCGAACTACACGTCGTAAAGCCAGGTTCCATCAACATCACCTTGATCTATGGCGTTCTTCCACTGTGCTTTTCAATACGCACTTTTTGCCTCGAACAGTGAAATTGTGGAACGAACTCCCCTCGGCGGCGGTATTTCCCACCAGTTATGACATGCCTTCAAGCAAAGAGTTTTCATTTCCCTGATTGGCCGGCAACGCACTGACAACTCTTTTTGAGTAGCTAGTGTTATGGGCGGTGGTGATTATGTACCATCAGGTAGCCCGCAAGCTGGTTTGGCTCCAACTATTAAGCAAAAAAAAGTTTTATTAACTAACTAGCTTCTGCCCGCGACTGTCCGCGTGGAACTCGTTTATATATCGTAGCTCCATACAAATTTTCACCTATTTCACCCCCTTAGAGGATGAATTTCGGGACAAAAGTCCTATGTCCTTTTCCATTCAAACTATCTTTGCACCAAATTTCACCTAAATTGGCTCAGCGGTTTAAGCGTGAAGAGGTAACAGACAGACAGACACACTTTCGCATTTATAATTATTAGTTAGATTTCGCATTCGCATTTATAATTTAATTATAGATTTTTGACGTGTCAAAATGCCCGTGCGGCCTATTTACTGAACTAAGTAGTCTTTTATCATTATATATTTTTAATGTATTTAAGGTTTTATTGGTTACTGTAATTTTAGTTCTCTTTTTCTGAATAAATTTGTACAACTACACGATGCACAAACTACCGTTTTTCTCAATCTCTCACAGCTTAGCTGGATGAGATCCATTAAAGGAATCGGATCGCCTTGATAATATATCGTTGCTTAAATACTAAAGGGTCTCAAATCAAAATGTGTTTGTGTTGCATTTAAATTCGGAATGCTACATAAACAACTTAACCAATCTGAAGGTTTATTTATATCCCGGTTCAGTTTTTATTTTACAGTGTTGTCGCGTGTCGAATCGAAATATCTACTCCCACACTCGACTCAACTGATATACTTTAAGTTTTAAATCAAACTATGTCTGTTTTTGTTTTGAGGCGCTTTAGCATTTAAGCAGCGATATATTTTTAACATTGTAATTTTTTTCTTTGTCTTACATACCTACATTATATTATTATTATATTAGAACATTTGCCGTGTGGTTGCCGGCTTAGAATTGTACCACTCCATGTCTTTCTGTGGAAGTCGTAAGAGACGACTAAGGGTTAAAGGCTTGTAGTATTGTTAGGCGATGGGCTTGCAACCTGTCACTAATATACACATGGTAAACATCTAAGCCTGTTGCGCAAAATGTGGTTATAGGATTATCGACAAGTTTTTACAGTTGTTGGTAATTGGGATTGACCAAAAAAAAATAACTCACGGTTTTTACTTTCTCATTCGAAATAATAGGAAATTTTAAGACACCAATTTCATTAATTTTGTATTTGACTTAATAGTTTTGTTTTAATAACTTTATTTATTTAGCAGACATTTTATGGATGAAATGATTATTTTAAATTTGGGATGGCTTTTCTAATAAATTACAACAATTAAATGGTATCCAATGAAAAAAAGTTAATGTAATAGTGTATTAAAACATACTATTTCAAGTTGTTTTCGCCTAACCCGTAAGATACACCTAGGAGGGCTTCAAGCCGAAAACGAAAGTCAAACAAAGGTTAACTATACTTTTGTCGAAATATCCAAAATAGATAAATATTTCAAAAACTTAATAATGCAGAACGGCTTTAAAACTCTATTCCTCGAAATGGTTTTCGAATTGGAGTAATTGTAAAAATATGAACAATCCCAATTCTGTAGCTCTACCTACCCCACTCTGGGATGAAGGCGTGACCGGTATGTATGTACGTAGAACAACAAAAGCCCCCTAACCGGTAGCTATAAGTGATTACTACTTGGGGAAATTTTAAATGCTAATGAATCACGTAGACTTCTTAATCACTTCTTCAAAATTGCGTTCAAAAATGTTAATATAGTGTAGCGCAGCCTTGGAAGAGGTTGTTAGTTTATTAAAAAGTTTGTTTTAAATTGTGTTTTATTCACAGATACGTAAACGCTACGGCGTGTTCTAGAAATATGGCCACGTTGCTGAATTATCGTGACGCCTGGGACTTGTCGAAAAGTAAATGTAAGTGAAGTTATTTCCTTGTTTTGAGGTTAATAAAATTATAGTAAATTTTGTACAGTCAGCATCAAAAGTAATGCAGAATGATCTAGACACGACGTATTCTCTTGACAATAGAGATCTCTCTCTCTTGACAATCTCTTTTCGGCTGCGTAGCTACATCTACTGCTGACTGTACGGACATAAAGAGCCAATAGAACATAATAACGACAACAACCGTAACATGATCAAACTTTTCAGTCAAACTTGGCCTCTATTCAACAATGAATAACCAATTTTTGACCTGTTATCGTATTGTCAACGTTTTGATAGCTGACGGTAAACATCATCTTTGACCTGCTATGGTATTGTTTGTAACTGTAAATTAGAGCTATCAAAGGGTGAATCAACTTTTAAAGTACTCCTTTTCTTTTGCCGTATTAAAACTTTTCTGGTGAATTATGGTTAATAATGATGTATGAATATTAAAATCAGACCATCAAATTTATGGACCCAACACGTTAAACACCTCAAATATTTATTAATCATCGAAAAAACCGGTTAACATACACATACATACATAAACTCACGCCTTTATTCCCAGAGTGGGGTAGGCAGAGCTACAGAATTTCCAACAACTATAAAAACTTTTTGATAATTCTGTAACCACATTTTGCACACTTAGGCGAAAATGTTTACCAGTGTATTAGTGACAGGGTGCAAGCCCATCGCCTAACAGTACTACACGCCTTTATTACCTTAGTCGGCTTTTACGACATCCACGGAAAGATACGGAGTGGCACTATTCTAATCCGGCTAAAACCGGGTGACTCAGGGGAAAATTCACTTTTTTCATACAAAACCTAGGGACAACATCGTCCCCTGCGTTACTAACTATATTATTGTTCAATTAAATTAAATAAGTTACTTGTCTAATTAAATTAACATGTAGGCCATGTCGTCAAAAAATATATAGTTTCTCTAAAAACGTGTAATTTGTGAAACTTGTCAAAAAATAGGGAGTACCTTAAAAGTTGATTCACTCCAAAACGTTGACAATACGATAATCAGTCAAAAACAATAAGGTTTTGCCGTGTAGAATCTAAGTATGGTCGCCATAATCGCGGAAGATGAAGCATCCGTCGCTCTCGCACTTACATTGTGGTCAGAAAGTGAAAGATGTTTTATCCACGTTTATCTTCATCGATAAACACGACCATAATTAGCCCCGCAGATTTATAAATAATTATTTCAATAACAATAAACTGACTGGATATAATTTAAAAGTACCGGACGAGCATCCTTGAAAAATGTTCTACTTACTCATGAAATAATCCTTACTAATATTAAAAACGCGAAAATTTGTATGTATGGATGGATGTATGGATGTATGGATGTTTGTTTCTCTTTCACGCTGCAACGGCTGGACGGAAATTTAAAAAATCTCGAAAGAATAACGATAATCGAAATCTACGCGGACGAAGGCGTGGGCAGAAACTAAAGGAAATCATAAAATTCTGTTGACAATTAATTGGCAGACGAATCGAGTAACAAATCAAATTTTTGTGTTGCTAGCACCTTGTGCAAGCTCTGTCCAGGTCGATATCACCATCATACTTATCCTTGAACCTACTACCAAGCAAGGAGTTTTGTCAGAGATACTGACATTTTTCTTAGCCGCGGGCCTAATATGACTCCGTGATAAAATGTGGATAAAACATCCGTCACTTTCTAACACGTATATAAGTACGAAAGTGACAGATACTTTATCCACATTTTTTCACGCGATAAACGCCACCATTCTAGGCCCACAGGGCAGAATGAGGGTCGAACCCTTTTCGAGTAGCGTCCGTATTTTGGAAGACGCGGCATAGGTAGGCCTCCAACAAGGGGGACCGACGACATGGCTAAGGTCGCGGGAAACCAATGGATGCAAGTGCAGGTCCTTGTGGTAAACCTGGGCGGAGGCCTACGTCCTTCGCCTGAAATGATTTTAAATAACAAATCCTGATTGATGAATATTTGAGGGTATGTGTGAAACAGCAATTTGTTAACTTATTTTATGTACACCTAAGAATCCATATTATAAGCTGGTAAAATCTTCTACGTCCCAGTCATGAAAAGAGACATAGGCACACAAATACGAGTAGGTACATGACGGCTATTACATTTCCTAAATCCTGACAGGTATTAACAGCTCACAATACGTCTGAAGGCACATCTAAAGATACACATTTTCAGATGATGAAATCGACGAGCTACCCCTGATGTCGAGTCCTGGTCCGATTCTAATGATCCTGGCTCTGTATCTGCTCTTCGTGCTGAAACTTGGTCCAGCCTTCATGAGAAAGAGGCCAGCGTTCAAGCTCACTGGAACGTTATTTGCATACAATGCGATACAAGTCGTAGTATCGGTCTATTTAGTTCAAAAGGTAAATTTCACGGTCGATTTGGACTTGTGATTAGGACAGAGGTCATTAACAAATATGTATAAATAGTTAATTGTGTAATTGTAATTAGGGCAGTATTTTTTTTATGTATTCAATACCTACATCTTCTTCATTTCTCCTCTTCCTCCTAACACCCCTATCTTCAGCTGTCATTTCAGAATTCACTCCCAATTTTCTTTTATCACTCCATTTATCTCATGTTATATCTCCTTATGCATTATTAGCCCAGCAACACAACTCTTTTTTTTCATTACTTTAAGCTTTTATCTGTTGGTATGTAGGTAGGTAAATAAGTACGAGTAAGTTGTCTGCTTTGAAATTTGCTAGTAAATTTTGTGTGTTCCCGTTATTGGAAGTGGCTGAAATTTGGACCACATACGAAAATGCAATATTTTGGTATCAAAGGGCTGATCTGATGATGGAGATGAAAAGTAGCTACAGGATCTCCGCTATGCTTAACGTAGACCAACCGTGTTGGGGCACAGTAGTTTGCTCTTGATAAGCAAATATTGACTCCAAAAAAAGTACAAACGACAGCAAAATCTTGTCTCAAAAATGACATTTTCGACAGAACTTAACAATCATTTGCAAGTCTTTTCTTAGAGATACATACATTAAATCACGCCTGTTTCTCAGAGGGGTAGGCAGAGACTATTTCTTTCCATTTGCTACGATCTTGACAAATTTATTTCGCTTCTTCCACATTCATACATCGAGTCATGCACGCACGTCGGTTTCGGGTACTTAAGATTCGGCCCTTTTCCAGTATTTCTCCCATTTGACTAGATAAAGTACGCCTAGGGCGGCCTCTTCCGACCCGTCCACTCAATTTCAATCTGTATAAAGATATACAGATCGAAAGTGAGTGTGTGTGTATGTCTTTTCTTTTAATTTTCAAAAACGTGGTAAACTTTTTGCTCAGAGCTTTGACTTTACATTGATATTTTGCATAATTATGTGACTAGATTCAGTGTGTTTTTTCTTACTTCAGGACTAAAATAGTTTTTGTTTGTTTCAGTATTTAAGGGGGATGCTAGATTTTGGTTTCGTACCAAGAAAATGTTACATGAATGAGGAAAACCATCGACGTGAGGTAATAAATTAATCAAACTATTAATAATAAAACAGTGGGCGCGTTTTATTTGTTTTCAGAAATCAACCATATGGGTATTTTGTAAAATAAATACCTAATGAAAATTTGGTTTTATGTTAATCTTTGCTATTTTACAAATAAAGAAAATTGCCAACAACAACAAGACATTACAAAAAATATTATTTTCCAAAATGTAAAAATATTTCGCTTTATTAAGATACAAATCCATTTTTATTTATTAGCAACATTCGCGTGGGGCTAAACCCTCTTATAAATAAACGCACAATCAACCCCTATTTTAGTTCAAGTATTATTTTGTTCCATTTCTGCCAAATTCAAACGTCATATCGACAGACAAGAACAGAGGGTCCAGACAAGATGCATTACGCTAACTATCGTTTTTATTCGTTTAGGTTTAAAACCAATCGCGTCACTGGCACTGAATTTTCGTATCACGTCATCGTAAACTAAACGAAGAGAAACGCTAGCTAGCGTAGTGCATCTTGTCTGGGCCCTCAGAGCATATTTCAAACACTGTATGAATAAAGAGGGTTATATTTTTCTTCTCATTGATATCACAGTAAACCTTTATTCCTTTTAGATTATCATCGGTACCTGGCTCTACTTCGCTGCTAAGGTCTCTGAACTCCTCGACACAGTCTTCTTCGTTCTAAGGAAGAAGGAGAAGCAAGTGACCTTCCTCCATCTGTACCACCACTCCGTTATGGTCATTGGTGTCTGGGGATTCTTCAAGTACTCCCCCTCCCACACAGTGATCTTCATTGGTTTCCTTAATTCATTGGTACATGTTTTTATGTACACGTATTATGGCTTGGCTGCGTTAGGGCCGAACGTTGCCAAATACCTGACGTGGAAGAAATACATGACTTCATTCCAATTGGTAAGATTATGAATATTTTCTTTGGATATTTATTTGTAGATACTACTTTGTGTAAATTGGTCAATTTATATTAGGTGTTTTTGCCTCGTAGTTTTTTATCGTAAAATCTTTATACAGGTTGTTTGGCACTCGGGTGTAGGCGTTTTACGGGATGATAGTAAGGGTCATTCTGAACATTTTTGACCACATTTACTACATATTATGCTAAGTTTCACGGTTTCCGAGATATTGATCATTTAAATAGGAATTTTTGTCATTTTTCCTTATGTCCGTGATACGAAAAACCCGTTAATTCAAGTATTATTTAAAAAAAAACAGTGTTTCCTTGCATGATTTGAATCACTATGAAATAAGGAAGTCTTAAAGCTACATGCCATTTTTTTTTCCTCTACAGCTTTTTGAGTACCTATACTCACAAAATTGGTTTTTCCATACTTGGTGAAAAACAAACGCGGGGTTCTCTTAGTATGGAGAAACTCTGCGCGTTTACTCAAAAAGTTGTAAGGAGAAATAAATGGCATGTAGCTTTAAATCTTCCTTATTTCATAGTGATTCAAATCATGCAAGAAAACATTGTTTTTTTTTTAATTAATACTCGAATCAACGGGTTTTTCGTATCACGGACATAAGGAAAAATTACAAAAAATTACTATTAAAATGATCAATATCTCGGAAACCGTGAAACTTAGGATAGTAGTAAATGTGGTCAAAAATGTTTAGAATGACCCTTACTATCATCCCGTAAAACGCCTACACCCGAGTGCCAACACCCTGTATATTATGATACGATCCCGTTCGAAATAACAGAGCAGAGGTAGACCAAAAAGGAGATGGTAGAACAACTTTGCTAAAATAACAAAGAAGGCAGATAACTGCTAAGTAGTAGTCGAAGCATTCTATACTTTATTCATAACTACATTAGATTTAAAATGGTTATAGTTTTACTATGGAGTTATCGGCCTTCTATCACGACAGTTTGACGCGTTTAAAACAAGTAAAGGCAATAAACACTTTAATGATGACGAATAACGGAAAAGAGAGAGGATTTTGCCTAGCAATGGAACACTTAAAAAGGCTAAAAATAATAGCCAATGACTTTTTTTTTTAATTTTCAAGTGCTCCTTTACAGGAAACGGTTCAGTCTTTTACGATCATTCACAATGTTTTTTTTTTTCAGGTACAGTTCGTCTCCCTTGCCATCCAATACGCTGTCACCGTCAAGGTCTCAGAATGTCCTCCTTCGAAAGGCGTCGCGGTCTTTATCATCAGCAACACCATATTTTTCTTTATTTTGTTCTCGAACTTCTACAGAAAAAGCTACTTTAAAAGCAATGCAAAAGCCAATGGCGGTAAATCTTTAAGTGCGATAGAAGAAAATACTACAAAGATTGATTAGGTTAGTTTTAGGGATATGTTTGAAATTACCAGTCTAATTAGGGTTGTACATATGATAGTATTTTTTGCAAATTTTATAAAATGTTAGTGTTATTTTTAGCGAATTTGAAGAAATATAGACTATATATACACTTGTAGTTATTTGAGATGAACCGTTATGAAAGTAAATGACTTTTGATAACTTCTATCAGTTATTTTTTTTATGTATTTATTCAAATCATACTTTTTAGCCATATTTTTCGCGACAATCCATGCATTTGTGCTATTTACGTATGTTTGTCACGAATAAATAATTCCTTTTTTGTATCGGTTAATGTCGTTGTTTATTGTATAGGACGGTAAGAAAAGGTTCGTCACTTTTGAACCTTAATTGTGGTTAAATAGAGTCGAAAAGTGACGAACCCTTTCTTACCGTGAGTATACTGTAGAGACATACGCCCTCTTTAGAAAATAAGGGCGTATGTCTCATAAAATCGCGAATATATCCGTGCCTGGCGTGAATACGTTGATATGTCTAAAACGGCAATTTTACAGGGCGCCAATTTTAAGGTTTGACATTTTCTGGTAAATCGCTGTTTGATTGTAACTTTGATGTAAAACTTGATTTATCCATAATTTTCTGCATACTTTTGAATGATTAGAAGATTTTTGTGAGATTCCTCTTAGTTTGATTAATATTAGACTTATCAACTTACGTCTCATCGAGTTATCAACGTACTCACCATACAAAGAGGGGAAAATTGACGTTTCGAGAAAGAAAAAAAATCGTGAAAAATCCATTTCATGTTATTATACTTCACAAAAGTTTTGTTAAATACAACTTTTTATTATCTTTCAAGTGAAAATGAGTGATTTAAGGAATTATGTCTAGTTTTAATAATAATAGACATATCAACTGGTTCACCGACGAGAGCGACGAGTTATCAACAAATTCACAGTATTAGTAAGAAAAAAATTAGAAATAAAACAGCTGTATTTTTAATAATTTTTTAATTAAAGAAACTAAAATCATCATATAATTTTTTTTGGAGTCATTCCAGGAATTTTACTCTTCTACATCCTCCAAATCTGGGTTTATCTCGTCAATATCCGGGTCAGCTGAGGCACAGTTTACTGTTTTTATTTGCAAATATTGCAAGAATTGGGGTCCTGACGTATTGTGATAGTTTGAGTCCACGTATAATATTTTTTTTAAAATGCTATTACGCACGATAGGGCGTAATGGTAAAAAAAGCCCCCCGGGTATTATTTTGGATTTACGGTCGATTTTTCTAGCATGTTAGGACACTATTTACGAGCAAGTGTGATGAAAATAATATTAAGTGCCCGCCTACTACACGTCCATTTATGTATAATATCCAGTGCCTGGTATTACTCGTATTAAACTTGGATGTAGGGATACACATATACAGACGACCCAAAGCGAAATACAACATTCGAATCGAACTTTAGATCTAGCTTTGCACTATACAAAGGTAACTGCTGAGGTGGGACAGTACATTTTATAATTTAGTATTAGAAAACGAGCGATAGGAAAACCACTATCAATATGCGTGTTACAGTTACGGTTAACTTATTGAAAACAATAATAAATACACCAACAAACAAAAAACAAATAAAGTCGTAAAGAGTGTCTCGTAACCCGAATTCTTAGTCCTTCTGTTAATTTGTAATACAAGTACGTTTCAACATCATCAATATACATTTAATTAAACCCCAAAACTTTCTAAAATCCTAGAAGCGAGCTACGATCGCTTTAAAGTAGAAGTTAAATCACCTATTTAACCCTACAATGCATGAGTTTTTTATTTGTGTGAAAAAAATTTATGTGGTTTCATGGCTTAGTTAAGAGAAAAAATAATGAAAAAATATATAAGTAATATTTCAGGAGAAATTAACTTTTTTTTTAATCCGTTCCATATGTAGTACACCATGCTATTAGGTATCGGTTACACTGATATTTAATTATGAATTAGATTTTTAATTTAAACTTCAGTAGACTGTTAACTTAAAGAAATAGTATTAGTTTCCATTATGTAAACCATTTTTATTAGTATTTCTCGCATGATTTGTAAATAAACCGTTTTATGGCACCATGCTATAAGGTTTGGGTAACACTAACGTATTATTATGGAATAATTTCTTAATTTATACTTCATTAGACTCTAAACTTTTAGAAATAATTGTTGTATTTGGATAAACAAATTTCTCTTAGTATTTTCACATTTTTCACATTATGTGACAGTAAAATATTTCATGTACTTATGAAAAATCCAAAAAATTACTGCATGCAGTGACATAATTATGGAACATTTGGACACGCCGTCGAAGCATGGTGTGACAGATCTGGAACGTTTGGAAACCGTGTGGTTGCCGGATTAGAATAGTGCCACTCCAAGTCTCTCCGTGGATGTCGTAAAAGCCGACTAAGGTAATAAAGGCGTGTAGTACTGTTAGGCGATGGGCTTGCAACCTGTCACTGTTAACATCCTCGCCTAAGTGTGCAAAATGTGGTTACAGAATTATCAAAAACTTTTTATAGTTGTTGGAAATTCTGTAGCTCTGCCTACCCCACTGTGGGAATAAAGGCGTGAGTTTATGTATGTATGACAGTATATAATATTTACAGCATACTTACGCAAAGATTTTCACATAAAATATTTAAAAATATTTTTTTCTTCGTTTTTTGATTATATATATATTTTTTTTTATTGCAATATGTAAATGAAATAAATCCATTTTTCACGGAGAACAGCAACAATTGTATAAATCCCTTGGTAATTTCAAATACAATGCTATCTAGTGGATTGTTACTGTGTTACACTTATATAGTGCCCTCTAGGTTTGCTTTTATACAAAAAGATGTCGCTGCCTTTACATTATTTTTAACTACTAACGATTAAACTGGTTGTGACATATCTGTCACTGTATGCATTGTAGGGTTAACTCAGAAGCACTAATCAGGTGAACTCCTATAAAACCGAGAAGTTAGATTTATGTAAGTTTCAAGACCACTTCGTGCTTGTTTTGCATATGCTCGATAATTCCTACAGGACCTATGGGAAAGCTTAGTCCAGCTTCAACACTATTCAATTTAATAAAAAGCCGATCTATTTTAATGACAATATAAATACGTATTTAGGTACAATTTATAATTTACATTTTAACCACTTCATTCTATTTTAAATCTTTTATATCTAGGAAAGGCCTCAAAGATACTGGCAGCATTTACTCGCTGGATGGTTAAACTAATGCGTTGAACGAGGAAACTGCCACCTTCTCAACGCCGAATGAAATGAACATATCTTATTTATATTTAAGGCATTCTCTACTAGTCCACCAACTGGCCAAGACCACTACATTGGCCAACCTTTAAGCTTTCAGCTAGTTCAGCTGCCGCACCAGCCCTATTAGAGGTCCGGTGGAGATGTGACTGGGCTAGCATGTCTACTCAGGTTGCATCTCACACTAGCACCCGTCCCATATTCTGCACGGAACCAAGGACATTTTGTCAGGTATTTTGCCATCATATCTACAAATGCCGGTCGGGTCTAAAAGGGTCGGCACGTTTATTGAGGCAGGAGATCGGCGGATGATGTCATTTAGTGCGGGGGTTCTTGAAAACAACAGGCGTTACATATCGGTTGCTGTCGCACATAATCTGGTTTTCACAGAATACCAGCGTTGCAGCACTAACAAGTTTAGTGTCGCAACACAATGCTGAGCGCACCTTTAAATGTTAAGATAAATTAGTGATTAAATTGTTAATAAATTAGTGAAACTATTTTAATATTATGATAATAAACAGAGACAACACTTTTATTTGAATTAGTAATATTGACAACTGTACATATTCTTACTTTGTTTCCCAGATATTACATTATTATCTGAAAATATACAAGTACGAGTATACTGGTTTGTTCCCTTGATTAAAAACATTGATAACTATACACGTCAAGGTTTCAGGTACTGATTTTAATTATTTGTCTGTTAATATCTTAAGATATTCTGGAGAATAAAAATATTTTTAAAACATAAGTTGAGATATCGTATTACTGTGTTGGTTCATAATTCTTTGACATAAGTTTCCATGTTGAGATATCACATGATGCACTTGTTTGATTTACTCTACGTAAGTTGATAACTTGGTGGCCAGTAGTACAAATTGAGATGTCATATAACGCACTTAGATATATTACCTGCACCTAAATTGATAACTCGGTGGATAGTCGTACACATTGAGATGTCATATAACAACCTTAGATTTCTTATCTGTAAGTAAATTGATAACTCGGTAGAAAGTAGAACAAGTTAAGATATCATATTACGTACTAAATTTATTTACTGTACGGAAGTTGACAACTCAATGGACATGAGTATAAGTTTAGATATTATGTTAAGAACTTACTTATATTAACTGTACATAAATTGACAAATCGATGGGCAGTAATATAAGTTGAGATGTCACATTACGCACTTCGTTTTAGTTACTGTGCGTTAGTTGATAACTCGATATATTTGATTTGTTTGATTGATATGTCGTTATGTTAAAAAAAGTACGTTATTACTGTAATCGAGAGTAAATTGATAAAATTATTTATAAATCTATGCACACAATGTGATGTGTAATATGTCTTTTTATCCACAATAACTTGCCAAAAGTATAGTTATCAATGTATGAACAATGGCCATAAGTCAAAAAGTAATTAAGATAAAAATATGAAAAAAAATACCAATATAGAAAAAAAAATAACGAAGCGTTTAAAGGAATAAAAAAAAAAAGTACATGTCGAGATATCAACGTCTTCACGCCAGCCACGGATATTAGGTACCTTAACGCTTAAGACACAGGGCTCAATTTGCTTTGACCGTCAAAATTAAATCGCGCTTGCGTCCTTTTTATTCAGGTTGGCATATGTGTATGTATGTTACATTGCATGATTTGTTTCATAAAGTATCATAAGTTTTTAGAAATTATTATCTGTGAAATGAATTAAATAAGTAAAACATATTTTGACGTTTTCCTTCAGTTGCGTAACTTTATCTACTTATATGTAAGACTAAAACACCCAAAACAAAAACTAAACAAAGATGTTTTAAAGATTCTAATTTAGTTACCGCTGCATGGACATTTTTTTTAATTCAATTCAAATTATATATTTGAGACAATAATACCTAAATAAAATATAATTAGAGGTTTTTTTTGGTGTTTTTTACATTTAATAATGGGAATAGTCTTAAATATGGTACGGAATCATTTGTATGCGATTCCGCCTAACATTTGGCCGGTTTTTCTGATGCTATATCAAAAAGAAAGCAATTATTAAATCACTGAAAGGTAAACTGGAAGAAATACCTTAAAGGGTCATACATACTCGAAGAAACAAAAGTTGTCTTTCCCGTGGTCAATAGTTGAAGGCTTGCATTCAAAACAATTCAAAAATTCAAAATTGTTTATTTCCTTAACAAACCAGTACAAATCATATGATGGCCGGCGTCTCCTTGTAAGTTATTTCAAAATAACCTGTGCCAGGAGGCACCGCTCTTCCATACCTACAGTTTATTTTATTATAGTGCCATTCTTAAAGCTATGCATGTAAGTTATATTTTTATCTGGTCGGACTAAAGTAGACCTAAGGGCCCAGACAAGATGCACACGTGATCGAGATATCATATAACTCAACTATTGTATAACGCAAAGCACAACGGAGAAAAAATAATGAATGAAAATATTTTACGGTCATACACAGATTTAGGTTACCGTCTTTCTTGTGGTCATAACCAAAGTTAACACAGGGAGGGCTTGTCACTACCATTGAAGTGCCATTAACCTTTTTTTTTGTTGTTTACCGTCTTAACATTAGTTTGACCTTAGGAAACGAAAAAGATTTTATTACGATCGGTATAACAAAAACACAATTGGAATCTCCGCCCGTACTTCACAATGGTTGTATTATTTATTATATTGTATGACAGGTTATCACTTAAGATCTTACAGTGATAATGACGGATGAATAAAAACCGGGCAAGAGCATGAAGGACCATGCTCAGTGTATGGTTCCGTTGCTATTAAAACCTGTACAACATAAAACGAACTTCAAATACAAACAATTTAAAAAAAAAAAAAATTTTTAGATGTTATTCCTTTTGGAACTGTGGGTAAGAACCAAAAAGTTTTTCACGCTAACTCACTCAATTAAAATTTCCATGAAACTTTTCCGTTGTGACACGAAAATTAGCCATACAATTGTCACACAGCGGAACTTTTTTCGTCTTCGTCATTTGTATGGTTAACTGCACTTAACTGTGGTTCAACTATTTGGTCCTCACCCCTGTCCGTTTCCCTAAACATCCTTTCCCAAAACACCCGTTCCAAAATATCAGTTTATTTAATGACCGTAGGCCAAAAGATCCGTTTCTCATCGCATCAGTATGACAAAACAAACACCCGGTTTCCATAGCATCCGCATGCCAAAAAATCCGTCTCTCATGACACCCGTATGCCCAAAAGACCCGTTTCTCATCGCATCAGTATGTCAAAACACTCGGTTCTCATAACACCCGTATGCCAAAAGATCCGTCTCTCATGACACCCGTATAGCCAAAAGATCCGTCTCTCATGACACCCGTATAGCCAAAAGACCCGTTTCTCATCGCATCGGTATGTCAAAACACTCGGTTCTCATAACATCCGTATGCCAAAAGATCCGTTTCTCATGACACCCGTATGCCCAAAAGACCCATTTCTCATCGCATCAGTATGACAAAACACCCGGTTTCCATAGCATCCGTATGCCAAAAGATCCGTTTCTTATGACACCCGTATGCCCAAAACCGTTTCCGACCCGTTTAGGACATCCGGGTAAGGAAATCCTGATTTATCTTTTTGCAGCTTAAAGACTTACGTAATATTTGTGACTTTCAATACAAAAGAACCACGCAAAAAGTACAGAGTTATTGGTAGTATCTAAAACTGCATAGGGTAAATCGTTAATAACTGGCCACTTTAGAAAGTGTAATTTAGTTACTTGCCATCAAATTTCTTGACGTTGTTAGTAAAGATACTTGGACAGTACTCCGGGCAATAACTCAGGATTTCTAGTTTAATCGCAAAAATGTGAGCAAATCTCTTGCTTTACACGTTTTATTACAAAGTGGCCAGTTACCGGATGGTGGCCAGTAATAGGCGATTTACCCTACTACTCGTATAAGCATTTTTCATCTTAAAATACAGCATGTTATTTCTGTCATATTTGACCTATTCGATTCCTGGTTAGGTCAGACGATTTAAAAAAAAAAGTTAGTCGCCATTGTGTAAAATTATCTATTTCTAATATACAGGGTGTATACGGAGGGGTGGATCAAACGAAGGTCAAAGGTAGGGGACCTCAAGGGGCATCTGAATCACCCCCATGTATGTTCAGCAATTGTTAGTAGTTTCGGAGATATTGATCATTTTAATCGGATTTTTTGTCACTTTTCCTTATGTCCGTGATACGAAAAACCCCTAAATTCATGTATTTATACTTTTTTTTTCCAGTGTTTTCTTACATGATTAGAATCACTGTGAAATAAGGAAGTTTTTAAAGCTAAATGCCATTTTTTGTTCATTACAACTTTTTGAGTAATCGCACAGAGTTACTTTCTCCATACTAAGGAAACCCCGCGTTTGATTTTCACCAAGTATGGAAAAACAAACTTTGTGTGTTTACTCAAAAAGTTGTAATGAAAAAAAATATGTTATGTAGCTTTAGAAACTTCCTTATTTCACAGTGATTCTAATCATGCAAGAAAACACTGAAAAAAAAAGGTATAAATACATGAATTTAGGGGTTTTTCGTATCACGGACATAAGGAAAAGTGACAAAAAATCCGATTAAATTGATCAATATCTCCGAAACTAATAACAATTGCTGAACATACATGGGGGTGATTCAGATGCCCCTTGAGGTCCCCTACCTTTGACCTTCGTTTGATCCACCCCTCCGTATACACCCTGTATATCTAAAGTAGTTGCGGTACATTTCCCGTGACGGGTGAAAACAAAGTTAAATGGTAGGTAATTGCTAGTTTTCATGGCCTTCCATTATTTTGATTGTGTTTGTTATCATCATCATCATAAAATACGGCATGTTATTTTACCGCATTTGACCGGTTCGAGTCCCGGTTGAGACAGTCGATTTTTCAAAAATCCATAAATGCTGAGTTTATACTTTTGAAACATAAAGGAAAGCATTTGCAGTCTTAGGATTGCATTGCAGTCTTGTGAATGTGAATGTCTATGGGTCACAGTTTCCACTAACCATCAGGCGGCCTGTGTGCTCGTTTGTCTTCTCTATGCCATAAAAAAAAAAAAAAAAAGTGTGTTTATAGGCAAGAGAAAGAGAGAGAGAAATACGAATAAGTATTTCTCTCTCATTTTCTCTTGCCTATACACACACACACACACAATACCACTACATATGCAATTGCACGCTATCGCTAATTCATCCATAATTACAAACCTAGTGTACCTAAAGTTTTGATGTGAACAAGGTCAATTATGTATAGGTAATCTAATTATTGTTAATTGTGAGTTTTCTGAATATCGATGGGATTATGTTATACAGAACCAAAGAGCGCATAAGTGCGACTAGTTCTTATCATATCGTTACTACTTAGAAAAACTCGTATCTGATATCTCGAGATGTATGAGTTTGAACTTAATTCCCTTCATATTTAAGTTAAAAACCGTACTTCACCAAGTATGAAATACGAGGTTTTTTCAAAGCAATGACGGTATTTTTATCATTACATCGAAGTTTTCATTACACACATCATTAAATCAGAATAATTACAATTCATTACATTTATTAAACACTCAACCAGATAATAATTGCAATGCTACTGCTTATTCGTAATTATTAAATCATTGAAATATATTTTTGTTAGGTACCTATGTGAGCACACAAAAGACAATAACTTGCAAGAAAATAACGATGTCAAGTAAGTTGATTATTTAAGTTTTTTCACGTTTCATTTTAAGATGTTTATGACGTTTAAGTTGGGCGAGTTTACGTAGTCCCGTCAGAGCGAACAAAACACATTCCTAGCGCGTTTATTTTCAATAAAACAGCCTTATACGTTCGATCGGGATCTAGTGAATAAGGGAGTGAAAAGTCGACTTATCTCGTAATAAAAAGGCATATACACAAACGGAATAAACTAGACTTAAACCCTTTTGATCTTACGGAGACATACCTTTTTTACTAGGACCCCAGTTCGTCTTTCAGAACTCAATTATATGAATATGTATAGCTTGCTTATTTAGATGTGAGTAAAAACCGAAAATGATGCAGTAACGTGTATTTGCTATTTATTTGTGAAATTGACCAATAATGCCATATTTTGGCAAGTATATCGTCTACACATGAACACCAAGTGGAGTGCCACCATAAGGCGGTCATCACACGGCCTCTGGTGCTGCGGTTTTTTAACTTTCAGCGTAGAATCTTAATTTGTAGACAAAATCCGCACGGTACACTCTGGCTCCGGCTTTTCGTGCGGCACTCTCGGACGGAGATACGGTGCAGGAGTGTGATTCTCTTAAAAACGCGGTCGGTCGAACGAACGAGTGAATATGTAAAACATGCATGAATTTATTCGAATGTGTAACGAAAACACATAACGTGTCATGATGTCTCGCTCCGCTAATCATAACTCTATTTTAACTGATACGACAACGCCATCTGTGTTTTTCAATGAACACTTCTCATCACAGGATCTGAAGTACCTATGCATTTGCGGTCTTAGGATTGCAGTCTTAACATTGTAGTCTTGAGAATGTTAATGTGTCACAGAACCTACCTACCGTGGCCTGTGTGCTGGGGTGTTATTCTGTCAAAAACAACGGACGGTCGGACGGTCGGACGGACGAGCGAAATCGCAGCGGCGAGTTTAAGTAATCCCGTCAGAGCAAACAAAACACATTTAAGCGCGTACATTTCATTGAAGCCATGATGCGTCCTGGACGCGGGGTATGCTATGCCACATCGAGAACCGCAGTAAAAGCGCTCCGCAGGAAATAAACGCAGTACGTCCTGCACCTCAGCTCCTGGGTAGTGATTCTGTAAACAACGCCGGTCGTGCGGACTGTCGAGTGATATCCAAGCGGCGAGATTACGTAGTCCCGTCAGTGCGAACAAAACACATCGTAGCGCGTGCATTTTCAATTAAGCAGCCTTATACGTTCGACCCATCGTGCTGCTAAATTGAAAATGCACGCGCTACAATGTGTTTTGTTCGCACTGACGGGACTACTTAATCTCGCCGCTTGGATGTCACTCGACAGTCCGCACGACCGGCGTTGTTTACAGAATCACAACCCTGCACCTTAGCTCCTGAAGAAGATACGTAGCAAAGCGGAACGTTGGTGTTTCGTCGCTCCGCACGCCGCAACGGGCTGCGGCGGCAGTGTGATAACCGCCTAAGGAATGCGGAAAGATTAAATGTCCGCGAGATGCAAACTATCTCAGTGACAATACCTGACCCTACCATCTATGGTACATCTAATAGTAGATTGTTAAGACTGCGCCGAGCAAACGCCGAGCGTCCAGTGGCGCCCTCATTACTATTATTGTGTTTTCTAATTAACTAAAGAATTTCATTGGAATCAGACGAAATGTTTTTGTAGTGCAAGTAAAAATGGGATACGTAACAAACTCTTATAACAATTACCCTTTGAGTAGTCAGCTTAACGGGAAAAGGTGGCCGCTTTTTTCCGTTAAGTTAGTAACTCGAAGGTGAATTGTTATTAAACTACTTATATGATATACCCTATAAGTTGTGTTTTCATTTGTAGTACAAAAAAAATCGACTATAAATATTGTCATTATAGTTCTTTTATTCAGCATGCAAAGCAAGCGTACCTACAAATATCTGGTCGCGCAATCTAACTTACTTTTTATTACCAACTATATATTTACATTTTAGTCAACATTGAAAACTTATAACCATGAGTGCCTGTCGTTCAAGTATTCCTTGACGCTGTAAAAACATTTCTCCATTAACCATTTGTTACTTTGCTTTTAAATATTTTTCCTGACAACCTTCTTAAATCTAACGGTAAAAGATTTAAAATTTAAATGCTCATATAACTATATTTCTTTTATACATGTCTTTGCGACAAGGCGGTTTGTACAAAATAGACATGATATGTGTTCTTGTCTGCCTCTGTATGACTTCACTACGTTTCTTAAAGTATTCAGGGTGCGACTTAACAAAAACACCCACGTCTCGAATGTACAACACAACCATAGTACAGTCACGAGATTAAATTTTGGGTACCCACCTTAGGTCCAAATAATGTGATATTCTACAACAGTTGAGTTTCCTTAAAGCTACAAATGCCTTGCCATCTCTAATGACATTGACGACTTCAAGCATATTTTTCTTGAAATGGGTCCCAAATTAACGCTCATGACTGTACAAGCCGGAACCTTAGTTTGGGACTAGGCCAAATTATGTACAGTTGTCTCCTAATATTTATCTATTAACTAGCTTCTGCCCGCGATTTCGTTGTAGATTTTGACCATCGTTACTCTTGCGGGATCTTTTAAAATTTCAGGGATAAAAGTAGTCTTTGTGTTAATCCAGTGTTTAAGCTTTCTCCATTCCGAATTTAATCAAAATCCGTCCAGCCATTGTAGCGTTAAGTAGTAACACAATAACGTCAATAACACACCCACAAAAACTTTCGCATTTATAATATTAGTAGGATGATGCGAAATTACATTCAAATTGTCAATACTACAGATGTAGTGAATAATCCTTTCCCATCGTTTTTTGTCGGATATGTTCGTATTTATCTAGCTTTCTCAATTAGCTTCAGTACCCATCAATAAGCCAACTGAGAAAGCAAGATAAACACGAAGCTATCCGACCAAAAACGATGGCAAAGGATTATTCACTACATCTGTACTTAAAGGTATGAATTTAAACACGTGGATCGCTTTATTGACACATTGCAGCGCCCCCTTCTTAAGTATGTAAACTTTAAACCAACTGGAATTTCAATAACATTATTCATCGTCCGTCATTGCGTCAGTCAAACAATAATTATTATGTACTAAGATATTCATTTTCTCGAGTGGTTAATTTGAGGCCATAAGCAGTAAATCTTCATAGTGGTCAAAAAATTGTAATGTGAAAAAAAACGTAAGTGAATACATTTAAAACTGTGCAAGAGCATGTGACCATGCTCAGTGTAGTTCCAAAACTGTTACGTCAAACACAAAAAACTATCTCAAAAAAACAACATGTATGCAGTAATGTATGTAAAGTTATTTGGTAGTCTTAGATAATTTAAAGTAGGAGTAAACACTTTAGTCGCCTGTATCTGAGGAACTAATTAAGTCTACTTAGTCGTCGTAGTTTTTCTTTTAAATTCGTTATTATGAGCTTTTATTGAATATATTTTTCAGATTTTTAGTTTGTAGTCTTGAGTGTAGGGGGAGGGGCAGTTCAGTCTAACAAAAATTAGCGTTTTAAAGCTTAATATTTTATAAACGGACCCTTTAATCAAAAAATTGTTCGTACAAACCCACAATATTTTTGAAAAACCTATCCAACGACACCCCACACTATGGCGAAGACGAGAAAAAAACATCCCAAAGTTACGTATAGGGGAGGCACGTACACAAAAAAAAACAACTTTTTATTTGAACACTTTGTTGGCGTGACTAATATGTATGTTATGCCAAATTACAGCTTTCTGATACTAAGAGTCTCTGAGCTAGGCTGCGGACGGACGGACAGACGGACGGACGGACATGGCGAAACTATACCTAAGGGTTCCTAGTTTGACTACGGAACCCTAAAAAGAGATGTTTCATAACTTTACGTAAAGTTTTATAATCCGGTGAGATCCTATATCGTCCCCTTACTTCTAGAACCGCTTAAAGTACCTTTTAGGCAAAATCAAGTTACGAACATCGTTAGAAAGTACTTTCCAATATCTACGTGTTGGTAAAACCCGTTTTTTAATACCATGCTCCGTTCCTAAGATAGCCTCTTGCTTAAAGTAGTTTAACGGCGATTTTTTTAATATTGAACAAGCAAAACCTACTAAATGGTTGTTATAATCGATATTTTTAAATTTTCAAGAAGAAAAACATTTTATCCTCATTAAAGTGGATTTAGCAGGTTTCATGTTTAAATAAAATACAATTTAGTTACTCTAATAAGATACTAAACATGTGTAGTAGTTTTTTGGTGCCAACTATAAGATATAAACGTTTATTTTGCCATCTACAAAAACATTCAAACCAATCGATAATATGTTTTTCCACTTCCTAATTACTCAAAAGTCTAAAATATTAATCAGCAAAAACAACAAAAACATATTATAATGTGTTTTGTTTGCATCTTTTTTGCTTTCGCCGGTAGAATCCGATACAGCAAAAACCGCTTAACGTGCGCGTACGCGCTTCACGCTGTACTCCCTAGTGAGGGCCTGCCCGCTAGGCGCTAACCGCGCGGCGCGGCGCTTAGTCGCGTCTCACCTGTTTGCAAGTGTCGACGCCGATTGCGTGCACGCATGTAATATTTACCTAATAACAGTGATGACAAGGGTTAAAACATGAATTCCCGTACAAAAAAAATGTTAAGCTTGGTGCTTGGAAACAGTTGTTTGCATAAAGGTAAGTAAAAATGACTGTTTCTATTAATTATGTTAAAATTGATAGGTTAGGTAAATCACGAGAACAATATTAAAGCTCCTACTGTTACTGTTACTAAAATCTCACTGAATAAGGCGAACTATTTTAGTCAATGTCATTTAAGACAACGAATTTGCATGTTGAACATATTAATTACGGCAAATCGTGCGGGGCGTTGACCCCAACATACCTAAACAAAAAAGTTTTCGTTATAGATGATGACAACAAGCTATCTTCTGGTGTCAATGAGTCGCCAAGTCACGGACAAATCAACCAAAGGATGTAAGTCGAATGTGAAAACAATTTAGGTAGGTATTACAACTACCTACTTCTTAACTGTTTGCCGCGGATTATAACACGTTCCTACCTACATACTTACCAGTAAATAGGTATGTCACTTAACAAAATTCAATACTACCTATTTCAATTTTAAATGTCTTAGTTTCATATTAAGTATACAAAACAATTTTGAGTAGGTAAGTTTTTGATTGACTCAATTTGATACTATGTAGGTACTTACTTAAATAAATCTTGGAAGACGATTTTAACTTACTTTTCGTTGTTGGAGATACTTGAAATTTTGCATGCTAGTGTGATGCCGATGACAATACAATAATATTATGGTACCAACGAGCTGGTATGGTGATCGAGACGGAAGGTGGCCATCAGAACTCCTCAACGGTTTATAGTAGGTCCATAGAGTTTGGATTCCTTTGAGTCGTCTTTCAATAGCGAGTTTGTTATCAATAGTATAAGTACAGTCGGCAACAATAAAGTGTCAGCAAAATGATTTTTTTAGGGTAAAGAATTAGTTATTCTACAGTGTATGTATTAAAATTATTTATTGCACAAAATGAAAACAGAAAATACAATGTGTACAGAAAAGGGATGTAAGTTAAGTACATAACTTAAAGCTAGTATTATGTTTCAGATAACTGTAATCCAGAGCCGCAGCCGACACTAGCAGTGACGAAGAATAACTTTTTTTTTTATATCAGTTGGAGGCAAACTAGCATGTAGGTTACCTGATGGGAAGTAAACACCACCGCCCATAAACATCATCAGCTCAAGAAGAGTTGTCGGTGCGTTGCCGGCCAATAAGGGAGATGTAAGCTCTTTTCTTGAAGGCACCCATGTCATAACTGGTGGGAAATACCGCCGAAGGGAGCTCATTCCACAGTTTCACTGTACGAGGCAAAAAGTGCCTAGTGAAACGCACGGTGGAAAAACGCCCTTCATCAAGGTGATGTTGATGGAATGGCATTGCGACGAGTAGTTCGGTGGTAGAACTCTGCGGCCGGTAAAAGTTCAAATAATTCATCAGAACACTCCCCGTTGTAAAGCCTATACAGCACGCAAAGTGAACTGACGTCCCTTCGGATAGAGAGGGAATCCAATCGGACGGAGAGCGCTGGGTCGTTGACGATTCGAACCGCTCTGCGTTGTATCCGGTCAAGTGGAAGAAGGAGGTATTGGGGTGCCCCAGCCCAGAGATGAGAACAGTACTCCATATGCGGCCGAACCTGAGCCTTATAAAGTTGGAGGCAGTGGTCAGCTGTGAAGTACCGTCTTGCTCTACTAAGCACGCCAAGCCTCCTGGAAGCCAATTTGGCTTTATCTTCCAAATGACTACGGAACTTAACGTCATGAGAAATGTCAACGCCCAGGATTCCGATACTGGGCTTGATGGCGAGGGAAGTGCCTTCGAACTGAGGTGTTGTGACGAAAGGGCTTTTCTTGGCTGATAACACGCACAATTGTATCTTAGTGGGGTTAAATTGGATCAGGCGATGACTCAGTTTCAGACACAAGCTTTGCTCGGCAGTCTTCGGTGTCGGCTCGAGAGAGATTACTCCGGCCAAAGTAGCGCGTGTGACTAGTGCTATCATCTGCATAGCAATGAATGTTACTAATCTGCAACATATCGTTGATATGCAGAAGAAACAGCGTAGGGGACAATACACAGCCTTGCGGTACACCAGAATTCACGGGCATGAGTTTCGAGCATGAGATCAACTGTTATTTGGATGCTCCTCCCCGTAAGAAAACTGGCTGCCCATTTGCAGAAACTCTCTGGGAGCCCATAAGAAGGCAGCTTCGACAAAAGTGCTTTGTGCCAAACCCGATCAAAGGCCTTCGCTACATCCAAACTAACGGCCAATGCCTCGCCCTTGCTCTCCACGGACTCAGCCCAACAATAAGTGAGGTAAACTAAAAGATCACCAGCTGAACGCCCACGGCGGAAGCCATATTGGTGGTCACTTAATAGCTGATTATCCTCCAGATACCTCAGCAGCTGACGATTAATAACATGTTCCATTATCTTGGAAAACAAGGATGTTAAAGCGATAGGCCGATAATTTGATGGATCTGAGCGAGTACCCTTTTTTTTTTTTTTTTGGTCTACTTCTACGTGTTTTTTACAACCCTAATAAACAATTTTTTAAACCTATGTGACGTTTATTTTAGTTTTAACCTCTAATTTCTCCAGTCAACACCAATGTTTGTCTCAATGTTGCTTTTTATCTAATAAACGTCTTATTAGTAAACATAATTCGATGAAATTTTGTAAACGAATAGTTTTAAGTTTTGAATAGTGCAAACTTTACAAAACATACCGCTATATCTTGTAGAGACGGGGCAGTCGGTAAAATAAGTTACAGTACAAAACATACTAGTAACATATTAGCATTTTAAGTGCACTTAATTCTGAAATATCATATTCTCTACAGCCAAAACCAACTAACTGACTCGTGACTGTAGTATAAATTAAGATAACTGCATAATTAATCACAATTCCCAATATTTCTCTAGTCCAAAGTGAAACTTATATAAGTAAGAAAGTTAAACTTTGAATTAATACTGCCGAAGCCTATTAGTTTAAAAGATACGAATAAATTGACTCTACAGCAAAAACCGCTTATCTGCACCACTTTTTTTACAAAAGCCTCAATTTAAACCATTTGTTTAAAGATTATACTATTTTTTTACTTACAGTTTTGATTACTAATAACCTCTCCTTATAAAATCTATAATATAATTTACTTAGAATTGGGTTTAACTAGACATTTAAACCCTCAAACCTTTAAATGCGTTTTTCTCAAAACTATACTTCATGCAGTTAAGCGGTTCTAGAAGTAAGGGGACGATATTGTTGAACAAGATTACTCATGGTATGGTGGACTGCCCGGACCTCCTAGCCAGAATCGGCATTCCTGTACCCCGCACCAACTTCAGACTCTGCAATAGACAACCCTTCGTGCTGCCTTTGTATCGTACAATAAATGTGGGTCGTCATTTAATTCTGTATCGAAAGATTTAATCGTACAATAGCGTGAATTTTCCATTTTTTTAATATTATTTTCTGTTAATTAATTTTTACTTCCACTTAAGTTTGTTGTGTTCTCTATTTTAAAATATACACATAATTTATACTGTTGTTAGACTGTTCTAATCCTTTTTAAAAGTAACTTTCAGTTTGTGAACCAAATGTGATAAAAAAAAACAATTAAAGTTTCAGTCATGTACATAATTTGCCGCCAACCTGGCATATACACTCAGGGGCAAAAATAACGGGACAGAGTGCGTTTTTCATACAAACGAGGCTATTTCGAAGCCTTGGTTCCTCGCCAGGGGATGCTTGTAGTGAAATCTGATGATGGATACCCCGAGCATCGATACAGGACGTCCAGAGTGCCTAGGACACCCAACTGATTGAATCTGCGGCTAACGCCGGAATTGTGCATGTTCAAAAAAACATCTAAAATGACCATAAAATGTAAGGAAATCCAAATGCTGACTCAAACTCTCTTGCTGTGGTGTCAACTGATTGTGCGATCAGTTAGGTATCTTAAGAACTTTTGACCTCCTCTATTGAACCTTGGTGTATCCACCATTAAACCTCACTCAAAACAACCGCTGGCTAGGAACCAAGGATTCGAAATAGCCTCGTTTGTAAGAAAAACGCACTCTGACCCGTTATTTTTGCCCCTGAGTGTATTTAGTCTTACGTTAGGTACCTAAAGCATAGTTCACTTAGAACTGGCACGCGTTTATCATAAAATAAAAAATAAAAATGGTTCAAAAAATAAAAAACTGACAATCACAACTCAATGTCAATATGTTGAAGAGTCAATGCTAGAAATTCCGTTGATCTGACTTTTTGCGTTTATATATTATTGGTGATGGAAGTTGAACGGCGAAAATGTATCGTGAACAAATACGTGGAAAATCCCTCTTGGTCTGGGTCAATGATTGCTAAATCATTAAATTTCCCGAAAACTACTGTTTGTAGGGTCATAAAAAAATATAAGGACTCTCTGGCCTTCGATAGGAAGCCTCAAATCAACCGACGGTCTGGTACAACGGATAAAACTTTGGAGAAGAAAGTTTTAAGGTCAGTGGCACAGAATCCAGGGCTGTCGGATTATGATTTAGCTCGAAAATTAAAAAAAAACCGCAGCACTATAAGACGGATTCGCCTTCGAGCAGGGTATAAGAGCTATAGAGCCATTAAGCAGCCAAATCGAACCGTCAAACAAAACAAAACAGCTAAAACACGAGCTCGTCTGCTGTATGACCAAGTTCTGACTAAATTCAAAGGCTGCCTCTTGTTGGATGATGAGACATACGTAAAGCTCGACTTTAACCAACTACCAGGTTCAAAATTTTACAAGGCCGACGCTAGAGGGAATGTTGACGAAAAATACAAGTTTCACAAACTCGAGAAATTTGCAAAAAAACATATGATTTGGCAGGGTATATGTAGTTGCGGTCTTAAGACTAAAGTTTTCGTCACTACGGCAACAATGACATCAGATGTTTATACGAAAGAGTGTCTGCAGAAACGAATTTTGCCTTTCATTCGAAGCCACAATGGTCCTGTCAAATTTTGGCCCGATTTGGCTAGCTGCCATTATTCAAAAAAGGTTTTGGAGTGGTATGCTGCAAATCACATTGATTTCATACCAAAAGAGATGAACCCACCTAATTGTCCCCAGTTTCGGCCAATTGAAAACTACTGGGCAATAATGAAAGGAAAATTAAATAAAACTGGCAAAATAGTCCAAGACATCAACTCGTTGCGGTCCACATGGAATCAACAGGCAAAAAAGGTGGACGGAGGTCTTGTTCAGAGGATGATGAATACTATTTCCAGAAGAGTCCGTAATTTTGTGCATAACCGTAGTGAATGATTGAAATTTATGTGACACGCCATAAATAAAGAAGTAATCTTTTATATTGTTTAATTTAAAACATTGTTTTTCATTTCATTTAAAAATTATATGCCTTTCATCGCGTTCCAATTCTATATGAACTATGCTTTATATTATTTACTCGACTGTAATGGCGGCCAAGTTTAAAATAATTCCATTATGTCAGACACGTCTTTGCCGCCTAGAATACAGGCTTAATATGGCTGCGATTATCGCGTGACAAACTGTGGATAAGGCTTCCATCACTTTCTAACTTGTAAATAAGTACGAGAGTGACGGATGCTTTATAAACGTTTAACACGCGATATAGACGCGCGATATAGCAGTAGTTCACAAGCTGCTAAATAATACAGTTTATGTTCGGTCAACAACGTAAGTCGACAAATATAACTCTGTCAAAATGAAATCATCAAGTCACGATCAAGATATTCATATGCTTTCTGCGACAAGGTCCTAAAGTGGTTTAACAATTGAATTTGTAGTGTAATAACCTCATATTTTTACTTTCACATTAAATAATAAGAGGTCAGTCGCTTGAGTTTAGGCACCAACCTTTCTCTTATGGTGTACACTCAACCACTTTTCTAAGCAATTTATAGTTATGGTCTCATTCTTTCGCATGGAAATAGAGGAAGGCAGCTTGTGTCACCGGCGATACGTTTCCGTTAAGTGGTTCGTTTAAGTACCACTTTACATTTCATTTTTGAGCAACTGATCAAAACTGTTCTCTCAGCCGGTGGGTCAAGTTGCTGTGGTCTTCATCATGTTCATCTGTAGCGTTACTAAGAAACAATTTTGGTAAGTGCTTCTTGATTAAACGATAATAAGTACAACAATTCGTTCATTGAATACAAAACGGACACATTCCAAAATGAGTCAGTATTGCATTTTAAAATTAGAATCTATTCTTATAAGATTTTTAATGAAATAGCAAGTTATTTTGGAATGTGTCCGTTTTGTATTCAATGAGCGAATTGTGCATTTCTCAAAATTTTGGATATTCTTAGTGACATCTCCAAATGATAAAATGATTTATTTGAGCGAGTATTATGAAACTTTTTATTAGTAAAATCATTTCATAATATGTCCCTAAGCACCCTTGAACATAGTTCGTTTTTACGATTTTAGAATATGTTGTAAGTAGATATTCAAAGGGCCATTCTACTTTTCAGTGTACACTTTTGCTATCGACTGATAAAAAATATGCCAAATTATGAATCCGCAAATAAATAAATAACAATGTTTAAGTTTAACGGTTTTAAAAAAAACCTCTTATATTACTCAATTTATCGCTGAAGAATCTAGGTAGGTAACTCAGTGGTAAATTGCACTTTTTCCATAGAAAAGGCGGAGACATTAACGTCCACTGCGTTACTCACTTTATAGTTATTACAAATAACTTTTTATGAATTAGGTTAATTCTATATATTTATAAGCTTATTGGCGTTCCTTTTCTAGTTTCAACTTTCAAGTTAGAAAAAGCAGCACTTTACCGTTTGTTGAAATAAAAATAGTTTAGTGAGAACGTGGCTAGAAGTTATGTACAACGAAAAGTAGAACGGCCCAAAAACTAGGTCTGTACGTGTTTTTTTCCAAGAAAATGTTTCTTAAAAAGAAGCAATCAATAACAAAAAACCCTATTTAGAAAACGTGGAAATTGATTTTATTAAAGGGGTGAGAAACGTTTCAGCCAGGAGCAACATTTTTATGGACATTATTTGACAGCTCTCTATGCGATTTAAGCATTGCTTCAAATCAAAATTCTCTTAAGTGGTGTTTAGAAATTTTGCAGGGTCCGTTTAGATTGCTAGGTTCGAATCCCGATAAGGGCAGATATTTGTGTGATGAGCGCGAATATTTGTTCCTGAGTCATGGATGTTTTCTATGTATTTAAGTATATATTTCTCTATATAAGTATTTACATATATATCGTTGTCTAGTACCCATAGTACAAGCCTAGAGCTTAGTTTGGGACTAGGTCAATTGGTGTGAGATTGTCCCATTATATATATTATATAGTCTTTATTATTTCTAGCGAGCCGATCTTCTACACAAAGGCCATTGTTTGTGTACAATACTATTATCTTTCTTTGTGTCCGTAACCGCAAGCCGATTACATACAAAAAAGTTAGAACTACATTGAATGTCCATAGAATTATCAACCCTATCCTCTTAGTCAATAGGTTTAAAATGTAAAGTACAACCCTGGCGACAGAAGATGGTTGTATTGTGTAGGGAATAAGACCGGTTCAAATAATAAAGACATATCTGTATCCTGACACTTTACATTTTAAACCTACTGACTAAGAGGATAGGGTTGATAATTCTATGGACATTCAATGTAGTTCTAACTTTTTTGTATGTAATCGGCTTGCGGTTACGGACACAAAGAAAGATAATAGTATTGTACACAAACAATGGCCTTTGTGTAGAAAATCGGCTCGCTAGAAATAATAAAGACTATACCATCTTATCCATCTATCTAGTTATCTTAAATTCGTTCGAGCACACATTTCCTCATTCAACTGACATCATATAATTGACTTATTAGTGTATATGCAAATATATTTATGTATGTATTTATCTGCATGTGCCTGCCTATGTTTACTATATGTATTTCGTATATGCTTTTAATGCTATCGTTCTCAGAAGCAACGCCTACAAAAAAAACTGATTTGCTCAAAGGTCAACAGAACAGGTAGGAGGTGACATTAGACACCTTTTGTAACCTTTGTTTTTTTGTGCAATAAAGATTAAAAAACAAAAAACCTAAGTACTTATATGTCAGTCCAATTGAAGTCGGATTTTGGGTAAAAATATTGAGTCGCCGTATTATGGTGCGACCACACCGCTTGCTTAACGGTGCGTCATGAACGGCGCGCCATGTTGTTACTATGGCCCCATCTTTTGTTTTCCGCAACGACACCGTAATATACGCACCGTTAAGCTCCAGTGTGGGCGCAGCTTTAAACCATTAAATGTTCCTCGTTACAATAGCGTATCTTAATCGAGAAATATGTATGTTCAATCATTTTTCAAAAATACCTTAGTACTTTGGAGCGTTTTCTTTGCACTTGGCTTGTGCACTAACGTGTGCCTTTTCAAAATAAGTGACTACCTTAAATGCTACTCGTTACAAATTACTGACCACAGTCGATCGGACCGCCGTCGGTAACACAAGGGTGTCCGGGAGTAGCTTAATTGTAACTTAAGTAAGTGAGCTAATAATTCGTTATTAAATTAGTAATAATCAATATTAAACAGGCTCATTAACAGTCTACCTAGTTTACTGTAATCAATTCTACCTGTTCAGGCGGAAATCAGTTCCAAATTTTTTATACTCTGTATAAATGCGAAAGTAACTCCGTTTTTTGGATTTTTACCTTATCACGATCAAACGGCTAAACGGATCTTAGTGAAGTTTGGCAAGAGGATAAACTGTATCCTTGGAAAAGGATAAAGGATACTTTTTATCCCGTTAAATTGGTCAGTTACGAGATATGGATAGATATTTGAGTGACAAGTTCGCCTTTGTACATTCCTATTCTGTGAATATTATATTTGAATGTATATGTTTTGAACAATAAAATGTTTATATACTTACATACTTTTTCGAGGATGGAGTCGTGTGTATCTGCTATTTATTTTCAACTTTATTAGATTTTATTCTAGGACCACTGACACCTTGACAGTCAGTTAAACCTAATGGCGATAATATGTTGATATTTCAGCGTAACTACATACAGAAGTTGTCAAAAAAAACTCATAGCAAACATTCTCAAAACCATCAGTAAAAGTAAAGTAAAATTAAAAACTTCACGCATGTGCTTTTTATCTTGGCTTCCGCACTCCCGAGCACAATAACAGACGATTGAACAATAGTGTTGTATGACAAACTGAAATAGAAGTTAAATACTAGACTCAGTTACTTCTTAATCATAGTTAATCGAACTGCCGCCGGTGGTGGTACATGGTGCGTTGTTTTTAAGTGATTGAGGTAAGTGTAGTTAATAAACAATTATAACGATTTAATTAATTAATTGCAGCTTGACTGAGTCAGTGGTAGCGCAATATTGTGTCGTGTTGGGTTTTCGAATCTCTAAATAGGTTAAATGCTTACTTATATTACTTAGAAATACGAAAGTACTTACATTTATTTTCTTGTTCCGTCTTTATGGTTCAACGCATCCACACATTGATTGTGAAATTTGGGCCTAATATGACTGCGCTCATCGCGTGACAAAGTGTGGATAAGGCATTTAGATAGATAGATAGATAGATAAACATCTTTATTCTTCACAAACATGCACATGGCTATTAGAGCCAAAATATAAATTACAAAAACATGCAATTAACACCGTAAAACTATAAATAAAGTAAACCATTTCGTAAGAAGAGAGCCATGTGATGATGTGAAAAAAAGGCGCTGGCTCAGCATAAAACTGGGGGGACCCACAGCACTGATATTCTGCCAGAACCTTTGAAGTAGTGACGCTAGCATTATTATAAGATATAAAAGTCGTGCCTATTGAGACCTGATTATAAGAGCGGGTAAAGTCTACCTTATATAAAATAAAAAATGGATGTTGTCAGAACGACTACCCAAAAACTGATTTAATATCGTTGTACATTAATTAATTTAAATTATTATAATATTATAAAAGTAATAATCATTCATACCTAATATTGAAGTGTAACAAAGTATTATAATAAATAAATAACTAAAGTAGCGCATTTGTCACCTTCAGACACGTAAATAAGTACGATAGTGACGGATGCTTTATCCACATAACACGCGATACAGACGCAGCCATACTAGGACCGCGAGAACAAAAATAAGGTAGTTTTTATCGAGAATAGGTCAGTTCTCGAAGAAATGGCGATAAGGTACTTTGCGAATTCAATCAGAAAAATTATCCACGGATTGGGGACTAAGCGGGGATTAAGAAAGGGCCAGGTCAGGAGACTCTAAACCGACGCACGTGTATGAAGAGATTTATGAATGTGGAGGAAGTGAGGGAAAGATTGTCTGGATCATAGCAAGTGAAAGGAAATGGTCTCTGCCTACTCCTACGGGAAAGAGATGTGATTGTATGTATGTAAACTCTTATGGCACAAAAATATAAATATTATACTACCTTGTTAGAGGGGGGAGGGAGGGTTTTTCAACATCCAATCGACCGATAAAATGGTCATCTTCGAGAAAATTCGTTTTTAATCAAACAATTTGGCTGAAAAAAAAACATCTATTATTGTTTATTGTATGTATTTATTTATATTATCTTGTCTGTCTATTATTTATTTATGTTGTCTGATTCACGTACTGGCACATCAATCTATGTAGGTAAGCTTAGCTTAGGGATGTGTGTAGTTAGAATGTTACTAACATTAGGTTGAATTTTTTGTTTAATTTACTAACACTTTATTATTATTATTATAGTCCAAAGATGGCTGAAATAAATGATTTTGATGTGATTTGATTTGATTTGATTGTAAAATAAAAATTTGTTAGCATAACACGAATCCGTAATTGACAAGATTTCATATTTTCAAGACTTTAATTTTATTCGTTTTATAGATACTGTTTGGAAGGAGGAAGACACTAATAGTTTTAAATTTTCTCTAGAACGAATAATTATTTTATTATTAATTTATTAAGATGTACTTATTCTAAAAGGGCGTAACTTCATTTCTACGACACAATGGACATATTACGTTAGTCCAATCTGTAAATAAAAAAGTATCATGTCATCCGATAATTCTCTAAGGCGGACTTGCGCGGACCAGAGTTAGCCCTTAACCCAGAGTTAAGCGTCTACTTTTGTACGTAGTTTGCCGCCTAACCTCGGGTTAAGACGCTAACTCTGGTCCACGCAAGTGGGCGTAAGGCGGACTTGCGCGGACCAGAGTTAGCCCTTAACCCAGAGTTAAGTGTCTACTTTTGTACGTGGTTTGCCGCCTAACCTCGGGTTAAGACGCTAACTCTGGTCCACGCAAGTGGGAGTAAGGGCCACTTGCACGAAAAGTTTAACCCTGGGTTAAGACACTAAGGCCCACTTGCGTGGACCAGAGTTAGCGTCTTAACCCGAGGTTAGGCGGTAAACCACGTAAAAAAGTAGACGCTTAACTCTGGGTTAAGGGCTAACTCTGGTCGGCGCAAGTCCGCCTAACTCGAGTTAAAATGACAGTTTTCGTATGAATCTGACGTCTACTAACTCGAGTTAGTGCCTTAACCCAGGGTTAAATTCTGCGTGCAAGTGGCCCTAAGTATCTATCCATCTGTCAATAGTGTCAATGTCAAATTAGAAGTACTTATGACAGTTTTTTTTCTCGTGAAAAAGGCAATGGTATTATATCTATTCAGGCATAGTATTGGTAAAACTCGATATTTTTATTAACTTACTTGTAATTATGTAAATCAAGAAAAATTAATCTAAATAAATATTTTGCCGTGTTCAGGAGGTAAAACCCTTTCGATTCGTATAGTAATTTGCAGGTGTCACCAAAATGAAATATTGTCAATTAGCAAATTTTCCGTTTATCCTAAAACTTGTACTACTACAGTTTAATTTGTGCGGTGGATCCGTTATTATAATAAAACTAGCCACTTAGTCCGCGTAGATTTACATTAGCGCTATGCCCTCGAAAACTTTAAAATTTCCCGGGATGACACACACATTTATAATATTAGTAGGATGCAGTAACATGTTAACAAGCCTAAAAGGCAACTATACCAATCAGTTAATCACCTTAGTCTAAATATATGTGGCTTGGCCGTTTCGCTACCACCGTCGCATGGGCGTAAGGTGGTAAATTCACTGTTCGTTACTTTTCAAAATTAATTTATGAAATCTCGTACTCAATGTATGTATGTATGTACTTATGTATGTATGTAAACACTTTATTGTACAAACAAGAGAAAACAATTCTGCCGTGATATATCTATAATGCCGTTATCTACCAAATTCTTGTTTTAAAAATCGCAGCACGGATTGATAGAGATTTTTTTCTCATTAATATAGCATTATAAGTAAAAAAATTACCAGATGTCAGATAACGGCATTATATATATATCACGGCAGAATTATAAAAAAGACAAAAATATAACAGGGATGTACAAAGGCGAACTTATCCCTTTAAGGGATCTCTTCCAGTTAACCTTCATAGTAAGTTATAATTAGGGAACACCTACGCAGAAAGGTTTTCCCTCAATTGTATTCTGACCTCTGCAGAGATCTTTTACGTCACATATTTTCCGCTTAGGTAAATTAATAGTTAAGTAATTACCCCTAAAAACCAGATTATGGATATATGGTGCTTAGAGTTTCACTAATATTAAACATTTCAAAACATGCTTAGATTGTATCATTTGATGAAAAAGTTATTTTTTTTCATACGCCCTTGTCCCTTTAATATTCATTTCATTTATGAAATTTTATACTGAACCTTTAATTGAACCGTACCTTAATAGCAAAAAAGGAGCCCTGGGTAGTGATTCTGTAAACAACACCGGTCGTGCGGACTGTTGAGTGATATCCAAGCGGCGAGATTAAGTAGTCCCGTCAGTGCGAACAAAACACATTGTAGCGCGTGCATTTTCAATTTAGCAGCACGATGGGTCGAACGTATAAGGCTGCTTAATTGAAAATGCACGCGCTACAATGTGTTTTGTTCGCACTGACGGGACTACTTAATCTCGCCGCTTGGATATCACTCAACAGTCCGCAAGGGACAGACAGACAGACAGACAAACTTTCGCATTTATAATATTAGTATGGATTGTCTGTATGTATGTAACAGAATTATATAAACCTGAAAAGATACCTAGCCATTTTCTATTAATATACGTTATCAGTCATGACTTGCATATTTATTACCTAAAACATAATTATTTTGACTGAATAAAATTACGGCAGACAATTTTAGACATCTCGTTTACCTCTGATGTGACATCAACAATAAAGTGGGGCGTGGGGCGTTTGTACAAAGTGAAGTGTTGTGACAATATAACTAAATAAGTGACGTTTGAGTCTGCCTGACATAATGATCGGTGAACGGTTGCAATATTTCAACGTTAGTGAGTACAACATGGATATGATTCTATTTAAATTTCGTGCATAAAATACATGTAAAATTTTATGCATTTTTACTATTGAGGTTTTAACATGTCTTAAACGATGAAATATCTGTTCACAACAACGCACCTCTCACATCAGATCGTTGCTTAAATACAAAAGCGACACAAACCAAAATGTGTCTGTGTTGCATTTAAAATCGGAATGCTATTTACTTTAAGTTTTAATTCAAACTACGTTTGTTTTTGATTTGTGGCGCTTTTCTATTTAAGCAGCGATTGACAACATCAAACATAGAAAAAAATAGAATAGTTTACAATAACAAATTAAATTCAGTGAGTTTTCAACAGTATAACTATGGTTTTATTTTTAACAACACGTACTTTTCCGTATTAAGTCATGACGTTTAGTAACTTAAGTAAACTAGCATACAAAAGTCCTCCATAACTTCTAGATATCGCTCATTGAATACAAAACGGACACATTTCAAAATAATTTGCTCTTACATTAAAAATCGTATTACAACAGTTTCTAATTTTAAAATGCAACACTGACTCATTTCGGATTGTGTCCGTTTTGTATTCAATGAACGATATGTGGTCCAATTTAGTTGACTTTTAAATGTCACCCATGAGCATGAATGAATATGCCAAGTAAGCTACTGTCATTGTCGTTGTTTACATGTCAACCAATGTGATTGATTATTTTCTTACAAAATATGAAAATACAAATAAAGACGAGAATGGTGAAGAATTAAAAGCATCTACGCATCATTTTCATTACATCAGTAACTTGTCCACTCTCAGCCAATAATATTATTTCATAAGGACGTGAGAAAACTGCATCAAACCAATAACAAAAGTGGCTTAATTATACCTACGAATACGCACGGAATGGACATATTATAATACTAATGATTTATTATAGCTTCTGCCCGCGACTTCGTCAGCGTAGGTTTCGATTATCATTATTCCTTCGGGAACTTTTGAATTGTCCGGGATAAAAAGTAGCCTATGTGTTAATACAGTGTAATAGCTATCTCCATTCTAAATATCATCCAAATCCGTCCAGCCGTTGCAGCGTAAAGGAGTAACAAACACACACAAACTTTCCCATTTATAATATCACTCATTGAATACAAAACGGACACATTCCAAAATAATTTGCTCTTCCATTCAAAATCGTATTTCAACAGCTTCTAATGTTAAAATGCAACACTGACTCATTTTGGATTGTGTCTATTTTGTATTCAATGAACAATATAAGGCCAAACCTGTGCAGAAATGGGTCCGATACAATAGAATTCGGCATTGCGGCTGATCAAAGCAACCCATGTAGCCGACTGGTGGGAGACAGTCCAAAATAATATACGATACGTGTTAGAAACGAAGAGATGTTTTTCCCCAGCAGTGGGACATTATAGGTGAATAATAACACGCAATGTTGATATCATCATCATCATTAAATTTAAGAGCTAGGCTCTTGTCGGTGAAGTAATTGCCACTTTTCTCTACTCTGTGCTAGCTTTTTCACCTCCTGATACGACACGATATTGGCCTTCTGTCTTATTTGGTTGAAATAAGTAAGCCTAGGTCTTCCTCTTCCTCTTTTTCCTTCGACTTTACCCTCTAAAATGTTCAAAAAGAAACTATCATGCCGTATCAAGTGTCCTATCATCTTTCCTCTTCTACATTCTATAGTTTTTAAAATATGTCTTTCTTCGTTCACCATCTTCGAAACCTCTTCGTTGGTTTTCTTTTCCGTCCAGCTAATTCTTTCCATCCTTCGCCAACACCACATCTCAAACGCTTCCAATCTTTCTCTATCTCTCTGTGTCAGTGTCCAAGTCTCGCTACCGTACAACGCGATGCTCCAAATGTAGGTTTTAATTAATATTTTTTTAGCCTTTTTTGATATTTTAGCTCTTAACAGGTTCTTCTTGTTATTGAAGGCTTTTTTAGCCATGGCTATCCTCTGAATTATGTCTGCGGTGCATCTAGAGTCATTGGTAATTAGGCTTCCTAAATATTTAAATTTGTGTACTTGTTCTATTGCACTATTGTTAAGAATGATTGGGTTATGTTCTATTGTATGTTTGGATGTTACAAGTGTTTTAGTTTTACTGCTATTAATTTTAAGTCCGAACTGGTTAATATTTCCTCCATTTTTACAACTAGGTCTTGTAGTTGACTGCTGGTTTCAGAAAATGCTGCAATATCATCTGCAAACCTGATAAAATAATGATAAAATAAAATAATAAAATGTTGATATAGCGGACCAAAAATATGCAGGACTTCTTGTAAATTCGATGTGCTAGATTTTACCATTATGATTTACAGCCGGACGACAATGAGTTCTTAAGTTACCGTGAAATACTTTTTTAGCACATTGTAGTGAAGGAAACAATACAATGTTTATGAATAAATGTACAGTTTTTGGTAAACGAGAAATCATCAAACCAGAATTGGGATTGTTCATATTTTTACAATTACTCCAATTCGAAAACCATTTCGAGGAATAGGGTTTTAAAGCCGTTCTGCATTATTAAGTTTCTGAAATAGGTATTTATCTATTTTGGATATTTCGACAAAAGTATATTTAACCTTTGTTTGACTTTCGTTTTCGGCTTGAAGCCCTCCTAGGTGTATCTTACGGGTTTGGCGAAAGCAGCTTGAAATAGTATGTTTTTAATACACTATTACAATCACTTTTTTTTATTGGATATTATTTAATTGTTGTAATTTATTAGAAAATGCCATCCCAAATTTAAAATAATCATGTCATCCATAAAATGTCTGATTTATAAATAAAGATATTAAAACAAAACTATTGGGTCAAATACAAAATTAATGAAATGGGGGTCTTAAAATTTCCTATTCTTTCGAATGAGAAAGTAAAAACCGTGAGTTATTTTTTTTGGTCAATACCAATTCAACGTCGGCGCACGATCGAGCTACATACTTCTCACATAGTATCAAAGTGTACGTACTTAGATTCTCTTACAGTGGCACCTACACTAAGATATCTTTATTTATTTAGCAGACATTTTATGGATGACATGATTATTTTAAATTTGGGTTGGCATTTTCTAATAAATTACAACAATCAAATGATATCTAATGAAAAAAAGTGTTTGTAATAGTGTATTAAAACATACTATTTCAAGCGGTTTTCGCCTAAACCGTAAGATACACCTAGGAGGGCTTAAAGCCGAAAACGAAAGTCAAACAAATAGATAAATATTTCAAAAACTTAATAATGCAGAACGGCTTTAAACCCCTATTCCTCGAAATAGTTTTCGAATTGGAGTAATTGTAAAAATACGAACAGTCCCAATTACAAGTAAGGCGCTGCCAGCTCGTCCTTTGGCTGTTTCCTCGAGAAGCGAAAATATTCCATTTTGTATGAAAAATATATTAAATAAAACGCCTAATTCGACCTATATTAGTATAACATTTTTTAACCTCAGGAACACGCTGTTCTTATCTTTCGGGTACGTCTCGGGCACGGTGTATTTGCATTAGTTTTACATATTAACATTCTTTAAATTTCGAAGTTTTTTCGAAGACTCAAGCTATAGAGAAAACTCGAGTCGCTGGACTCACGCTAGGTAGTTTACTCACGTTCGTTACGACTTGAGTCTCGGAGTCTTCGAGTTCACCGAGTCGTCTATAAAGACTTCGCCGCGCAAACGCCGAGCGTCCAGTGGCGCCTTCATTACTATTATTGTGTTTTCTAATTAGCTGAAGTATTTCCTTGGAATCAGGCGAAATGTTTTTGTAGTGCAAGTAAGAACACAATTTTATGGGATACGTAACAAACTTTAATAACAATTACCCTTTGAGTAGTCAGCTTAACGGGAAAAGATGGCCACTTTTTTCCGTTAAGTTAATAACTCGAAGGTGAATTGTTATTAAACTACATGATACACCCTATAAGTTGTGTTTTCATTTGTAGTACAAAAAAATTTCGTCCAATTTCAAAAAAATACTTTAGTTTATTAGAAAACACAATAAAAGTAATGAGGGCGCCACTGTACATCCGGCATACGCTCGGCGCAGTCTTAAGTCGAGTCTACAAAATTAGAACTCGAGTCTTTTACAACACCAGTAACATGTAAGGCCTCACTAAGAGTAAGGTTAATTACGATTAAGCCATTCCTTGGTCGCAATTTACTTACACAAGTTTGAAAAAATAACGAGTTCATTGTTCCTCTATTCGTGACTTTGCCTGTGACATTTTTTTGACCTTCAACCAAAAAGACGACATCGTAAAATATGTAGGTACTTTGAAGGAAAAACAAGGTACTTCTATCAATTCAAAAAAGACGACATTCATTTTTATATGGTTCTTTATAAATAAATTTATTTTAATCAAATTTTGTTTTCTTTTATACCAATATTGTTATTAATTTCCTGTAAGATCTTAAATTTAAGCACAATAAAAAAACAACCGAATGGACAATCTGGTAAAAATATGTCTACGTGAACATTAGTTCGCGAAATTTTCTACGGGCGTTAAGAATTATTTTAATGATGTAGACGAATTACAATTAAAACTATAATATTCTGGTTTACAATTAGCTAATAGTTTTCTTAACTGGATTCATTACAACGGTACTAACTGCTGCTACAAAAGAAATTACTCTAAACTTGATTTAATTACGTACTAAGTTGTTTTTAAAATTGATCATTATTGCCTTTATTCACTAAGCTCTTAAAAACCTATATATTTTCCATGTTTGGTACTTGTGGCTTCTAAAGCGGAAGTAATCGGAAAAACTAGGCAATAGGCTTGAAAAAAATCAAAGATTTTAAATCAAAATAACAGCACCGTTACAGATATTTCCGAGTAATTATGGTTTTATCTACAAATAATTAGAACCACCATTTTCCCATACAATTGACTATAAATATGACTTTTCAATTTTGACAACCTATCAAAAAATTTGTAACCAATTTCAACTTTATTTAAACTTATCGTTAAATAATAAACTAAGGTTAAAATATATCTTTGATTTATCTCGGTTGAAAATGAAACTTATATTGTATTAGGATTTGAAAGTAACTGTTTGAATTAATTTTTCAGTAGGTAAGTACTCGAATCTACTCGATCTTAAGCGTTTACATGTCGTTTGCTGTCATGTTTTTGTTCACAAAATGCTTTAAGTCATGAAAATGCATCACTTCGAAACGTGTAACGTGTCATTTATTCACATCACATCTGAAAGACGTCAATGGAACTTTAATTTCACGAATGTGTTAGTTTCAGACTTCGGACGTAAAAAAAACTAAGAAGTAAAAAGTCTTTTAAATACATTAACGAATGCATCTAAAAATGACGTATAACTCTTAGCTAAGTTTACAGTCAAACAGTTATCATATTCAAACTCTTTTAAAGCGTAATCCTTATTTAGTATATTGTAATCAAACCCGTCTCTGGAATGCGTTCTCTTTGCTTTGTAAGCATTTGTTGGAACAAGATGTTGCGTAGAATATAACGTAGTCTCCGATGTTATTTTTATATATATTATATTATTTATAGATATTTGTATTAATGCATATCTTTATTTATATTTCTGTTAATGGATATCATGTATATTATGTTCATTTATTAGTTCTTTTTATATAAAGAACTATTATTTTGTGAATGCTTTCTTTGCTTAGTTTTCTGTCTTTCTTTTTCTGTGCATCACTTTTGTTCGTTTCTGAATGATTTGGTTGATTGGTAGAGAATGTTATTAGGTATTAAGTACGCCATGTATGCGTGTTTTGAACAATACAGATTAAATAGCGAGATACATAGTTAGTAAAATACTTTAAGGAACGAAATTACGAACTTTTTACTTAACTTTAACGTTATAGAAGACATACAGAAATAGACCAATAGTCACACCCTGAGGTACTCCGTGACTTGTAGTTTGAAGAGGGAAATTATTCAAACACCATTCACTTTTGTACGCCCATTTAGAGGCCTACTAAACCCCATTAGGGATAAATGGTCAATACTAATAACTTGGAACTATTTTAAAGTAGTAAATAAAGATAGATGGTATCAAATGCGTAAGATAAATCAAGAAAATCAAACACGTGACTCTACCAGAATCCTTTAAATAAATGTCAGAGATTAATTTATTAAATAATATCTATTGCACTAAAAGTACTAATGGTGGACTTAATGCCTCATTGTATTCTCTACCAGACGACCAAATAATCAAACAACATTTATGGCCATGCTTACCGTTACTCATAGTATTGCGAAATCCTGACTCAAAAGGCGACAATATGTTATTGTTATCTATACATTATTTACATAATGAGGATGATGGCATTATGCTCAGTTGTGACAAATTATGACAATAGAAAAAATAGGGAACGTGAATCGTTTGTTTTTTATTATTTGTGGTCTGTCTCTCATATCAAATATACTAACAGACGCTAGAGAGAGTGTGACAGCAATTCACACATGACATGAGTGTGACATTTTCTAGCTAGCCACAAGTAATGTCTCAGGTAGACCGCGAATAGGTATAGGTTCACGATTTTTACAAACGAACATCCTATTGGAGCCTGCACTATCTGGTACCTATATTATGTTAGTACCTCAATGGGTTACCTTTGTTTCGACGAAATATATTTGCCAATGTATCCCAACCATTTCATTTAGCAACCCGCTTTGTTTTCTGTAACCGTAAATATTTCAGGATTTTAAAAACTAACCTAACCTAATCTATAGGTTTATACACGATGGTACTGAAAGAAATCCTGTTTTTTTTTTTTGGCAAATTAAAACGTTGAGAAACGATACATTTGGCAAGCATGGTTTTGCCGAACGGCAGACTCTGATGTTGAATACTTGTTCCTTGTCTTAGGGCGGACTCGACTAAACGAGAATAAGCTTATCCCAAGATTAAACGCCTTAAAATTTGTATAGACTAATCTCGGATTAAGTCTTATTCCAGTTTGGTAAAATCGATGGTTAATAAACTTCAAGCTGAATATCAAACAAGCATGACAATGGCATTCACAATGTCAAGGATCTAAGTATGCTCAACATTCAACATTTACTGGGTGACTGTACCGAAGAGATGACAACCGCTACTGGTATTTCAAATAACACGTGTATCGTAACGTATATTTTATTCTGAATCATTGTTCTATAATTATTCTACCCTACTAAGACAAAAGGAACCTAATTACTGACAGAAATGGAGTGATTCTGCTTTGTCTATTGAATTTTCGATATCGCCTTTTGGCTTATGAGGGCAATATTAACATTATCAGTTTCAAATCTGGTGACTGTAAACTTATGGTAGTGGTACTGTACTTTTCACCTGAACTGGTAAAAAGTACAGTACCTTATGCAAGATCTGTCCGGATCGCTACCGCCATATTTACTTTTAACATACCGTCAAGCAGCAGTTATTAGTTTTCATGTTAATATAGTGAATATTGAATAAGTCTCGACGATTTATATAATTATACCAAAATTATAAGACCTCTGAACGGGAACGAAGGGGTAGAATGGATGGAATTAAGAAGGCAATGGAGGAAGATAAATAATTGAATATGATAGTCCCAAACTAAGCTCTAATCCTGTACAGTCAACATCAAAAGAAACTGATGAAATAGGGTCTCAAAATAGTATGTACAATAAATTAAGTCAGACGTCACTGACTCTTGTAGTTTAGCATCAGTAAGTTAACTCGTAATGTGTCATAGTACGTAAGTGACATGCCATTCAAACCGTTCAAGTAATTACTGAGTGTTTCAAATTAATTCTTTAAAATAGCAATAGTCAGTAATACTACCAAACTATCATAATTATGTAAGTGAATACGACTTTTTGGGACTTCATGACTTCTCAAGACCACCTCGGAATACAAGTCAGACGTTCGGTTAATGTCGGTTATGTTAGACAAACACGCAAAACAACCATAAGACCTCTCATTTCCGTCAAGGGTTAAAATAAGTTCCTATTACTTCGTTTTTTTTTTGAAACATTTTAAATAAATACCTATTAACTGCCGTTATTACCCTCGTTTCTTTTGGAGATTTTGAAGTTTCAACTTTCTCTTGTTTGACACTAATTGACGCTTGGGTAATTTTTTTATGTCATCATTCTTTTATGTTATGATTATGACATCTTTTATGATAATTTTCTTTTGACTATTCAGTTGAAAATGACACGATGGTATAATCTGTTATAGCTGAGGCCTCATACTAGAACATGCTTTGAAATGTTGATTTTGATTACTTACTTTTGACTTTGACTGTACTATGAGTAAGTACTAGACAATGGAAAACTTACTTGTATACAGAAAAACATATGATAGACATATTCAAGACTTAGAGACAAATACTCGCTCCAACCACACAAATATTTACCCTTACTGGGATCCGAACCCACGGCTTCGTAAGTACAGTTACGAGATTAAATTTGGTACCCACTTTAGGTCCAAAGTTAATCTAACATTCTACAACAATAAGTTTGAGTTTCCTAAAAGTTACAAATGACTTGACATCTCTAATGACATTGACGACTTCAAGCATATTTTTCTTGAAATGGGTCCCAAATTAACGCTTGTGATCACGTATGACATTAGAGATGTCAAGAAATGTGTAACTTTTAGGAAATTCAACCTTATCCTCGAAAATAATCTTGTGTCAGTCAACTATAGTCAAAAGTCACTTTGACAAATGTCCTAAATTTAGGACGTTGGGCCTCACGAGGTTATTGTTGTAGAATCCCAGATTGACTTTGGACCAAGGTGGGTACCAAATTTAATCTCGTAATGTACTACTCCGAACTAGGCTAGCGTGTCGGCAGACGAAAGTAAGGTATAAGATTCGCTCTTGTGTTAAAAATATGATTTATAAAAATATACGAGTTAAATTTCACTGGAAAATCTTTGATTTAACGTCTTGTTGCTTTGCTTATTCTTGAAATTTATTCATGCAAAGCTGTTCATACACCTTTCCAGGGTTAAGAGGCCTTAGAATAACTTTACTACGATAATAACACTTGAAACACGTGTAATGTCACTTTGTGTTCATGTTTCTATTTGTCTATGATAAACAGTGTTTGAGGTTAAGCGAAGAGCAACCCTAAAGGAAATTGTAGACAAACCTAAAGTTAACGTTAGCAATTTTCCACAACTTTTACTCGGGTACGTGCATTTCAATCAAGCGTCACTTTTTCGAATCGCTTTTACTATTCGAAAATGTGTTTTGAAATTGTCCGTAGCACGAATTACTAGAACTGACTTAAGTTTTCATTCATTATTTTACGTTCCATAAAATGGGGTGAAAAGGGATAAAATCTAAAATAAGTCATAACTTTGTACAAATAAGTACCTATTAAATGGACGTGGTTACATCTATTGGAAATAATTTCAGTCTAATAAGTAGTAACATAATATAATTATGCTTCAATCTAGGTTGTGTCCCTACTCACCCCGTTTTACGGAATATATAAACTTATTAACTCGGTGACGATACAGAAGTCAACATCGATGTCAACTTGCTAATGCTATCAAAGTTTAGACCTAATTACGGAAACGGAAACGCATTCAATAGCCAGAAAAACCTTGTTGACGATATGTTAACGTTACTTACTCAACAGGGGGCCTAATATGGCTCCGTTTATCGCAAGACAAAATATGTATAAAATATCCGTCACTTTCTGACACGTATATAAGTATGAGAGTGACGGATGCTTTATCCACATTTTGTCACGCGATAAACGCAACCAAACTAGGCCCTCAGAAATTTAAAGAATTGATGTGATGATATATTTTCGAAAGTCACTAACGTCTAATTTCGCCTACGCCCGGATAGTCAAACTGAAGTCAGAGTCTTACAAAATTTTATGAAGAGTGCAACTTTCCTTTTGAGGAATTTTATTTAAAAATTGCGTTCTTGTGCCATTGTCTGGTTCATAGTCAACGTCAAAAGTAGATACTCTTATCGCATTAACAACTTTGACAATCTTGTTTGACATTACTTAGGTACATGGCTTAAAATGACAAGGTACAAAAGTGTGTCTACTCATACTCATACTCATTTATTCATATTTTTCGATAAAAATACATGTCAAAGGTTACATTAATTTGTAGATTAATGGGATGTAGGTACATAATAGAAATATTTATCAATTTACATTTCAATTTAAATTACAATAGGTATCTTAATTGGTAGTTATTCATTAGTTTAAATTACAATACATTATGAATTATAGTAATCGTCAAGTGAATAAAATGCTTGTGTAGTTAACCATTTTTTCAATTTGTTATAAAATGGAACATTGCAATCGGTATTTTTTATTTCGTCGGGTAGTTTATTATAGATATTAGGCCCAGCAATAGTTATTGTTTTAGTAGACTTAGCCAGTCTGCAACTCGTTGTGGCCAGTATGTTTTTATTTTTTAGAGCGATCCGTACACTTTTTGGCATTTTTTTTGGAAAAAAATCTAAATTACTTCTGACGTACTTAATAACGTAAAATATGTATTGTGCAGTTAGTGTCATAATGTTATGATTTCTGAATAGTTGCTACTTCTGATGTTGATGCACAAGCCTAGAGATTAATCTAGAACTTTAATACGAGTAGGTCAACTTGTGTGGCATTGCCCCTTCCAAAGTTTTATAAAGGAAATGTAAAAAAAATGTACTTTTTAGGGTTCATCTACAAGGAAACGTCACAGTCAGCTAGGGTCCTTTTTAAACATTTAATCATCAAGTGAAATGTTATTACTATTATTGGATTGGTCTTAATAGTAGTTTATGTGACTGTTACATAATAAAGGGTATTATAATATGAGTGTGTGTTTATGAAACGAGCCAACAGGAGAGTTTCATAATAACATCACACGGAGTCATCCAGGTACTATTACATAAATGAGTTCACTATAAAGCTGTTATATATCAATGTACACCATATTTTTTAGACAATGTTCTTTGTTCTAATCCAATTTATTTTGCTTCAGAGATAATGGTTTTGTTTAATCTTTTTTATAAAAGAATGATGAACAGTTCAGAGATATTTAAGTATATAAAGTTACGGTTTTAATTTATCTAGTAATATCAAGTTTTTTTTTTAACTAATAAATTGTGGAATGCAATAAATGATTGAGTATTGAGTATTGGATCTCTAGACATATTTCAGGGATACTTAGGTAAAATATTAAAATAATATTTAATTCGAATGATGTCACTCTACGACCGTTCAGAGGCTTAATTGACAACGGAAGGAACAATTGCAGCATACGAATACTAACTTATACCTTTAAATAATATAAAACAAACTCGCTTCCCGCCCTCTGTCGCTCTGTGTGTACGCCTATATCTTTTAACCCTTAAATTGGCAAAAATAAAAAAAGTCGGGCATTCAAACCCTTTTTGATTTTGAATCAGCAAAAAAATAAAAACACAATCCAAACAAAAAAAGTGGTAATTGTGGTGTGTTCGCTGTGACGAACATTGCCAAATTAAGGGTTCAATCATGCAACTAACTTTAATACGGTTTTCATTATTAGATGGAGTCATTCAAGAGGAAGGTTTTTATGTGTAAAGAAATCTGTATTATGTATGGGTGTTACAGAAAACTCATATAAACTGAAGTGAAACGTGTAAAGTGTTCTGTAACAGGATCACGTATTCCCCTTTCAAAACCGAACCAATTATTTAATAACTAGCTTCTGCCCGCGACTTCGTCCGCGTGGAACTCGTTTATATCGTAGCTCCATACAAATTTTCACCCTCTATTTCACCCCCTTAGGGGATGATTTTCGGGATAAAAACTATTTCATGTCCTTCTCCATGACTCTAATCACCTCTGTACCAAATTTCATCTAAATCGGTCTAGCGGTTTAAGCGTAAAGACGTAACAAACAGACAGACAGACACACTTTCACATTTACAATATTAAAATATGGATTCTTCTAACATTAGCATTGTGTTTTATTTATTTTTATTTCTGTATTAAAATGGCGTTTACTTAATAAAAACATTAAATTAATGGGTAAAAAGAAAACAAAGAAGCTCGTATGTCATTATCCTGAGAGGAAACGGGGGAATACATTTCTATAGACCAGACATCGCCCGCATCCTCATAATGACAGTTCCAATTTCTAGTAACAAGCGCCCCTCCCGTTTCACTTTGCATATCCGCTCTAGACCTAAGTCCGTGCGCACGCGTCTCTCGCCTTTCATGATTTATTAGATCGATCGATAGATTGATAGTTTGATTGCTCATTGAGATAGGTTGGTAGTTCTACTGTGATTTTTAACTGTGTCAATATCAAGCGGACAAATTTGTAAGTTTAATGTGTGTGTGTGTGCATCTGTGTATGTGTGTCTGTGATTCTGTGTTTGTATGTATTTGTGTGTCTTTCTGCATCGTAGGTAACGAACAAATGGATCAATGTTTTTAAAAGCTAGTTTAAACGGAATGGTTTAGTAAGGTTTAATAAAAATAAAAAAACCTGTTTTATTAATATCAGCTCTGAAACAAGCGATTGCCAATTTTGGACAGTTTTAGCTGTAAGTACCAATACTGACACTTAACTCTTAATTCAAAGATTATAATTTGATTGTTACAAAATAAATGAATTACCGTACTCTTTTGTAATATAATAATCAAGTGTCAACCACTGGGTCCATGACTCTATATCGGGATTTACAAATTTTATCTGTTTAAACCAGTTTTTTTTTTAAATAATCTCATGAAGTTGTTTTATCCATACAAAGTGAAAAGCAAACACTGGAACAGCTATTATGGAGAAACGAACTTAATTTAATAAAAAAACAGGCAAATAGGGTTATAAAAACTTCGCGATTCTAAATATGTAAAATACCGCTGAAAACATAAAATAAAACATAAAATTAATGGTTTTTCGTGATATGAACAAAGGGGAAAACTACAAAAAATCTATATCTCCGAAAATAGAAAAACAGCTAAACATATATACAGAGGTTAAATCGATAGCTTTTTAGCTGCTCTATTAGCTCTAGACGGATTGGCGTCGGTTTCTGGGACACCCTGTATAGACGTTTTTTACACAACTGTCAAACGAGGCGTTAGTGTTTTTGACCTGTATGTATGGTTTTTTATTCCCTCCTAAAGCCTGAACGGATGACTGATTTCGACAAGCGAGTTATATTCGTCTTAGCGTCGAAACTCACAAGAAACTTTATTTAATTTAATGTGAAATTGGCGAAATAAACATTTCGGAACTACTTTAGAAAAAACTCGTATCTAATGTTACGAGATGTAAGTTTAAACTTTATTCTCTTTATTTAAGTTTAAAATCGTATGTTCTTCATAAAAAATGAGATACGAGGTTTTTTTAAAGTAATGACGATTTATACATGTAAACTTACATGGACGGCAGAATCCAAGTAGCAGTTGTTTTTTTTTTAATTCTTTTTGCTATACTCGTACTTGTGAAGTGTACCTATAAGTTGTTGACATTTACTTCAATCTATAATTGTCTATGAAGAAGCTGTATTCCTTAAAAATAACAATAACGATTTCACCGTCATTGTATGCAGCTATCTCAGACCTCGTGATAATAATATGATAATAAGGAAACACAATAAAACTATAGGTATTTGGCTTAAAATGTACAATAAGATACCATTAGAAATTAGGAATTGTAGTGACCATGTTAAATTATTATAGGTTTTTTTTATTTAATTTGATTTATTAATGCATTTGAAAAACATGGTCAATTAATTTAATTATTATTCAATAATATTAGTATCGTTAATTTAACGGACTATATTGTAAATGTAAGACCATTATGTAAACATACTCATGTTTTATAAATAAATTATATCTTATCTTATCTCTTATCTTGGTTTGCTTTATAAATGTATTCTCCTATTGCAGGTGACGTGACTCCCTTTAAAATGGACATTATGGATAACTACACTGCCTACAGGAATATTTACTTGGATCTGAGGAGAAGTGCATGTGAGTATTTAATAAATCAAATTATTCGGCGTCGAGACCCTTGGTCCGTGGGGTCCTAGCGCTCGGAGCCTCTTCAAAGAAGTTTCGAAGAGGCTATTGACGTCACGAGAGACCGAAGAGCTGGCAGTTTCCTCGCTCAAACTATAAGTTTAAACCATCCTGCGAGGAAATGCTGCCAGCATTTTTGGTACAATGCCGCAGGGGCCATTCTTAGATTTAATGTTTTAGTTAGGTAATTTATATATTTAGAGTTAGTTTTATTTAATTTTAGTATTCTTTTTCAGTTATTGTGTTATGGTTGTTGTATTATTTTATGTTGTTTTTTATTAATTAAACCTATAGATCAAATAAAAGCAAAAGGAAATTAAATACTAATACATGAGAGTATGAGCCAGCAATACTGTGCTTCTAAATAAAAAGGTCGTATGTGCAATTTGATGGTCAAAGCAAATTCAACCCCACATGTTGAGAAATAAATTCACTAATAAATTAGCGGTTCTATGAGACATACACCCTTTTTTCTAAGAAGAGTAGAGTAATATATTATCCCACGTTATGTCCAAAAATAACTGACACGCTCTTATGCTTGTGGTAATTTAGACTTGTCCCATATTTTTGACATATTTAAAAAAAATTGCCACGGAATCTTAACGTTAACCTCTTCAGTCACTTATCCTGCTACTTCAGAAATTTTTCATTCTTGATTGATTTGAATATGTACAAAAACATACAAAAACCTGCAAATGCAAATGGAAAACGTATGTAAAAAATTAAACTAATTTTGGAGAAAAATACTTCATTTTGACATAATATATTTTTTTATTCAAGTTGACTTATAGGTAAGCGTTTACTCAGTGTAAGAGAAGTTTGATCGACCTTTTCCAGCGAAAACTTCGTGCTAGATATTATAAAGAACTTCTTGGAGGCTTATAATGCATAGGTAGAATATTCCGTTTATACTAAACAGACATTCTGATAAATGTGTTCTTTGATAGATTTGTTGTAACCTAACTGCGCTATTTTGAATTACAGATGCAGAAACAGACAAGCTGCCTTTGATGTCAAATCCAGAGGCAGTGGGGATGCTCCTCGCAGCATATTTGGCCTTCGTGCTGAAGATCGGGCCAGTGTACATGAGGAAACGAGAGCCAAACAGATTGAAGAACACGATGCTGGTCTACAATGCTGTGCAAGTCATAATATCTGTGTATCTAGTACAAAGGGTAAGCATAATATACAAAACAGGGCCGAGATATTATCTCACGAAAGCGGGGCTACCGGGCATACTTATAATTGCTTATAGGCTTGAATAATTGGGTGAATAAGCTGGATATCGATATATTCAATTGTAAAATCCCTTCAGTGAGGCGAAGTTTGATAGCGAAATGTGATGTTTGAGCATGTTTTGTAACATAGGTATGAGAACCTTTTGGCGATCTGCCTTTGGCTGGTGTGTAGCAGTAGTTTTAATTTTACCTTTTATTTGCGCTAGTGTTTTTGTGTAAGTGCGTGTACCTTTGAAGTTTGTACTTACTAAACTTTATGTTTGCTACTTACTCTGTCACTACGTGTGAAATCCTGTAATTGGTTTTGTGCTTCCTATTCTTGTTTCATATGTTATATTTGTAACTGTTGTATTTCCCACCAATAAATAAATAAATAAATTGAAACGCGTATACAGGGTGCCTCTGACCTTGGGCCCTTAAAGTGCAACGATCGATTCTCGCTAAACTGTACTACTTTTGTTTTGCAACATTAAAAAATGCGATAAGTGCGAGTCGGGCTCGCCCATGAAGGGTTCCGTAGCAGCAAGTAACATAAAATAAAAGTTGGATGTTGAATGAAATGATTTATGACGTATTAAAAAAAAACTTACTAGATCTCGTTCAAACCAATTTTCAATGGAAGTTTGCATGGTAATGTACATATATATTTTTTTAAATCATTCTCTTATTTTAGAAGTTACAGGGAGAAGGACGCACATTTTGCCACTTTGGAAGTGTCTCTCGTGCAAAGTATTAAGTTTAGAAAAAAAGTAATTAGAAACCTCAATATCATTTTTGAAAATCTATCTATAGATAGCACACGTAGCACGTATGGGATTGATGAAAAAAAAAATGAGTTTCAGTTCTAAGTATGGGAACCGCCAAAATTTATTGTTTTTCTTTTTGTGTGAAAATCTTAATGCCGTTCACAGAATACATCTACTTACCAAGTTTCAATGGTATAGTTCTTATAGTTTCGGAAAAAAGTGGCTGTGATAGGTATATTGGACGGACAGATAGACAGACAGACAGACATGACGAATCCATAAGGGATCCGTTTTTTTTCCATTTGGCTACGGAACCCTAAAAATAACTTAAGTTTAGATAGCTAAATGATGTTAAAGTCCCAAGGTCAGAGGCATCCTGTAGACACGTAAAATATGGCGTCGCTTAGCGACGAAAACTACGCACACAGAGACAAGGTGCACGTGCATCTACACACACAAGTATGGCAAACCCGCGTTCGAGAGATAAAACTTTTGTACTGTCTATTCTAGTCGGTAAAAACCATATTATCTTCTTTGAATTGTTATCGTATTGTCAACGTTATGATTGACAGTCGAAAATAAGTATACAGTCAACAACAAAAATATGAATTGAATTTCATACCTTATTACAATGCTATAAGGTAAAAAAGTGTATACATGTATTTGTAATTTTGTAGTCGACTCGATATTAACTCCCTTCTTAAGAAACACACTAAAAACCTATATTAAATTTAGTTAAAGTATGCTTTGTAACTGTCTGTCAGATTCAAATGTCACAATGACGCAAAAGGACAAATCAAATTTTAAGCATATTTTATCTATTGTGCTCAATAAGATGTAAGTTTTTTTAGGTGCTTTTTGTTTGTTTTTATATATTTATAGTCAAAATGTCACAATACCCCGTCGTAAAAACTTTTGCGACGTCAGTTTAAGTCAGTTTTAAGTCAGTAAACACAGTTTTCAAGTTTAACTTTGTAACAGAAAATGATTGAAATGAGAAAATGACATTAACATCACTGACGTCTGAATACAATAGGTACAGCCACGTGTTCGTCACTTTTCGACTCTAATGCGGATAAGGTCCAAAAGTGACGCAATTTTTCAAACATGACACCTTTTTGCAAATTTTTGCTTGAATCTTCATTACCCTATAATCTTTAATGATGATTTTCGATTCAATAGTTGAATAACTTTTTATATGTAACCTCTTAATCCAGCGGGCCTAATATGGCTGCCTTTATCGCGTGATACATTTTGGATAAGGCATCCGTCACCTTCTGACAGGTAAATAAGTACACGTGTCATAAAGTGACGGATGCTTTATCCACACGCGATATAGACGCAATGTTGTGATTTTAAAGTAAACAGCAATTAATTGAATTTATCGGTATCATCAAGACGCGCGTGAATTATCTCCATCTCACATTCTTTGCGTGGAGGCACATAAAACCATCCCTTTTCTTTCATGTGATGGCTGGGCGTGGCATCATAATGTGGCCTCTTAATGACAAACAACAATAAAGGACAAAGAAACACGCACAATAATTTATTCACGAAGTCTCAACTCAGCGTAATGCTGGCATTAAAGACTTCTTCTCCGTAAAACCATATTGCTTTTGAAACGTTATCGTATTGTAAATAAATGCGATATGTTTTTACCAACTCAACCATACCTTTCAACGGAATGAAACTTTTTTTTTTTTTTTTTATGGCATAGAGAAGACAAACGAGCACACAGGCCACCTGATGGTAAGTGGAAACTGTGACCCATAGACATTCGCATTCACAGGACTGCGATGCAATCCTAAGACTGCAAATGCGTTGCCAACCCTGAGGACTAAGATGGAATGCCTCTAGGCTAGTCATTTCACCGGCTGTCTTATCCCCAAACCGGAACACAACAATGCGAACACTGCTGTTTGGCGGTAGGTTAATGGATAAGATGGTGGTAGCGATCCGGACGGACCCTGCATAAGGTCCTACCACCCGCAATGAAAGTCCAGGACTTTCCACTAGAACCATTTAATGATCTTTCTTTCTGCATCTTTCACCACGTCATGCGTGTCGTAGGTCCACCGGAGCTATCAATCAAATATTAATTATGATTTAGAGATTTGTCAGGACCGTAGCAGGTGGAAAAAAGTGGTCTCTGCCTACCCCTCTGGGAAACAGACGTGATTTAATATTAATTGTGAATAATTTTTCAGTTTTTCAGAAACATATTCCTTGAATGGGGTGTTGCGCCGACGAAATGTGTCATGAACGATGACAATTCAAGAAATGAGGTAACTATGCTGTCATTTTTACTTACACACACAACCAAATATGAAAATAAGATACCTATATTTAAGAAATACTCGTAATTAACTCTTTTTTATTTAAACTTGTATGATGATCGTCACTAAGGAATGACTTAAATCTTCGAGAATGTATCGAAACCTTTTATGTAGTTGTCCTACACCATCATAATTAAGTATAATATTAATAATTATTTTTCTATTACTACTAATTAGTTCTGGAGAAAAATCAGAGTTTTGACACATTTTCCTGCTTAACTACGCGTGAATACATTTATTTCTTATCGTATGTTAGATTCATTGTTTTATATAATGCTAGGTTAAGTTTTTATAATTGTACCTATATTTAAAAAACGACTAACTGTTGAGTTTCTCGCGGCATTTCTTCTCAGCAGTGGTCTTGCGAAGCGCTGGTAGATTTTTGACGTGTAAAGGTGCCCGTGCGGCCTACTTACTGAAAAACGTCTTTTATCTTTTTTTATCTTTATCGTCATTAGCTAATCCTTGCGTGCCGCTGTTACTTCCCTATCATGATACACTTCAGGGGTTCTCTTAAAATAGTGGACAAGGTTAAGTATTTAGGTCATATGCTAAATGTTAACCGAAATGATGACATTAAAATAGAATAGGAGAGTAGAGCGATGGCAGTACGAGGTAATATTATGCTCGCCCGCAGGTTTGGACGCTGTAATGAGCAAGTCAAGCGCGTTTTAAAGCATACTGCCTAGGGTATGCACACCGGTAATTTCTTGTATGGGATTTACCAACGTAACGGTAAATTACCTGTAATTTCCATACAAAGAATTACAAGTTCGCATTCCCTAATACTGCCAAACGTTGTATACGTGCAGCCTGTGGGTGACATTGTCGCAAAGGGCATACAGCACATTGCAAGTGCAATACAATAATATCTTTAGAATGCTGCTGGGGCTACCGAAGTACTGCGGTGCATCCGGCATGGCTGCGCTGCAGTGCCAGTGATGACTTCTTCGCCATTAGGCGGAAAAGAATAGCCTCATTACTTAGGTTGGGTTCCTATATTTAAACAGCGGATAGATAAGGCTTACTTCGGGTTAAAATTTGACATTTGCCCATACAAAATGTGTCAAGTTTTAATCCGAAGTAGCCTATCTGTCCGCGGTTTGAATATAGGAATAAGACATTAAACGAGTGCGCGGTAATGGCATCAGCATGCTAAAGGATGTTGGCAGAGTGTTTCGACTGCCCGCTCACAAAATACTGGGTCGATGTTGTTATAGGGAGAGCCAAGGAGGGCAAATCACAACGCGTTGGTTGCCCCTTCTATTAATAATATTGTTCTTTTCTTTTCTTTTTTTTCTTTTGTTTTGTTATTAACATTGTCTTCAAGGTTATGAGTGAAAGGACAATGCCAAAAAAAAACAGTGTTGATTAAAATCAATCATACATGGTTAGGTAGAGCATATTCAATAGGTCACAAATGTGTAATTTGTTTTCGTGGAAACGATGCCCAAGTATAAAAAAAGTGAAAAGTCTTGAGTAGAAAATAATACCTATGTAGATGATAGGCTTGTTTAATTCTATAATCATCCGTCACAAAACAAGCACATCATCTACATAGCTATTATTTTCTACTCAAGAGTTTTCACTTTTTTTTTATACTTGGGGATTGTTTTCTCGAAAACAAATGAGATACACATTTGTGACTCATTGGATATGCTCTACCGAACCATATATGATTGATTGTAATCGACGCTGGGTTTTCGGTCCACATATTTTTTGGCATTGTCCTTTAATTTAAATATGGAGTGTAAGGTCCGATTTTTTTTTATACGACGTAAAATCATGTGGTTTTCGACATGTCATCATATTGTCTCTTATTTTCTTGCCAGTAATGACGGTCGCTTTTTAAACAATACTACGAAGATTTATTTTGTTTTAGAATGCTGAAATGGCAGATTTGAAACCTAATACAGTAAATTAAATTAGAAAACTCCTACGGACTTGTTGTTTGTCGAGATCGTTTTTTGTTTTCGTAGTATCAGCGTCGAAACCTTAAATCGAACACTGTCCGACAAGCTCCTTGCCCGGTTTTTTTCATTCTTTTTAAGTTAAAATGTTACGATTCCATATTATGTGAAACTTTTTTTGGCTATACTATTCTGTCCTAATTTAACGTTCACACACTTTTTTTATTTCCAGGTGATTCTCGGTATCTGGCTTTATTTAGCGGTCAAAGTTTCCGAGCTCTTGGACACAGTGTTCTTCGTGCTTCGCAAGAAAGACAGCCAAGTGACCTTCCTCCATCTATACCACCACTTCATCATGGTGGCGGCTACTTGGGCGGTGTTGAAGTACTGGCCGACCCACACCGTCATCTTTATTGGCTTCCTGAACTCTCTCGTCCACGTGTTTATGTACACGTATTATGGACTGGCTGGGTTAGGCCCGACGGTGGCCAAGTATCTCACGTGGAAGAAATACATGACGGCGTTTCAACTGGTTAGTTTTTACAAGCTTTTATTTCACTGGCTTTGTTTGTATTGGATTGATATCTGGAACAGGGTAGTGATTCTGTAAACAACGCCGGTCGTGCGGACTGTCGAGTGAAACCAAGCGGCGAGATTAAGTAGTCCCGTCAGTGCGAACAAAACACATTGTAGCGCGTGCATTTTCAATTAAGCAGCCTTATACGTTCGACTCATCGTGCTGCTAAATTGAAAATGCACGCGCTACAATGTGTTTTGTTCGCACTGACGGGACTACTTAATCACGCCGCTTGGTTTCACTCGACAGTCCCCACGACCGGCGTTGTTTACAGAATCACTACCCAGGCTTTGATCGTGACATTCGTGACGTTCCGTTTCACGGCACATCATGGTCGTCATCGTCACGATGATTCATTTCCCGCTCTGTAATATCATGGCTTTTATCAAGTAGAATTATAGAGCCCTGCGGGCTTAGCCCTAACTTTACCAAGTATAGTCACGGTATGGCCGGACTTACATTTGGTAAGTTTACTAAGTAGGGACGCAGTTATTTGTTAGACTAAGATAGAAATATTTCTTTCTCATTCTAACAGATAGCCGTGTCCCTACTTAAAACTAAAACTTGCAAAGGCCGGCCTAAAAAAAGGTTCGTCGCTTTTGGACCTTAATAGCGTTGAAATGGAGTAAATTGTTTAAAAAAGGATTAAAAACAGAAATGTTTAAAGATAATTTTTTATTAAAATTATTCAAATATCAGGGGAAAATGTCACACCAAATGACCTAGTCCCAACTGAGTTCTAGGCTTGTACTATGGGTACTAGACACCAATATAAATACTTATTATAGAGAAACGTATACCTAAATACATAGAAAATATCCTTGACTGAGGAACAATATTCGCGCTCATCACACAAATATCTGCCGTTACCGGGATTTGAACCCAGGACCGCTAGGTTCATGCAGGGTCACTACCAATTAGGCCAGGAGTGTTATTCTCTCAAAAACGGACGGTCGGACGGACGAGCGAAATCGCAGCGGCGAGTTTAAGTAGTCCCGTCAAAGCGAACAAAACCTTTTTAGCGCATGCATTTTCAATTAAGCAGCCTTATACGTTTGATCCATCGGCAGAAACCATGCTGCTAAATTGAAAATGCACGCGCTAAAATATCTTTTGTTCGCACTAACGGGACTACTAAACTTAAACTCGCCGCTTGGACATTCACTCGTTCGTCCGTTCGACCGTCGTTGTTGAGAGAATCACTGCCCTGTGCGTTGAACGTGTGTCAGAAAGCTTTCCTCGAAATGGTTTTTGAATGACAATACGTTTAAAAAAATCATTACTCATTCCAATTCTCACTTGCAAATCGATTATTACGGTGCGTAATTCAAACGAGAAGTGCCTAGTTAACTACAAAGCACGGTTTCACCAAATCAATTCAATGAAAAGCGAAAATAGAATAGCTACTCTTGTTGAATAAACTCAATGGGGTCAATCATTTGTTACGCACGTTTTTTGTCAATTCAGCAAACGTCAAAAGACTATTCCAATCGTGATTCGTGCCACTTTTTTGGTGTGGAGAGAAACGTACATACATGCCTCCTGAGGCTCTAAACGAGATGCAAACGCTACGAACGTTTCTCTTTTCTATCACTCAAAATTACAAAAAGTAAAACTAAATACGACAGTTTGGCGGCAAATATTTACAACAATGAAGCTTCCTTTATCACTTTATCTTGACACTAGAAATAAGGATCTGCCGAGTCCTACCAACATTTAGGGGGTCTACTCCCATCGGAGGGGGTAGGGGGGAAAGTGTACCATGCAAGAGAAGTGTAATTTTTCTTGTATTTTTTGCGCTGAATCGAATGAGACATAAGTGACGTAACATAACCGAAACTTTAACCGTAAATTATGGGTAAAAAACGGAACAGAAATTTTATCGAAAATGCTGGCCTGCACTTGCACAAAGATTAAGCATTGCCATTCGACGTGGCAATGCTACCAGCATTTTAGGAACAATGCCCACTGGTAGCAGTTTGTTAGATTAGTGTAGTTTTAAGTAAGTTTGTAAGTTCTTTGTCTTTATTTATTATTTATGACTAAGGTAATGAAGGCGTGTTGTACTGCTAGGCGATGGGCTTGCAACCTGTCCCTAATACTCTGGTAAACATCTTCGCCTAAGTGTGCAAAATGTGGTTACAGAATTATCAAAAAGTTTTTATAGTTGTTGGAAATTCTATAGCTCTGCCTACACCACTCTGGGAATAAAGGCGTGAGTTTATGTATGTGTATGTATGTATTATTTATTTTATCGCAGATATTATAGATCCCATTGTTTATTTCCAGGTGCAATTCGTCTTAATCATCGTGCAGTGCATAGTAGCAGTGAACGTGTCCGACTGCCCGCCTACGAAAGAATTCGCGTCCTTCATCACCTGCAACACAGGTTTCTTTCTTCTTCTCTTCTGGAACTTCTACAAAAGATCTTATAAGGAGAAGAAGAATTGAAAATAGACAATGATACAGTTATCACATATGACCCAAATCAATAATATAAACTGGTTGTTTAAAAACCTTGTCTGTTTTTGACCTGGGGGGTATTATGACATAGCTATGCTGAGGGCCCAGACAAGATGCACGCTAGCTAGAGTTTCTCTTCGTTTAGTTTTTAAACCAATCGCATCACTGGTAGATGACGTGATACGAAAAGTCACGTGATGTGCCAGTGATGCGATTGGTTGAAAAACTAAACGAATAGAAACGATAGTTTAGCGTAATGCATTTTGTCTGGGCCCTCAGTTCATTTTACGGCGAGCGTAAAGGACAAAGCTATAGCAGTTATATAGCTCTGTCCTTTTCTCTCAGCGTAAACTGAACTGTATTGCTATGTCATAATAACCCCCCAGTACGTATGTTAGTTGGTATTTGGTACGCGTGAATGGTCCTAACCCTGAAGACTGAATGGATAGCTTGATTTCGAAAATGGAGGTATTAGATTTATCTTAAAGTGTCGCTAGTTTCTATGGGGAATTGGTCAACAGAGCGGGTGCTCCGCCATCTTGAACGCATTTATCCCTGAAAGGACTTCAAAAGTCCAAAACATATTAGACCGTTCCGGCTTAATAGAATTTTGAGTTTTAAACGTTTTTTCCTGAGATAAATCGCAAAAAGAGGAAGACAGGTGCTCGGGCTTGAGCATCTTAATAAAGGTGATGATCGCCTGACCCGAGTCATTTGTCCGGCGTAAAAAGAGTACAGGGGGGTTATTATGACATAACTATGCAGTAAGTAATGGTTTTTAGTTAGGTTTCAAGAGAATTGGTGAACCCGTTTAAGAGATATCAGCTCTAAAAGAAGGGATCACCATTACCTATACATTGGGGGTCTTTATCTATCTATCTCTAATAGGATCTTGTATGGCGACAATCATGTCTTCCCCTTTTAAATCTTAGGTTTTAGGTTTTCAACATGTCTCACGTTAGTTTAAATGTGTGGATTTTAACCAGAGGGGCTATTGCTGAACGCACTCGTATTCGCAATTGTTTTCATTTTGAAAATCGAAGGCTTGTCTGCATACAAAATGAAAACAGTTGTTCCGCTTTGAAGCCAATTTGGATTGCGAGTGCGATAGGCAATAGCGACGCTGGACAGTGTGGAACAATCCAGGGGTGTGATTCTCTCAAGAAGCAAAGGTGAACGAATGCACGAGTGATACCAAGCGGCGAGATTAAGTAGTCCCGTCAGTGCGAACAAAATACATTGTAGCGCGTGCATTTTCAATTAAGCAGCCTTATACGTTCGACCTATCGTGCTGCTAAATTGAAAATGCACGCGCTACAATGTGTTTTGTTCGCACTGACGGGACTACTTAATCTCGCCGCTTGGTATCACTCGTGCATTCGTTCACCTTTGCTTATTTACAGAATCACACCCCAGGTCCTTTGAAGATGAATGAAAACTGTCTTACGAACCGTTTGGTCAAGCGTGAGCTGCTCTATTTATAGAATTGAATAAAAATTATAAGTACATTATTTAATGAGTATTTGTAAGAGTTATTTTATTGTATGCAAAGATAAAATACGGTTTACTAAGAGCAGGCCAAATTCACATATACATTCAAAATACAATCGAAGTGCTAACAAAAATTCCTGATGGTCCTTAAACCAGTTTTCTCGTATCTCTTATGGTTTTGGATTTCCCTATACTATCCCAGTAAAAAAAAATGCCAAACGTGAAACCATTTGAAGAGGTTCATATGTTTATAATAATCACTTTAGATGATGACTGATGTACTTGCTGAAAACTTAATATTAAAGGTACGTTTTTATCGCGGGGGCAAAACTGAGTTGACAGTACTGAAAAATTATGACAAATAGGCAATAACAGAAGTGACACTCGTATTTAGGAACGTTTATACCTACGAGTTCAAAATGTATCAATTTTCATTCTAATTTCTTACCTCCGTCGTACTTAACTTGATTAGTAGGTAGTACATATATTTAAAAAAATATGCTACGCAATCCTAATGTTAGCCTCTTCAGACAGCCGGTGAAATGACTAGCATAGAGGCATTCCATCTTAGTCCTCAGGGTTGGCAACGCATTTGCAGTCTTAGGATTGCTCTGCAGTCTTGTGAATGCGAATGTCTATGGGTCACAGTTTCCGCTTACCATCAGGTGGCCTGTGTACTCGTTTGCCATCTCTATGCCATAAAAAAAAAAAAAAAAAAAAAAGTCACTTTTCGTACTACTTAAGATATTTGTCATTCTTGATTGATTTGATATGTACAAAAAACACGCTAAAACCTATCTAAATTAAGCTTGAGTGCAAATGGAAAACATAAGTACATTTCAAAAATTAAAACTAGTTTGGAGAAAAACATTTGATTTGACATAAAAAAAATCAAGTTGACATGTCGACTTAGAGGTAGGTAAGCGTTTATTCAGTGTAAGAGAAGTTTGATTGACCTTTACCAGCGAAAATTTCGTGTTGAATATGAAGAACTTCTTGGAGGCTTATAATGTATAGGCAGAATATTCCGTTTTACTAAACAGACATTCTGTTAATATAACAGTATATTATGTGTTCTTTGATATATTTGTTTTAGCCCCCGCGATAACGACGTATGATACTAAAGGACAATTTTGTTAATTTTACGAGGACTAATAAATATCGTTGCATAGAGAAAAACATAATGACTGTAATGTACAGAATGCGTTTGGGAAAGCGAAACACGGTATTTTCTTAGTTTTTAAGCGTAAATTATGTTTTATTTAAGTAAGTGAAATAAAGATGTGGAATCATAAGGATAGTATTTTTTACAAGGTATGTTATGGTTTGTGTGCCCAGGAACTACATGACCTCCCCCCACCCTCCATTTTCTCCCCTCGGTCGTCCAGATGCCGAGGGCTTCCATCGATTGAACAGCGTGTTGCGTTTGCTGCGGTTATTCTTATTCGCACTGCTAAAGAGTGGAAGGCTCTTCCTGCGTCTCGAGGTTTGAGTGGTCAAACCCGATAAATCAAAATAATTGTTCATTCAAATTTCAATTGTTTTGATGTATTCATTAATGTTCTTTTTGACACAACAAGTTATATCGACTTATCGGGTTTGACCACTCAACCCTCGACGAGGTTTGAGTGGTCAAACCCGATAAATCAAAATAATTGTTCATTCAAATTTCAATTGTTTTGATGTATTCATTAATGTTCTTTTTGACACAACAAGGTATTTCGACTTATCGGGTTTGACCACTCAACCCTCGGTCTGTATTCCCTGAATTGTATATTTATATTTGGTGTTTATGCTAATCTCTCGCGCTAAAATGTGTTTTGGACGCTCTACTTAAACTCGCCGCAGCGTTTCGCTCGTTCGTCCGACCGTCTGTTGTTTTTGCGAAAATAACACCCCAACACACTGAAAACTTATGAACTGAATATAAAATCACTAAATACAGGAAGTAAAAAAGAACATATCGTGTCATAACATTTTTATTTTAAACATTATTATGAACTTGAGCGCAAAACAATACAATATTTAGTTATATATCAAACAGTTTCAGAAGACATAAAATATTTCTATTAGAAATAAATGGAAACCTGTGTTCCCCGTCACACCAAATACCTACTGCTAAACCGCGTAAATAACAAATTTATTAAGGAGCAAAAGGCACTTTATTGACTTATATAGAAAGGTGCATTTTGCTCTTATTAAAAATGTTACTAACGCCGTTTTGCAGTTTCACCGACGAAGTGTAAAAGTTGAAATGGGTAGGATACTTAAGCTATAAACGCACCAAGAGCGGAGGCGGCGCGTTGTGGTGCGTTTCTGTACCAAAAAACTAGACTGTTTCTAACCATCTTTAAGTCGTTATAAATTCTAAACGATCATTAAAAGAGGAAAATGATGATCAATGATACCCTTTTTTGTCATAGTAAGTAGACTTTTTTTTTCTTATTTACTTGAACCCTGGTAGATCTATGTTCTTTTGCACTATTGCCTCGGACTTGTGCATAGACTTTGTTATATTAACAAATATTGTAATATCTTGAGATTTATATCAACTAAATTCCTATATTTTATTTTGTATCGATTGTGGCTATAAAATTGTTTGTATTTCCTTTTATGGTTCTTTAGGTCTTATTGTGCTCATACCCATCCTTTCTATAATTGTGATGTGACTGTTTGAAACCTGAATAAATAAATAAAAAAATATATATAGCGTCTGGTTGCCGCCATATTGAAGTTATATTATTATCTTTAGTGACACTCACAAGATTAAAACAAATCGATTGACTGAATCATCAAAATCGGTCCACGAGTTCAGTTTCTAGAGCGCCACAAAGGAAAAAACATACAAACATAATATAGGCTGTAAGCGGGCAAAAATCAAAATAAATGTCCAGTTAAAGAGAGTTTTGTCACCGTCACGAAATTGTTGGTTAACGTCAAACATACGTCCATTGTAATGAAATTGTAAGTAAAACATCATTTAAGTGACATTTAAATAGCGTCCTTATGTAGGTACATTTATTTTGATTTTTACCCAAACACATTACCCTCCTCCTCCGGTAGTCGGGTAAAACGCGTGCCTAAAGCGTGGCAGGGGCGGTTTTAGTACAGGAACGCGTCGCAACGCCGCCGCCTTGCTATCGTGTGTTAGCAACTTTATCTCAGCATAACTATCAACAGACAAGGGCGAAATTAAACTGGTGGTCGAGAAAAAGGGAATCCTTCAGTTGGCAGACCAGCTGCTGGATTGTCTTATGAACTGGGCCCTTAATTCACGTATCTCTTGCTTCTATGTTGTGGGTAATACTTTTTTATGCAAGAGTGCAGCGTCTCAAAATGAGGTTGTTGTTGCATTTAAATTCAGAATACTTTGTATAGTTTAAACTTTTTGAACTGAGCTCTTCCACTTTACCTGTAAACACAATGGTCATTGTATCAATACAATCTTAGTCGGGCGGTTATAAAAAGCAAAAATGCCATTATTCTATTACTGTATGTTGTAGTCTATTGTCTAAAGAAATAGAGTCGATAATCTATGTTAACCTTCAAAGGCAATTATTATCTGCTTCAACAGCGAGCTCGTAGTCCGAATTTGTGGTTAACTACACAATTGCTTTGTATTCTTAAGTGGATAAGCTCAGTTGAGAAAGTTTAAACTATACTTAAAGTTTTCTTTAAAACGTCATCATTTTTTGAGTTGTAGCATCATGTATAAAAGCAGCGTATTGTTAATGATATAACTGCTCTTCATTAGAGTAAATGCCGATTGGGTTCACAAAAGAAGGTTGTCACGCGACGGACTACAAGAAAGAGCAGCCCCCTATTTCACCTTCGTGACAATAACAGGTGAAAGGTGACAATTCGGTATACATTGTAAAGTTAACAGGCTTTCACATGAGTAGGATTCATATCTGCTGCGCCGTGTATACTGAAATGTCACCCGTCACCTGTCATTGTCAGGATGAATAAGGTGCAGGTATACATCGTTGATTGAATATAAAACGGACACAATCCGAAATGAGTCAGTGTTGCATTTTAAATTTAGAAGCGGTTGGAATACGATTTTGAATGGAATAGCAAATTATTTTGGAATGTGTCCGTTTTGTATTCAATGAGTGACATCATCGTGTGACACATTGCGTTTATAACGTGACAAAATGTGGATTAAGCATCCGTCACTCTCCTTCTGACACGTGTCTGTCATTCGCCTGTATCTCATGAACCGCGATAGCTAGATAGTTGAAATTTTCACATAAAATGTATTTCTGTTGCCGCTATAACATCAAGTACTAAAACAGAGTAAAATAAATATTTGAGTGAGGCTCCTATACAAAAAACGTGTTTTTTTAACGTTTTTTGCTAGATATTGAAGGGTCCAATGTTTTATAGATAACGGTACGGAACCCTTCGTGCGCGAGGCCGACTTGTACTTGGCCGGTTTTTAATTGACATTTTTGAACTTAAAATAGTGGGAAGACAGTGATAAAACACATTTATAATGTAATTTTACTTCATTATATTCATCAATACTAGATACAATGGACTCATCCCAACAACAGATCAGGGGGGTTATTATGCAGTTCAGTTTACGCTGAGAGAAAAGGACAGAGCTATATTACTGCTAAAGCTCGGTTCTTTACACTCGTCGTAAAATGAATTGCATAGCCATGTCATAATAACCCCCCAGATCAAACTTTAACGTAATATAACCCACTGAAAAAAATCAAGTCGCGTGACAAGATGTGGATAAAACATCCGTCTCTTTTTGACACGTATATAAGTAAGAGAGTGACGGATACTTTATCCACTAACAAACTATGCCTCCTGATACCAATATTGTATATCTTGTCGAAGGTTTAGGGGATATATTCTGCTCGGTAAAGCCATATTGCTCTTGACGTTGTCGTAATGTTTTTACCTACGCCGCCTTTACTGTCAAGTCAATAACAGCTATTGTAACGTTGACATTATGATAACATCTTAAAGGCAATATGATTTTACCTAGAAGAAATTATTTCCGTGGATAAAAAGATTAAAAAAAAACTACAAAAGCAGTCCCGTTACCGGTTTCACTAATTGCAAGTCTATTCAACACCTTATTCCTATTGGCAGAGAGTCCTGTATCTCGCTTTGGAAGAATTGAACGTGTATACATACGTAGTACATTTAAAACTCTATCTAGTTTTCTATTTATACCTTATTTACTTATATAATATATTCGTATTACCAGTCAAGGTATAACAGATAAAAATATATCCTTTCGTATCAATGAATACATTTTTCATATATCACTCAATAGTTTTCAGGATATACTTTTGCTTGTACATGTAAACTTTGTAAGCAGGAATGTACGAATATAATTATATCATTGAATTTTAAAACAAGTGGCAATTTCACTTATTTTACACGTTTCTCGTTTTTAAAACCATATCGTTTTTTAACGATAAGGCTGCTGTCACTGTCAATACAAAGAAATTACAAATCAAAACGATATGGTTTAAAACAAAGTGGAATAGAGATTGAGTAATCATGTCAGCTACATCACTACTCAAGTAATACGAAGAACCATTTATTTATCACATATAAGTCTATGGCATTTCAGCCGGTGGTTAAAAAGTAGAACAGTAAAATCTATGGAGTCTATATGAAATTTCATGAACATTTTTTTTTATGGCGGCGTGGCGAATGCAACCGAGCACACAGAGAAGCTTATGGGAAGTAGTGGGATCTGTGACCCATAAACTACAATCTTAAGACTGCAATCCTAAGATTGAGGACTAAGTTGGAATGCGTCTATGCTAATAATTTCACCGGTTGTCTTATCCCCACACCGGAACATAACACAACAATGCGAACACGCCTGCTTGGCGGTACGGAAAAGGATAATTATAATATTCAGTTTTAAAGGTATGCTTGACAAAGTCATTATAATATAAAACTAAGGAAAGTATCTACTAGCTTGAATATAATTTGATAAAATGGTTGAGCAAGTCATAGTATACATATTTAGTATTAACTTAACTAATGTTAAAAATGCCTTTTTTACCCATCATAGAGTCGCTAGATCACTCTATTAACATTTTTTTTGAACGGGGTTCATTGCTTCCTTTACATTTCATCCAATTCGAAAATAATATTCATCTAAACATAATATTCAGAAACGATCAACTGTACGACCAAGTAAAGGTATATTTTTCAATTATAAAATTTTTGTTTAATGAATTTTATGTGATAGTGAAAGTCGTGACATTTTTTACAACTTTTTATCATTATATACCTAATCAATCAATCATTTTATAAAGAAATTAAATCGTCGACATAAAGACTCAGAACAAACCAGATGTCAGTCAAATATTAGACAGCCAGGCTAGTTGGCTTCACTTGAGAGACTCAATACAACATTAGTATAGGCTATATAGAAAACTGAATAATAAAAAGATAAGCAAAGGTTCAGCTTCTAAATTAAATTTTCGTAACAGAAGTTTCTACTAAATTTAAAAATCATTAGAGTATGCAATGCCATGTTGTACAAACATTCATAAATTGAATGCTGCCTTAATTTTCCTGGTGCTTATACGTTGGTTTATCAGAAAGTGACAGATGACAACATGGAACACCAGACTTAATGCACGTTTGTACGACTATTATACAATGATTATCGCCATGTTAAATAATTTAAAAACACAAAGGTAGAAAGAAAGCTTTGTCTCTGTCTAAGGGGTTACAATGGCACCGTTTTGCAATGCAGTTTAAATTGAGTGAAATACAGAGAGCTAGTGATATTTTGTAGCTTTGTCCGATACTTTCATTGAAAATTGAACAATAACATGCTATAACTATTGACATTGTCCAGATGACATTGCATCAATTCACTGCATTTACAGTTCGTTATGCTCCATTTCTTCCTAAGTCAAGAAACGAGAAAAAAAAGTACTATTCAAATAAACAACTTACAATGCAGTTTCAATAAAGGTCAAATATTAAAATTGTAGCACCCAGTGAAGCTCTATTCCTTTTACTCGTCCATGATTTAGCAATTCTAAGAAAGTGACAAGGCGCTTAATATAAAGTCTGGGACCCAAGTTTGGGATTGGAAGTCGATCCCTTTTTAAAATGGTTCTATAAGTCTTTTAATGTTTATGCAATTATCCAAGAATTATCTATGAAGAATAAACTTTATATAATTATGTATATGCGTTTCATATCTACACTTATTCCATATTTACATAATATAATAATCTACAACTTATTTAACTTTCTTCTCATTGCTCCTATCTTTGATCCCGTTAATTCCGTTTTCTTTTTTTTCAATTTTAACTCCATCTTGGTTGACATCACCGTTGGGAGACTCCACGGGTTTCTTGTAGGCCTTGTAGTAGAAGTCATAGAAGAGATAGTAGAAGAAGATGGAGTTGGGGAGAGTGAAGACGACAGACCAGCGGGGGTAGCCACAGTCGTAGAAGAGGAGTTGGGAAGAGTGGAGGAACGTTATGCAGAACTGAAGCTGAAACAGAAAAAGGTTAAAGTTAGCATTTATTTGAAGAGTTTGAATTTGCCGGGTAAGAATAGTGCCACTCCATGTCCTCCCGTTAGGGAATGCAATTTAACCGGTTATTAACCGATTTAGTATGAAAATAACCGGTTAAAATCGGTTATAACCGGTTATTTGCATTCCCTACCTCCCGTGGACGTCGTAAGAGACGACTAGGGGAATAATGGCTGTGTAGTACTGTTAGGCGATGGGCTTGCAACCTGTCACTAATACACTGGTCTTAGCCTAATTGTGCAAAATGTGGTTACAGAGTTATAAACAAGTTTTTACAGTTGTTAGTAATTCAGTAGCTCTGCCTACTCCACTCTGGGAATAAAGGCGTGAGTTTGTGTATATATGTGTTTGAAGCATTTAGAGTTCCATAACGGACTTTGCTTTTTGAAGCCAACATAATGACAACATCATTACATAAGACAGAATTTTAGTGAATTTTATCAATGGCTCTGCTAAAAGCTTCTATGATGGATCCTTAAATTATATTTCAGGGATGAACACAAGAGTGTATTAAATCAATTTCAATTGTGTGTCAGAAAGTAAATTTCAAATTAGTCAAAAAAACGACAAATAAAAAATACGCAATTATAATTAAAATACTTATTTTGTACAAGAAGAAATCACGTAGTCTCGAACTAAGCCTTATAAGTTTGTACGGTTGTTATAAGAGATGTATGCACTTTTGGACCTTATTACACAGTGCAAATAGATTAAAAAAAATATATATATTTTTCTCTTTAACTGATCATACTGGATCATTACTATTTAGTGCGGGTTTAGTCACATATACTAATACTGCAATTCATACCAAAACATTTCCCGAACAAAAATAATTATCCAATTTGCTGCAGTCCATTTATTTAATAAATTGCCAGTACAAATGAAATAGTATTTTTCGTAATCGTGTTATAATAGAGAGCTTTTTAGTCGAGTACCGTGTTTAGGCCACGAAGCTTGCTGAGTGGCCTAAGTAAGGTACGAGATTAAAAAGCTTAATTATGACACTATTGTGAACAATACTTTTTGTACGAGTTCATTAAAATTAATAATGTAAGTCATTAATACGAGTATATAAGAAAACTAAAAGTAGATTTTTGACATATGATGCGACGCTGCTACGTTCCGAAACGACACAGATTGGCAATTTTGTATCGGATCGAGGCTCCTTAAACAAGGACACATATATGGAAATCCGAAGTTCTATTTTCAAATTTTTTTCGGTTGTCTAGAGCGTATCGAAATAGTTATTTCGGTTGTCTAGAGCGTATCGAAATAGTTATTTCGGTTGTCTAGAGCGTATCGAAATAGTTATTTCGGTTGTCTAGAGCGTATCGAAATAGTTATTTCGGTTGTTTTGGAAGTAACATCTAGACTATTCAACGATGAAAAGAGTGACGTTACAGTATTCTCTATGAAATCGTAATACACACATTTTAATCGACGAGTACAAAAACAATAGTTAACGGTAAAATTTTCAATACAAGACTCAAAAGATTACTTTTTAAAAACACCCCTCTATTCAGTGACATATTTTATGGCACACACCCGGACACTTGGGTTATTATCATAATTTTGTGGTTTGGTTTTCTTTTTGTAAAATGTATTATTTAAATATTGTGATAAATTATGTACCTAGGTTAAGTTCCACATTCAGAAACAAAGTAATTTGTTAATGGATTAAATAAATAAATAAATAAGGTCAGTCCATGAGGCCCTGTATGGGTTCACAAAGTAAAAGTAGGTAAGGTACTAATAACAGGTCCGTCCGAGCAACTAATTTTAAATTGAAATTTAAACATTTCACATTATATATAGATGTAAAGACTTTTATTTTATGGCATAGAGAAGAGAATCGAGCACACAGGCCACCTGATGGTAAGTGGAAACTGTGACCCATAGACAATCGCATTCACAAGACTGCAATGCAATCCTAAGACTGCAAATGCGTTGCCTACCCGGAGGACTAAGATGGAATGCCTCTATGCTAGTCATTTCACCGGCTGTCTTATCCCCAAACCGGAACACAACAATGCGAACACTGCTGTTTGGCGGTAGGTTAATGGATAAGATGGTGGTAGCGATCCGGACGGACCCTGCACAATGTCCTACCACACATTATAGAACTTACCATTTGTAACGTAGTAATGTGTCGTTTCCACGAAAACAGCCTCTGGTACTTCGGGCCCATAGCAGCAAACATGTAGTAGGTATACATGATGATGTGCACGAAGGAGTTGATAACTCCAATCAGGGTCCCATGGCCTCCTGGGTAGTACTTCGTGGCACCCCAGGATATCATGGGCATGACGGTGTGATGATACATGTGGAGGAAGGTGATCTGCCGATCCTTCTTCCTGATCACGAAGAAGACAGTGTCGAGAAGTTCAGACATCTTCGCTAAGAAGTAGACGTAGACTCCTCTTGCGACCTGGAGGGAGATATGATTAGTTAGTAGAAGAACAAAGGGATGCAAAGGACTAAACAACTAACCATTAGGTATGACTTTTTTGACAATTTCATTTATGTATGATGCATACTCCCGTATTCATACCACAACACAACTTTTACTACGTGTATGATACATTATGGACTATGTCAAAGTGACGCTGTAAATAAAATCATAAGAAGTCTCATACGTTTTGTTTAGGTGTATGTTTTTGGGGTTCCGTACAAAAAAGTTGCCTGTGTCCGTCCGTCCGTCTCGGGCTGTACCTATGTTATACTAAACCTTAATAACGGCCATAGGCGCTACAACAACAATAAAGTAAAAATAAAATTAAGTAAAAAACTAAAGATTTTCCCAATAATTTTTCTCTACACTGCTGCTTTTTTATAGTACTGAGAAGGCAAATGACCACATGCCACTGTTACGGTCAGCTTTTTAAGTAGCTGCACAAGTGCTTTGTCACTTTAATTTTGTGTTTGTACTGCTGCATTAATCTATCAAAGGCGTTAAAGCGACAAGGTCCAAAATTGTACAGCTACTTATAAGCCCGTCTGTGAGCCCTGAGATATGCATGTAACTTACCCTTATTGCTTCAGGGTTGTTGGAGAAATCGACTGGTTGACATTTCCAACTGTAAGTCCTCAGCCATCCTGCGTCCAAGCCCTGGAATAACCAATTAATAGTCAAAATTATAATCTGGAGTACGTAAATATAATCTTAATATGAAACTTTAGGACCGTGGGGACCAGGAGCACACCGTATTTTTAAAGATTTATCAAAGTACTATTAAGTAAGTGTATTTTGTAATGTTCTATTGTACGTCCGAGATGGATAAGCTGTTGAGACTCTTTTTTTTGTTATCACCCTTGTACACAGTTATACAATAAAGACTATTTCTATTTCTATTTCTATTTCTAAAGCGCCTGATCGACGCATCACGTGACAAAAATGCTGGTCTGTACTTGGCACAAAGATTAAGCATTGCCATTCAACGTGGCAATGCTGCCAGCATTTTAGGAACAATGCCCACTGGTAGCGGTTTGTTAGATTAGTGTAGTTTTAAGTGTTTTTGTAAGTTCTTTCGTTTGTTTGTTTTCTGATTAATTATCCTTACTTGAATTTTACAATAAATGTATAATTAATCTTAATATTAGCTGTGGCCATAGCCTTATGTTACTCAGAAAAAAATATCATTGTAATGGTGAAAGATTTTTTAAAATTGGTACGGTAGTTGAGTTTATTCGTTACAAACAAGCAAAAATACAAGTCTTTCCCGTTTACAATATTAGTATAGGGTTCGTAAAGTTTTCTTTGTATTAAGCTTGAATTTTTAAGGAATAAGAACGGTGACGGGAGTCTAGTTTTTAGGAGTACAATAGTTTTTAAAGGTAAATAAAAAATATGTAATGTTATATGTAAATAATTTATCGTAAATCAATAAAAAATAAGATCAAGGGACGATCTTACATAAATTGACCTACTCGCCTATTGTCTAAGGCACTCGCAATTGCAATCGACTTCAAAGCGGAACAATTGTTTTCATTTTGTATGCAGATAAGCGTTCGATTTTCAAAATGAAAACGATTGCGATTGCAAGTGCGTTAGGCAATAGCCCCTCGAGTCCCGGGTGAATTGCAAAAATATTGTACATAGTTAAGGGCTTAATTGAGACAACGTTAACTTTCTTCCATTGTTTTTCCTTTGTGTAACGAAAGTTATCCATATGATTATATGACTAATCTTCGTTACACAAAGGAAAAAGTTAAGGATTGTTAAGGATTTTTTAATTGAGCCCTTAACTATGTACAATATTTTTGCAATCCACCCCCAAACTAAGCTCAAGGTTTGTTCTATGGGTAGTAGAGAACGATATAAATACTTATATAGAGAAATAAATACTTAAATAGAACATTGAAAACATTCAAGACTCTGAAGAAAATACTCGTGCTCATCGCTCCATTAACATTTGCCCAAAACCGATACAAAATTACAGAAATAAAAGTAATAACAATACCAAACTTGACACTTAAGACTGCAGCGCGCAAACGTCAAGCATCCAATGGCGCCCTAATTACAATTACTGTGTTTTCTAATAAAGTAAAGTATTTTGTTGAAATTGGTCGGTAGGTTTTTGTACTACAAATGAAAACACAACTTATAAGGTATATCACATAGTTTAATAACAATTCACCTTCGAGTTATCAACTTAACGGAAAAAAATGGCCACCTATTCCCGTTAAGCTGACTACTCAAAGGGTAATTTATTTAAAAGTATCCCATAAATTGTGTTTTTACTTACACTACAAAAAAAAATCGTCTGATTCCATGCACATTCTTTAGTTAATTAGAAAACACAATAATAGTAATGAGGGCGCCACTGGACGCTCGGCGTTTGCTCGGCGCAGTCTTAAGAGTGAAGTGTCCATTCCTGGTGCCTGTCACCCTAACGTGCTAATTTGTAAATGTAAAATAATATATTTCGTTTTTTCTTTAAGTTAAATAAAACTCATGATAAGGTACACTTTGAATATAATATTGAATGTTGTTTTATAAGTTCTGTGCAGTCTTAAAAGGGTCTCTTCTAAATTTTAACAAACAATAGATAATATACTAAAGGACAATATAAACTTTTTACGAGTGCTTACTTCCAGAGACTCCTAAAGATCCGCAGACGTCCTGCTGTATTTTATACTATGGCATTGATAAACACGGAATAAAAATAATCTATTGAGTATAAAATCGAAATAGTTGGATACAATCATGACTCAGCAGTACCTATTCAATGTAATGCATAGGTAGAACTGAAAGTTTGCTAAGAATAAACTTGTAGGCGCAAGCTTTTTCATTTCTAGAATAAACCTGACGTAGTTTTAAGGTTACCATTTCCAGAGTACTTAAAAATTACTTGTAAAAGTCATTCATGTCTAAAGCATAGTATAGGATCGAGGACTATCTAACAGATAAAAATGATTGGCCTGAATTAAACACCTAAATACCTAACTTAATAGTAACTTAGGGCTAATTTTTCAATCTCCAGATAAACACTGTCAGGTAAATTGTACCTCTTTAATTTTCTTTGACATAAGAGAAATAAGGACAGAGCTACAATTTACTTGACAGATTGTGTTATCTGGAGATTGAAAAATCAGTTCTTAGTCATATAAATATGTAAGCATTGTATATTGTCTAGGGGACACAGTTTCTGAAGGAGAATGCATGGAAACTTTATAATTATGCGGTTGTTTTCCATCGGCATGGGTAAGTTTGTGTTGTAAGGAAAAAAAAACTGAGTGTTTGACACATTTTCCCACCCATTTCCTACAACATTTTTTGCCTCACGGGTTACAAGAAACTAATGAATATGTACCTCATGGAACAGCCAGCAGCTGACCAGGACCTGGATGAAGTTGTACACCACCAGGGTCTTCTGCAGCTGGAAGGGCTGCCGGTCGGCCATGTAGCGGGGGCCCCATTTGCGCACGAACTGCAGGTACAACCAGATTATGGTGAGCCCTGGGATCGGGCTGGATATCAGGAACCAGTCGTTGGTGCGGGGGTCTGGAAAAAAAAGGATTATTGTTAAGAATGACAAAGGAAAAGTTGAAATATTCATTCCTCGTTGACTTCTTAGTGGCAAGACAAGATTCTTGGTGGAGTAGGGTTTAAGGGGTGAGTAGGGCTAGGGGCACAAACTAAAATGAAGCATATCGTTCATTGAATACAAAACGGACACATTCCAAAGTGAGTAGGTGTTGCGTTTTAAAATTAGAAGCGATTTGTATAAGATTTTTAATGCAAGAGCAAATTATTTTGGAATGTGTCAGTTTTGTTTTCAATGAGTGATTTTGTTACTAATTATAAGATTGTTTTTTTTCCGATAGATGTAACACAGACCACTTACCCTATAGACTCCGCATACAAAGGCGCCCCCGTAAGCCATGCTTATGCTCACAGAACACTAATTGGTTGCCATGGTTCTATTGGCGCGCACCACGACGCGCACACTTGATTATTCGTTGACTTTGAACTAGCCAATCACGGTGCACTTTCCGCCCCCCGCGCCGCGCCATTTTGGCTTAATGAGATACTAGACAAACTGTTCCGAAGCGGAGTCTATAGGGTAAGTGGTCTGTGATGTAACATGATTGTCCATTTAAAACTTGATCTTATTTGTGACAAGTCATGACTTATTTTAGGCTATCTCCCTACTCACCCCGTTTTAGGGTACCTACCAATTTCACCAAATGATGTTAAATAGTAATCAATGTTATTCGACTTTTAGTTCATACATTCATTTAGTTAGTGGTTGGTTAAATTCGACATTAACGTTTAAGAAGGTACAGTGCTTCCATTATCCGAATAACGATCGGCAATCTTCGTTTTCCCGTAACACACGAGTGACAAATTTAATATACTTACTATCAGTTGCGAGTGCAAACGTGATAACGATGGCCAGCCGAAAGTTATTATAGTCTATTCAGGATAGGATGGGTACGGCGACATATGACACTTGGCAGATAAAGTGTTGTCGCCTTGTGAAATTGAAAGGATTATTGACGATTATCGATTACGTTTGCTAAGGGAAAATAATCGATTCTTTATGCACTTGCCAATATTATTTATTTCTTAAAACTATATTGCACACAAATTATGAATGGTGAATTCAGTCATTAAATAAATGTCAGAAGACGATAATTTACACGTAAATTTAAATAAAGCACTAGATGTTCTTTATTTCAATATAATCGTGACGCGAGTGAAGCGATTTGTTAATATGGCGGTTCGATTCGGTCGATGACAGATGTGTTGCCAATCTCTATTAATAGTTCCATTCACGTATCGGAAGATGCAGTGTAATTACGAGTATTTTATTGACCTATTTTGACTACATAAACACGTAATTTAATGGAACTTGATTATTATATTACGAAAAACGATAAATCTAATTTATTGGAAATAATTTCTTTGCAATATAGATTTTTTAAATTTGTTGACAGCTGGATTGGTTAAAACGGCTTTTGCGTAAAATGTAAAACTGTCATGTGTCGCCGTACCCATCCTATTCTGAATAGACTATAAGAAGCTGGGAATAGAATAAACGATTTGCGAAAACTGTCAAAATTATATCAGCGTTGTGTTGTTGTTTTGTTGTGAAAATTAAGAAAATTCCTCGATGCGTGATAATAAACTGCAATAGCTAAAAAAGAACGACGACTTTGAATCGATTTTCGCGGAAAACGGAAAATTCTCTTGTCTTGGTACGTCCAATTTGGTAGAAAAAAGTAATACAGTTGGTTTTCATACAGATTAAGGTGTTTACGTTATCTTTGTGTATTTACTATGACCCTAATAGTGTTATTAAAATCCTGTTATACTGTAAAGCCTTGCGCTAAACAATCCCAATTGTTATTAATTACGATTGCCACACAAAAGAGCGTTAAAGGTTCAGTTCACACGTGGACAAATAAAAGTATTTCTTGTGAACAAGTCGGCCATATTTTTGGCATAGTTTACACGAAGTTAGTACTGGTTATTAGTACTTGTCGCACGAACTTGTTAAGTAAACTTGCTTGAGTAAACAAACTTCATAGGCACAGATTATACAAGGTTAACATTTGACAAAATAAGTGAGGTGTGTATTTATTATGTATGAATGTAAAGTCTATATTGCTCAAAAGTATAAATATTACAATATTAATATTAAACTAATGTACAAATTCGAACATGTCCCTAAATGGGATCTCTTCCAGGTAATCCTGAAGTAGATGAGTAAGGACAACGCATGCAAAATACAAGTGTAAATCATTAACAATACGTAGTTAGTCACTTCTATTTCACCGACTTTAAAAAAAGAAGAAAGTTCTCAATTCGTTGGGTCTTTTTTAGCTGTGAACTCTTCTACAGCCTAACAGATGTTTAACAAACAAAGCTAAAAACTTAAATATTAAACTATTAAAAAAAACAGCCAAGTGCGAGCTGGACTCGCACACCGGAGGTTCCGTACAAATATTAACAATTTTAAGATTTTCCTCTTTAGGGTAGAAGTACCACTTTCGGCACTCTTTACACCGTTTTTACCACTATAAATTTAAAGGGATATGTAAAACATTATGAAATTACAAAAATATTTTCATATTTTATCTTTTTATTAATATTCAGTCTTAACTTATTATGAATATTATTTTTAATTTTGAAATATTTTTGATACTCATTTCATACATGGCCAAAAAGGGTAGGTACCATCGCCTTTTGTAAAAAGGTTCGCCGATGTTTGTACAGTGGCCACAAACGGTACTTCTACCCTAAATGTGCTATACGACAGTGCCTCTTGCCAAATTGCATGATCCTAGGGCAACAGGAAGTACCTCTTAGATTTTTAATTGAAATAAATAATAAAATATACGCACTCGTAGAAAACATCCAAGACTCACAAACAAATACTCAGACACCATACAAACACTTATCATGACCAGGAATCGAACCCGGGACCACTAGCTTCGTAGGCAGGGGCACTACCAACAAGGCTAATACGCTAGTGTTCTATAAAAACAAATTAGTCCGTCATTTACAGTATCAAAAAATATTTGCGTTGAAGTTTGACGTGATGTCACGCCGTGGCACACTTTATACCACGACGTGACGTCACGAGCCCCCACTCCCTAATTTTCATGCATGTTATATTTGTCAATTTTGATTCATTTGTCAAAAATATACGTGTTCAATATCTTTTAATAATCTTACTGACAGACTAATATTTTTACCCAGGACACACCCCGGGTCGTCTTATAAACTTGTAATTATAACCAAGGATCGGAAAAACGCCCGTCATTTTGGTAACATAACCCTGTTCCATACAGCAGAGACTTCCTTATGAAGTTAATAAAAAAAAAAAGATTTTTTTATAGATTTATTATACCATAATTTATATGTATTCAGCGATAATTTATTAATAAATTACACCGGAAAGGTTATGGGAAAAAACACTTTCGCCAATCAAAAAGAAAGACGTTTTTTTTTCAAAATTTCCACTTTTTGTCCATAACAACTTGAATTTTAGGAGAGGGTTTTTTTTTTAATTGCCTCATAACCATTTATTAACAAAATTATCGCTGAATACATATTTATAAATGATGGTATAATAAATCTATAAAATACCTTTTTCTTTTTTTTAACATCATAAGAAAGTCTCTACTGTACGGAACATGGTTATGTTTTCAAAATAACGGGCGTTTTTCCGATCCTTGATTATAACATCCCTCTTTATGCAGCAGTTGTAAAAATATTTACCTGCTAATTCCACAAACAGATGGTTATAGGTGCGCGCAAAGGAGTTGTTGGAGAGTGACATCTTGCTGTTCCTCAGTACGCTGGAGCTGTCATGAACGGGCACTCCGCATTTTCCGAAGTTGTCCTATGCTGTAGACTCCTGAAAACATAAATTTATAAGTATTAATATAGAATATTATGTAATTATTAGTATCTGATTATTCTAAGACTAGAACGAGACGCAGTTTCTGTTAACTTCGTTTTGTACACATGTCTACCACATCCTAATATTCTTGTTTTCCTCAATCGCCCAAAGCTGGAAAAGATCCATTAAAGGGATAAGTTCGCCTTTGTACATTCCAATTCTGTAAATATTATATTTAATTTTATGTTTTTTGTACAATAAAGTGTTTACATACATACTAAAGGACGCCCGCATTTACATAGTCCATAGACAAAATACATAATTTGAAAAAGGAGATCTAGGGGGGGTTATTTATATTATTACATGGTTTTTCAATTAATTTTACGGCGAGCGTAAAGGCCAGAGCTATATGATTGCTATCGCTCTGTCCTTTACGCTCGCCGTAAAATTAATTGAAAATTGTCTCTCAGCGTTAACTGAACTGCATAGCTATGTCAACTAAGTTTGTTAATAATGTTATAATAAATAAATAAATAAATAATAATTATAACCCTGAGTGTTATAAATAACAATGAACCTACTCCGAAAAATACATGTAAAGCATTTTTTCCGGTTGATGTAGGTACATAACGTATCTCTACTTGTATAACCAGCCAATAGTGATTGGCACAGATACTTCGCATAAATTAAGACGGAAAACCGAACTCATAACAAAACCACATATGCGGTACACAACGTGGCTGCATTCGCTGCAACATTCCAGCATGTATTTATATCATGAATGATAAGGAAAACTCAAAATTGGCCCCAATTGCAACCAGTGGTTTATTTTTCTTCCTTACTCTATATATGTTTGTTTGTTTTTAGTCAGTATGTTGACACCCAAAGTGGCCATGTCGCAATATATTTTTTTGCGATCTGTGACCCGTAGACATTTGCATTCTGAAAACCACCATCTTAAAACTACCATACTAATTGCCTGATAGCGTAATACATTTACTCGATTCAAAAATGAAATTACCCACCAACTGGTCAGGTTAAAGATTTCATTAATAATTTCACTTAATTTGACTTTAGTCAAGTAAAACACAAAAAAAAGCCAGAAATTTATGTTTATGTAACAAATCAGCTGCTTCATTACAAAAGGCAAGTTTTAGAAACCCGACTGTATAAAAGAAAAAACATTTATTCCCTACAGTTTGGCCGTTCTAAGAGGGCCGATTTGACAGCTGTCATCTGAGTACAAAATATGAGTTTGAGGTTATATTTTGAACAGATGACAGCTGTCAAATTGGCCCTATTAAAACGGCCAAACTGTACACACACAAGACACCCAGAAAAAAGTAAAAACAGAAAACAGCAATAAACAAGTAGTTCTGTGTCTTCGCGGCAGTAAATCGGACACTGTCCGAGCATAATGCAAAATGTATATTTTGATCGTAAGTACCCAGTGACACCTGTGATCTTAAATTGAATCAAACGAAACCTCGTTTGTCAAAATTGGTCCATCCGCTCAGTGTATGGGAGGAAAAATGAACCATACACCCACCCACATACACACAAACATACAGATAAAAAAAAAATGTTTACTAAAAACTAAGTCAATATTTTTTGATGACTTGTGACCTAAAAATCTATGCTGACTGCGCGTAACTCGTAGACATGACGTCAATAATAATTGTATAAACAAAGCGAAGTCTCACATAAAGCAGCTGTATATTTGACCTACTAATATAATTTAGTTCCGTAATTACTAATCTAATCACCAAGGTTAGGATAATATTCCCACCTAATTCCCACTTCGGTTAATTAAACCCAACAAAAGGTATCGGTACCATATACAGGATACTAGCTCCGTTGAAGTATAATGTTATGAAAGCTCTAATTTACCTACTTGACTGTAATGGGGCCGAGTTAAAAAAATATGATAACATCTCGAAAGCAATAAGGTTTTATTGAGTAGAACCCCTAAACCTATTCTTGTATCCATTTTTAGGGTTCCGTACCAAAATGGTAAAAAAGGAACCTTGTGGTGAAGCTTAGGTGTTTGTCCGTCTGTATGTTAGAGCAGTTTTACTCTAAAACTATAGAAGCTATCAACTGGAAATTTGGGATAGTTGTATAACTTGCTTGCCTGCAGGATCACCAGACTTGATTTTATCAATAAATCTAAGAAATATTATGTATATACTTATATGTAATTGGTGAAATGATCGGTCACAGTTTACTGACTTAAAGAATAGTCCAAATTTTCTCATTACATTATGAAAAAAACATGGAAGGTACAGCCCTTTTATTTATACGTGACCGAATCGTGATATCTCAATTTACAGAAAAAAAAAGTTTTTTTTATAAATTAGAAATTGTTAATTAAGTTGACGTTACTTTTAACCAAAACGGTTACATTAACGTCATTTAAATGTATCAGCTTGAAATCTGTTCAACCTAATTCCATATGTCACAAAATCCGCAACAAGCTCTTAGCATAACCCTTGACCTTTTCAAATAGCGCAAATCAAATCAAATATAACAACAACATTTCAACAATACCTTCAGACAGGAAGACATAACTGCGATACGGTAAAAATCACGACAAATCACATAATTCACTATTAATTTTAACGATTGATATTTTTTAGGACCACTCAAATACAACTGACGTGCGTCCGCTGCGACGGGTGACGCGAGACTAAGCTTTTCCGAGGGTGGAAAGTTCCCCCTTGGCCGCCATGTTGACGCGGGATGAAAGGGGGGTACAGCGCAATCACAGTAGGCATGCGTTTGCTTATGTGTGTACGCTTGTATAGATAGAAGACGAATTAAACAGATGTTTATTCTTACGCAAGCATTGTTGCATGTGTGCGTGAATACTGTTTTAAATTTTATCGTAGTGTTAGCTTTACTACTACCCGCAAAGATGCGAGCTCTAATTGAGTAATGTATACTGCGGCCTATTTGATTTTCCCAATTTGTTATAGCGCGTTATGGAAATCGTATGGGAATGAATCTTGAGGTATGCGTTAATGGTGGTCACTACAGTAATAATTATCATGTTTAGTGATGACCGGGAAAACTGTGATTAAATTATCAATTTCACGGTTGAACATAAAATCTCAGAACATTCTGCAGTTGTGCTGCTCTCCTTAGAAAAAAAGGCGTATGTCTCAAATAACCGTGCATGTATTAGTAACCTTATTGCTTAAGACGGAGGGTTTTTAGTTTGACTATGAAATTGCGCATGCATAAGGGAAGTCGTGAAGTTGTGATTTGCATTGTAGTTATCTCTCATTTTCCTTATAAGCGTATTTACTTATTCGTTAATTCAGAATGCTTAGCTTGATCTATAATAGATAAAAAATAACAAAATGATAGTATACTTTAAAGCAGCAGCACAATGATAAAACTTCATAGATTAGTTTCAGCAAGTAAGTAGATTTTTTGTCTGTTAATGAAGTCCATGAACCTTATTCTACGTTGACTTTACACCTGTAAGTAATGATGCTATCAAGTAACAGCTTATTTACTTTACAGTGATGGCAGCCAAAATAAAAAATACGATAGCAATAAGTGCAAAGACAATGTAAAAAAGCGGAACTAGCAGACAGGCCGCTTAGTGGTAAGTCGAATCTGTGACCCATTGACATTTTCAATCTCATGTCTATAATCCTAAGACTGCAATCTTAAGACCGCAAATGCGTTGCCAACCATGAAGACAAAGATAGAATGCTTCTATGGTCTGTGAAACTGCTAAACCGCGTAAGTAACAAATTTAATCCAGAGCAAAATACACCTTACTTTTTAGGTCAGTAAAGTGCACTTTGCTTTAAATTTGTTCGTTACATGGTTTAGCAATATCACCGACGTTGTACTGAAAATGAGTAGGTACCTAATTACTATCCACCGACATTAAAATAAGGGTGTTATAAGTTTAACATGTGTATCTGTGTTTCCGTCTGTTGCATCGTAACTCCTAAACAGATGGACCGATTCGAACGTGTTTTTTTAAAGCAAGCTCGTTTAATCACTATAGTTATAGCTAGTTTTCATGAAAATTGGTTTGGCTCTTTAAGAGATATCAGTTAGGGAAGTGGAGGTTGGTATCATATTGGTTTTTATCTTAATTAACAAATATCTAAATTTTATAATTATTTAATACGTGTGGTGTACTCTCTATTGTTGGGGACCTACCAATTATTGGCCCCATGAATTTTATTATAAAGTAACAAAAACAGTAATTTAACAAACACTAAATGCCAGTAAGTTATATTTTAGATGACAGTATTCAGTAACTGTATATTTTACCCTATTTTTCTTTGTTCATTTGTGTGCCCTATTGTTATTTTTCAACACCCTAAAAACGTCAAAACACATGACAACTTGACAAGTCAATACGCTTTCGCAATCCGGCTCGCCCATACATCGTAAACTCAACAAAACCAATTAGCGGAGACCTCTTGTTTACTTCTACTCTCATCCATCCACAGCTCATAACGTTATGCTATACAAACAAGTGTAATCTTTTCATTTGCAGTGCACTCTAAGTATATTAGAATAAAGGTTTGGTTTGATTGGCCGGGTGGCTGTGACGAAATGTCTAACAGGCTGTTTGGCCTGAATACCGGGGTCCAAAGACTACCGCTTGGAAAACCTCAGCACTTTGCACTTACGCTGTGGCCACACTAGTGGCTAGAGGTTTGTGTCTTGTTGACACCATAAAAAAAACTAAACAATTCACGATAAAAATGCAAATAGAACTGAAAACACTAAAAAGTAAAAAAAACACTCGGCTGGCATATTCAACTCGCACACGGTTTTCTTTTTTAAATTTTGGGTTTTTCACGTTAATTTAATCACTCCAAAATTCACACTTGTATGGACTGCCCTTCTAAATAAAAAGGACGCATGCGCAATTTGATAGTTAATGCAAATTGAACCCTATACGTTAAGAAATAAGGTTATTAAAACATACGCGGTTTTTTGAGACTTACGCCCTTTTTCCTAAGGAGGGTAGTGTTACCCTATCGCCGTTTTGACAATAGAGCATAAACTTCAAAAGTAAAAATAACTTCGGGACTTTCTTAATTATTCTACTATTTAAATTTGTAATACCTTTTACGTGAGAAAAGTCAACAAACTATGTTACAATTAAAAAGATTTTTTACAAAATAGAAAATGCAACTAGTTAAAGTCAGGGGGGACGGACGAAATGCTTAGTTATTTTAAAATTTAAATTTATCTGTTTATTTCTTACACAAAAAACAAATATTATTAACTTATCTTAACTTGTAATCTTAAATTAATCAAAGATTTTATCAGTTAAGAGTATACATGAGTTCTACGTTTTATTATTAATATATTTTATTTTTATTTTTTTTAGTTATAGGCTTCGGTTTGGCACACTTTGGGGACGGAACTGTAAAAAAAGTTGATAGTAAATGTAAGACATGACATGTCATTTGCGTTCATCTGCACAGAATGTTTACTTTGCAGAAATATGCAAAACACCACTTCTACAACCACAGATTATTGATTGCAAAGTAAATACACTCGCGGTCAAATAATTCGGGTCAGAGTGCGTTTTTCATACAAACGAGGCTATTTCGAAGCCTTGGTCCCTAGCTAGGGGTTGTTTTGAGTGAGGTTTAATGGTGGATACTCCAAGGTTCAATAGAGGAGGTCAAAAGTTCTTAAGATACCTAACTGATAGCACAATCAGTTGACACCACAGCGAGAGAGTTTGGGTCAGCATTTGGATTTCCTTACATTTTATTGTCATTTTAGATGTTTTTCTGAAGATGCACAATTCCGGCGTTAGCCGCAGATTCAATCAGTTGGGTGTCCTAGGCACTCTGGAAGTCCTGTATCGATGCTCGGGGTATCCATCATCAGATTTAACTACAAGCGTCCCCTGGCGAGGAACCAAGGCTTCGAAATAGCCTCGTTTGTATGAAAAACGCACTCTGACCCGAATTATTTGACCGCGAGTGTAGTAATATATGGGTTAATAATATGTGTTGTTATCGAAAATGTATAGGATTGTCGTAAACTGGCTGACGGTCGCGTCGAGTGCTTAAAACAGTTTTATACATTTGAGCGATGACGCTAGCGTTTATAGCATCTTGTCTATGGCTCTTATACCGACAGCAAAGTATATTTGTCTTCGTCCGAATGAATTGCGATCATATTATAAGAACATTTTTTTTTATGGCATAGAGAAGACAAACGAGCACAGGCCACCTGATGCTAAGTGGAAACTGTGACCCATAGACATTCGCAATCACGTCAAAACTGCAATGCAATCCTAAGACTGCAAATGCGTTGCCAACCCTGAGGACTAAGATGGAATGCCTCTATGCTAGTCATTTCACCGGCATAGCATAGTACAGATGTAGTGAATAATCCTTTCCCATCGATTTTTGTCGGATATGTTCGTATTTATCTAGCTTTCTCAATTAGCTTCAGTACCCATCAATAAGCCAACTGAGAAAGCAAGATAAATATGAAGTTATCCGACCAAAAACGATGGGAAAGGATTATTCACTACATCTGTAGTTGGACTGTAAGATTCATTTTGCATCAGCTATCCTTCTCTACTATATAACGTATTTCTTAAGAGGAAATGAAACCAAAACTAGGTTTATTTTCCTTTGACTGTCACATTCAATGTTGACTTTAAAAAATGACTTTTCTTGAACCTCATAGGGCATAACAGACGTAGATTAGACGGACACATTGATGTTCAAACCTTGTAAAAACCTACCAAATAACGAAAGAATTCCTATAAAAACATCTTTATCTAACCCATTATGAATTCCATAAATAGAAAAACGTCAAACATACGTCTCTCGTTGTTTTTAAAGTCTGGTTTCTATGCTAGTACTCATTCTATGGTTGCGATAAGGATCTGGCCACACATGTCACGATAGGCCGAACCTTTGCCGAAGCCCTCAAATGTGGCCGCGGTATTAGTATGTTTAGGTCTACACTGTACATGGTGCGTCTAAAACGCTGGGAAAGTGTAATCGAGAACGTGGTTAGTAGGGCATGCTTCTAGTTGTCTATATTGGCGTCATTATCAGTAATTTTATACGTTAAAATATGCAGTTTTTATCTTGTTTATATAAACACAATAATAGTCACGTAAAATTTATCTACATAAATTAAGAATCCGTCTGATTGTAACACTCGATTGATTAAAATATTAAAAAATTTCATTAAAATTAAGTAAATCGTCTAAAGTATTTCTTTGATTCTATTCATACCTATATGGACGATGGTTCAAAGGTGTTAGGGCTTTATTTAGGGTTCACCTTAACTCTCACCACGATATTCTTATAGACCTATCCTTAACAGCGTTCATATTGTTGTCTTCCACTGTGGGAATAATACAACCGGAAAAAAAACCAGCGGTAGGTTGAAGGACAAGATGGTGGTAGCAATCTGGACGGACCCTGTCGAAGTTTCTACCACCAGTAAAAAGGTTGCTTTACAAGTGACCTTGATCTTTGTCACTACCCAACATCCGACCCACCATCGTTCGCACAAAATCGCTAACAAATATTGCTAAAAATGTACCAAAAATTTCACACTTATTCTTCTTTAATATCATGTGATGTTGATTCAGTAATTATAGTGTCAAAAATATGATACTTGTGACAAAATACAGCGGGTTTGCCTAACGCAATCGCAAAAGCAATCGTTTTCATTTTGAAAATCGAACGCTTGTCTACATACACAATGAAAACAATTGCTACGATTTGAAGTCGATTGCGATTGCGAGTGCGTTAAGCAATAGGCCAGCGGGGGTCTTTCTTCGTTTAAACATGTTTTGAATTGAGGTTATTTATGGTGAGTGAAGGCAGAACAACCGCCTGATGGTAATTGGGATCTAAGACCTATAGAAATTTGCAATCTCATGACTCCCAATGCGTTGCCAATGTAACCCTGAAGACGGGATATGTATCCGATGTCCTGGTCAAATGAGGGCTCTTTTACACGTCCATAATATGGAGTGAATGTACTTCGCCCTCCACCATCATCGCAAAGGAAAAGCGATGCAAGAATCTCCTGTAGAAGGTAATTTTTTCAACCATAAAATACAATGGATGAAAGAAGATTGACGAAAGAGATATACAGATCGAAAGTGAGTGGACGGGTCGGAAGGGGCCGCCCTAGGCGTACTTTTTCGAGTCAAATCGGAGAAATACTGGAAAAGGCCCGAATCTTAAGTACCCGAAACCGACGTGCGTGCATGACTCGATGTATGAATGTGGAAGAAGCGAAAGAAATTTGTCAAGATCGTAGCAAGTGGAAAGAAGTGGTCTCTGCCTACCCCTCTGGGAAACAGGCGTGATTTAATGATGTATTTATAAAATACAATAGTTAAAACTTAAAAGTTAATTTTATTCTAAGGTATTAAAGTAATAAATAATTGTGATTTAAACTAGCACTTATAGAATCATTAGTATCATTACAATTGTAAGGTCAAAAACATTTATAAATAATGACTAGGAGAACAGCACGACGAGGTATCTATGTCAGGAACGATAACTAAAAATTAACTGGAATACTGGTCCTTGCAAGCGTGAACAGACCGGACTCCACAGACAGCACCCGTTCACGAGTATGACACGTATCTCAGCCATCGCTTACCTCAACCATGTGTTCGAAAAGATGGCAAATCGATCCACGATGCCGCCGTAAGCAAAGACCTGCGGGGTTATTATGACATAACTATGCAGTTCATTTTACGGTGAGTGTAAGGGACAGAGCTATCGCAGTTATATAGCTCTGTCCTTATCTCTCAGCGTAAACAGAATTGCATAACTATGTCATAATAACCCCCCTGTGCCCTCACCATGAGCTACAAATTAACGTACTCGCTAGCGATAGCTCTATCCCTCGCAGACCTCGCAAGTATTCTTATAAAGTGCAAGGGACAGAGCATTCGACTCGCTTGCGAGTACGGTAATTGTAACTTGTTATTAATTGACATTTTGCCATTGTTGTTCAATTTTGACAGTTTAGGTACCTATTCTATGTTACCCGAGATAATCAAAGGATCCTAACGCACACACACATCTAAATTGGTTCTGGCGTCTAGAAGATATGGTGGAATAAATAAGCGTAAGTATATCTCCTTTTTTTGGACAGAAGTATAAAAAGAGCACCCGTTCAAAAGTACTTAGGACCTTTTTTATCCTTGGAAAAGCAGAATATCTACATATTTACAATGTTATACTTACTACGTAGAAAATTTAAACATAATAAAGGTCATTAAGTCAACATAATCTGCAATTATCATCTAACTTATTGAAATCTATTGCCTATGACTGTTTTAAATAAGTTATACGGTTCAATGCAACGGCTTAATGATATACTTTACATTAGAACTGAAGGTCTTACTTGTTATGCGTTTACGAAGTACTTTTACTTTGCGGAACATTGAAAGTATTAGGTTTGATATGTAAATAGAAAAATGTAAATGATGTAAACTATATTAAAGCGAAAATAACCCGTCGGCCTTAGGTAGGGTAGGATTCCAACCTACATTTCCTCTGGCTCTCCTGGCTACCACTTATGCCAACATCAAAACCCTACTTAAGACCCACGAAATTAATGATCGCTTGCTTTTTAATACTTACTTATTTTTTTTATAAATGATAAAATCCTGAAAGTTATCTACAAACTAGCGAACCGCCCTCGCTTCAGATTATTGTGAGATTTCTGTAACACCCGTCCATAAACCAGATTTCGCGACTTCAATGATCGTTATTCTCAATTTAAAATTTTCCACTATGAATACTTTCATATTTTATGTTATGTTATTCCAGGGTATATGCTATCTCAATTCAAAAATTCATCCAAATCTGTCCAACTGTTGCACCGTAACGGAGTAACTCACACACAAACTTTTGTATTTATAATATTAGTCTAAATAGGCTGAGGACCCAGGTTGGCCGAAGCAAAGATAACCTGTGTCGGTGGGGGTACTCAAGTAGCGCAGACGTTAGCTGTGAATGCTGAGAACCCCTGCAAACCATGTTAGGCCAGGGTCGTTTTCACCCGCCGCCCGCGGCCGACAGCGGCCCGCCGCCCGCGGCGTCTGAATCTAGACGCCGCCGACAGCGGGTGTTTGGTCGTTTTGAGAACGTAGCCGCGGCGTCCAGTCGCGGCAATCCGAGGGTTTTTGCTTGCGAACGGACGTGTGAATGTAGGTTCGTGAAATGGAAAAAAACTCTAGCATATTTATTGCTTCAGGAGGAAGAGGATGAGGATTTCTTAATAATATTGAGGAAGCAAAAGAAAAAGAAGAACAAGATATTTACTTTCCCACACTTTATGTTTCAAATTGTTGTTTTTAAAGTTTTTGTCCTGCGTGCATCGTACAATATTACATTTGACTAACTCGATCAAAAGTTCGTACTTTTCTTTGGTGAATTTCTCCATATTGAGCCAGCGTCCACCCGCCGCAATGCTTCAAAATAACTAAAGACGCGGCGGCCAGCGGGCGGCAGTCGCGGGCGGCGGGGGGACGCCGCACGCGGCGGGCGAAAACGACCACTCCTGAGCATTCCCGAACATACCATTCAGACGCCGCGGGCGGCGGGCCGCTGTCGGCTGCGGGCGGCGGGTGAAAACGACCCTGGCCTTACACCTCACTAACTGTCCCGCGTGCCCGACCATCTGCTCGCGTGAGGACCTACTTGCCAGTAACCAGAGGGCTACCACGGTAGCCGCTTTCTGGGCAAGTAAGATTTAGCCCGAGTTCTTGCCGACACGAAAGAAGAAGAAGAAGAATATTAGTAGGATTAGGGGGATTAAAACCTTTCGTGAAAAATGATAGAACTGTATCCTTACCATAAGTTACAGCTAGCGAGTCGAAGCTCTATCCCTTGCAGACCTCACAAGCATTCTTATAGAGCACAAGGGACAGAGCATTCGACTCGCTAGCGAGTACGGTAATTGTAACTCATGGTAAGGGTACTCATGGTGAAAACCACAACAAATCTTTTGTGTGATTGAGGAGGAGTTACCGGATATATAGAGAGAGACAGAAAGGCAGACGTGAAAAAAGACTTTATTTAATCGCTGATTTACATTGGTCCCGCAAAAGCGTGTAGACGTACATTGCGTCGTTACAATAGCTCTCGCGTCAAACGGGAAAACAAACTCGTCAATGTATATCAACTAGCATGCTTTTGCTGGACTGCATGTCAATCAGCCATTATACTATCTAAAGATAACTTGTACCACTAATATAATACTTTATCAAATTTGACGTGACATCTAATAACATTTTCTACGTTTCTCAACAATATCACGTAATTTATATCAATAAATCACAGGCTGTTATCGATTGAGAGTATTTGCTAATAAACCGTGTTCACGTGTTTCTTTAAACGTTATAGTCATGTTGGACAGTGTGTTCAACTTAACTTTAAATCTGTACTTATTTGTTCAATAGCGTGCCTAAACAATGTGCAGTTATAATTAATAAATAAATGTTGTTTTTATAAAAACAATCAACTAAATATATTGATGCAAAATTTATTAACACTGATTGATTCTGGTAATGTCGACATCGTATTTTTTATCGTTAGCATAGTATTAAGCCGTCGTGTTCTCTCGTCTCGGAAAACGTGGTAAAGGACGCCCTTGGGCAAGATGGAGCGAAGATATGCGCAGATGGACCGGTGCTAGTGCAAGTTCGATGAGAGATATATTCTGCTCAAATAAAATTGATATTATTCCAGTTCTAATCAAAGAGATAAATAAAAGTGTTCCTGCTCAAAATAACTGTTAATTTCGCTCGCTAATTTATTCGCACCGTCATCGTTTTATCGTCTTTCCTACCCTATTAGCTATCTTGCCACACCATCCAACTGCAGGAAGAATCAAAAACCAAAAATACCTGGTTAATCCCAGCGATCATAACATAACGCTCGCAAATCGATTCCTCTCCGAGCGAGCGTTAACGAAAAACCTGGTTAAGAACCACAATTAACCGTTTTTCGAACCGTTTCCGAGCCCTGTTCAAAACAACGTGGATAAACATTTATCTCTAGGTATACTTATAGTATCTTAAAGTAATTTGCGGTTTGTGCAACTTGGGCCCTCTTAGACGTAGGTAACTGTGTCGCAATGACTTGGCTTAAACTTATGTATAGTTATTGCACAAAATATTAGCAGGCTGACTATGCCAACAGACCAAAGATGTAGCCACTACACAGGAGTGTGCGTATAGAGAGATCACTGTAAGGCAAGTAAAGGTAAGACATAATTATGTTGTGTTCACTGTAGGGCAAGTAAAGGTAAGACACATAATTATGTACAGAGCAGCTTGCTAATACAGATTGTCAATAAGGAGATTTCTTGTATGAGGACCACAGCATAAAATTGTAAGTCACTTAAATTTTGCTGGGAGATAGGGTTTTTATTTTGTTTGATATTAATATAATATTTTTTATGTATGATTCTTCATCGAAGAAGAATCGCCTGACTGAGGAATTGATGACCGGGTTCAGTATCTTCATTGTCTGGATGTTTAGTTATTCAATTTTCATTTCTAACTAGATGACGCCCGCGACTTCGTACGCGTGGAATTAATTTCCCACTAGTCCCCCTATTTCTTCCCGTTGGGGGTCGATTTTCGGAAAATCCTTTCTTAGAGCTCATTTACATCTTGAAAGGAACCCCTGTACCAAATTTCAAGTTTCTATGTACAGTAGTTTCGGCTGTGCGTTGATATATAAGTCAGTGAGTCAGGTTTGCCTTTTATATATTAAATAGGTATACGAGTAGATAATATAGCGGGTGGTAGGACCTTGTGCAGGGTCCGTCCGGATCGCTACCACCATCTTATCCATTAACCTACCGCCAAACAACAGTGTTCGCATTGTTGTGTTCCGGTTTGGGGATAAGACAGCCGGTGAAATGACTAGCATAGAGGCATTCCATCTTAGTCCTCAGGGTTGGCAACGCATTTGCAGTCTCAGGATTGCATTGCAGTCTTGTGAATGCGAATGTCTATGGGTCACAGTGTCCACTTACCATCAGGAGGCCTGTGTGCTCGTTTGTCTTCTCTATGCCATAAAAAATATATATATACAGTTGTGGTCAACTAATTAGGGACACTTGGTGATGACACAGAGTTTTGACTTTCATAATTCCTTATTAATATTTTTTTCTTAAAACTTCAATGATTTATTTCAATAACGGGTAGCTAAAGTTATTTTCTTAACTAAAATAATATGATACACGAGTTAATTTACAGACCATATAAATATCGTCTCATAAAATACAATACAAACCTTTTTTGTCAACCAGACTGGCCGGTCATATAATTAGGGACGGACTCAGACTCTGTGTTCTATTTTCGAAATTTAAAAACTTTGCTTGAATTATTTTTTGGTGTTCCAATTTTCTGTTCCTTCCGCGGCATTTGAGTTAACAATTTTCCTCTTTCGAGTGTAATTTATTGAAAAAAAGATGGGTAAAAACAAAAACTGTGATGAAACATTGCGAAATATTGTTGTTAACTTTGTTAAGCGTGGATGGTCTTATCGGAGGATAGCAGACCATTTAAAATGCTCTAAGAACTTAGTGTATAACGCAGTGCAACATGTGCGACGCAATAAAACTGTTCAAAATGTGCCCAGAAAAAAAAGATCAAGAAAAACAACTCCCCAAGAGGATAGGATGATGGTGAGATTGGCTAAGGCCGATCCTTTTAAAGGCTCAGTTTCTATAAAAAGCGAATTATATGGGGCACACATAACTGCAGGCGTGTCAGCGAGGACAGTACGACGGCGGTTAGAAGAAGCGGGGCTACTTGGAAGAATAGCTCGCAAAGTACCTTTATTAAAAAAACAACATCGGGACGCACGTCTGGCTTTTGCTCGTAAATATGAACATTGGACTTATTCCCAATGGCAACATGTTTTATTCTCTGATGAGACCAAGGTCAATCTGGTTTCATCAGACGGCAGACATTATGTACGGCGACCAGTAAACGCAGAAATGAATCCAAGATTCACAAAAAAACAAGTGAAACATGGCGGAGGAAACATAAAAATTTGGGGGTCATTTTCTGGACTTGGATGCGGGCCCATCAGGAAAGTTGAGGGTAATTTAGACCAGTTTCAGTATAGAACTATATTGGAGGAAACCATGTTACCCTATGCCGAGGAACACCTTCCGGTTATTTGGACGTTCCAGCATGACAACGACCCAAAGCATACTGCAAGATCTGTCAAGGCGTTCCTTACCAGTCAATCCGTTTCGGTTCTAGACTGGCCGGCAAATAGCCCAGACCTTAACCCAATCGAATACCTTTGGCATGAGATTAAGAAAAGGGTTGCTGGCTATCGCTCTAAGTCCTTAGATGAGCTTTACGAAGCCTTCAATGAAGCATGGACTAACATTCCTGTGGAGATATGCCGTAAACTGATATCGTCCATGCCACGCCGGTGTCAAGCTGTTATTAAAAATAAAGGCTTTGCTACTGGTTACTATTTTTTTTTTCATTTCAGCCGGGGTTGTTTAAATTTCTTATTTACACAATTATTTATATGTAAATACTTCTGTTTTTGTTCATTATTTAACGTTTACCCCCGTGTCCCTAATTAAATGTCCAGCTGTAAAATGCCTAAATTAACCATTTGTTTGTTATTTCGTATTAAATATTTTATTTACTATACTTTGTTTTTCATTGTGTATAAATATCTGTAGTATATAAATGTAAGCAAACACTGAAAATTAATTGAGCCGGGAAATTACCCAATTTTGAAGTTCGTAAGAATTTAAATAAACGTTTACATAGTTTGCCGTGTGTGTCCCTAATTAGTTGACCACAACTGTATATATATATATATATGTACTTAATTGTGTTTTTTATGAAGATATTTATCATGTTCACTTGGGTTTCGCCATTCTTATGCGTTATCCTCACCGAGTCATTCCAAGGTTAACTGGAACAGATCTCTTTAGGGGATAAGTTTGCATTAGTAGGTCTATAATTTATGTTCATAAGTGTGTTTAAGTATTTTTTGCAAAACAAATTATTTTTGGTTCATTCGCATTCTCAAGACTACAGTCACGAAACTCCAATACTAAAACTGCAAATGCGTTGCCAACCCTAAGGACCGAGATGCTTCGGCAAGTTATTTCACCAGTGCTCTCATCCCCACACCGCAACACAACCATGAGAACACTGCTGTAGCTTGCCAGTATGTTTAAAGATGGTGCTCGCTTAAGGCCCTATACCAGTAAAGTCTAAGGGTCAATAGGTGAATTCGCCAGACGACGCCATTTGCGTTATGAAACACCACTGACCTAAAACCTAAGTGTGGACCTAGCACAGCTAATTTCAAAGATACTCACGTACCTTAATAACCGAGTAAATAATTTCCAAATATCCTTTTTCTGAATGTTTGTACGTCTGAGTATAATACTTGTTAATGGAGAGCTAATATTTGTTATAGTATTGCGCATTAATTTAAAATACTCATCCGGAATCGATGTTAAGTTGTGTATGCTTAAAGAAAGCGTTTTTACGCCAATTTAAAATGAGAAAAACGGATGCAAAGGGGTTTGGGTAAAAGTGTTGTCATTTGTAAAAGTCATACATTTTCAAGGTAAATTATGATAGAATAAATTCAAAGTAAACATGTTTTGTTATGTAATGTAATACTCTTAAGTGCATCGGAGCCGAGATATTTAAAATTCTTACCTAGACGTACTTTTAGTACCAAAAACTGAACACTTAAATCTTAAATATCTCGTCTCCGATATTATTTAACGCCATAAATTATTTTATATCTATGTGTATTTGGAGGTCCTCTAAGGCACTGGTCCTACCGCCGGCTACAGACTATAAGCTAGTAGAACTATCAACTACAAAAGAGTGGGCGAGCGGCGAGAAGCGAGTAAAGTTTTGATAGTTTTGACGCTCGGCTATACGAGTAAAGCGAGTGTTCGCGGACGACGAGCGAGCTAGTTTTATAGTTGATAGCTTTTATCGCCGCGGTCAACTAGTAAACAGCGGTCCCACCGCCAGATATCGGCAAGCTCGGCGAGCAACTAGTCAAATTATGTACCAGAAACAGTTGACAATCGGCGAGAGCCTAGTAAAAATTCAATGGAATTATAGCTTACTCGCCGGGCATTGGGAGAGTGTCCTCGCCGGCAGTGTGAACAGCGAGCGATGAACTATAAATATATATCTCTCTCTTTTATTTACACGGAAGCGATTATCTTTTGTTCGTTTCTTGGGCTAGAAAAAAGTCGGTAGTTCATATCTCACTCGCCCGCGGTGGGACCAGTGCCTAAATAACTATATAAAAATCATTAGTGGCCATTGAAAAAAAAAAGACAATATTTTTCGAACAAATTTACCCAATGCTCTTTGTGCTGAATAATGACTGATTTTTTGAAGGTTTGTTACGATGTTAACTGAGTAAGCTCTTTTATAAATCTTTACTAATATTATAAAGAGATAAAGTTTGTGATGTTGTAAAGGGTAATCTCTGAATGTACTGAACCGATTTTGAAAATGTTCTTACAAATAGAAAGAGTAGAAAGACACATTATTTGTGAGTGTCATAGGCTATATAATAAACCAGAAAAAAATTGGAACAGCTAGTTAGTGCTGAATAGAATAAATGAAAGGAATTTACTAGCAACTATAGAAAATAGAAGAGGAACAAAGATGGGACACCTTCTGCGACACGACCTTTTCCTTAGAAACATCATAGAAGGAAAGATAGAGGGAAAGAGGTGCAGAGGAAGGCCAAGAAGAAATTATTTTGAGCAGATGAAAGGGAAGGTAAGGGTTGGGTCGTACCAGGAAGTCAAGTAATTGACAGAGGACTGGAGTGGTTGGCGATTACTCCACCGATAAGAGTATGGCTCTTAAATAAAGATACAGAGAGAGTGAGAGAGAAAGAGAAAGAGAGAGGAAGAGAGAGGAAGAGAGAGAGAGAAAGAGAGTTATAAAACCTAAGAGTCAGTTTTTTTCGACATATAGATTCAATGAGGTACCTAGTGAAATATCATCGATTTTGGATATAATTGATTTTTGTTGGTATACAAAGTTAAGTAAAGTCCAAATTTAAGTTAGTATTAAGTCTTATGTTGGTTATTTTTATATTATCGTGTTGTTCTTCAACTCAAAATTAAATTAGTGATATATTTAACTTAAATGTACAGTAAACGTCTAATATGTTTTCACTTTCGCATCTTATGTCAATGGAATAAGGTGCAAAAATTTAAACATATCTTTAACGTCGACTGCATGTACTTATAGATGAAGTAAGTGGCAATTAGAATGTCTTTAAACATATCATAAGCATACCACTTAGCCGTTTAAACCAAAAGTACCCAGCATAAAAGAACCGTCAATCAGAATAAACTACGCTTTCGACCAGCCTATTCAAACCTCCTAATTCCTTTCTGTCTCATAGATGAAAGGACCGAGACAAATTGGTTGGAAACAATGACCAGAAAAGTTGAACTCCGATTTATAGTCCATTGTTTTGTATGGAAGGTCAAACTAATCTGGATGTGTTAATGATCTTCGATGGAGTCTTTAAGTTTATGTGTCAACCTTTATGCTGCTGATGACAAAACAGTAAAGCGGTTTAAAAAATGCCGCTTTTAAATGTATTGTGGTTTGTTGTTGCAGAATCACCATAAAAACAATTTAAAAAGGGTGTTATTCGTAGTTTGCTTGATATTAAAGTTATCCACAGTATAAACAGTCAGACGATCGGTCATTAAGAAGCCATATTTAGGGTAGCAATACCTGTGTGTGAATGCAAAATTATTTTCATAAGTTTTCGTCACCTAGCAACGACTTAAGACTGCGCCGAGCGTACGCCGGATGTACAGTGACGCCCTCATTACTATTATTGTGTTTTCTAATAAACTAAACTTTTTTTTTGTAATTGGTCGGTAACTTTTTGGACTACAAATAAAAACACAAGTTATAGTGTATAATACATAGTTTAATAACAATTCACCTTCAAGTTATCAACTTAACAGAAAAAAGTGACCACCTTTTCCCGTAAAGCTGACTACTCAAAGGGTAATTGTTATTAAAGTTTGTTACGTATCACATAAACTGTGTTTTTACTTGCGCTACAGAAACGTTTCGTCTGATTATAAGGTAATTCTTTAGTTAATTAGAAAACACAATAATAGCAATGAGGGCGCCACTGGACGCTCGACGTTTGCTCGGTGCAGTCTTAATACCTACTCAATACACGAGTGCGGTCGCATGTTAGTATCTGTGTTTGAGTGAGCTATGAGTGTTTTTTTTATTGCTAGATTTATCGTGCCCCGTATCACGGTCAACATTTCTTTTCCTTTTTTATCCCTCTTATCTCTTTCGTAATATTTTTGGTATGTTTTTCTACTAAATATTTGACATCATATTCAATTTAATATTTATAGCCTTATACATATAATGCTTAACTTACTAGTATCATTGTAATAATAATATAAAAAAAAAATACTGCTGAGTTTCATGCGGCGTTTTCTCTCAGCCGCTGTCTCTTCTTTGAAGTGTAAAATTGCTTGTGCAGCCTACATACAGAATAAATATGTTTTATAATCGTTAAAAAAAAATCGAAAATAATCATTAACAAAAAACTACGGTTTCTAAAACGGTTTAACCTCACACAGGCGTAATTTGCAGTTTCAGGTCAATGACACATCAGCTGGGTACGACCAATTATTGCAACCACTAAACTCAAGACAGAACTCAAACCGCAATCGCTTGGTCTGACCACATTCTGCCTAACCTATTAGAATTGCTACTACGTTGATCGCTTAGCACCTAAGTTTGACAAGGTGTAGTAAAAATAAGCCAAGTGCAAGTCGGACTTGCGCACGAAGGGTTCCGTACATTATCTATAAAAAATCACGTTTGTTGTATGGGAGCCACTCTTAAATATTTATTTTATTGTAAATGAAATTGTACATCCAAGTTAATATTATGTAAGTATTTCAAGCATCTACCTGATGCCGTTACTAATATCGAGCAAAAAACTGCAAAAAATCACGTTTGTTGTATGGGAGGTTCCCGTTAAATATTTATTTTATTCTGTTTTAATTACTTATGTGTTTTGTTATAGCGGCAATAGAAATACATCATCTGTGAAAATTTAAACTGTCTAGCTATTAGCCCGCGCCGCCGCCTGCCCCCGAGGGCACCTCATCCACCCCTACACTCGCCGAAAGACTGGGTTTGCTGAAGCATAATGTGCCAATCATAAAAAGAATACCGCGTGGTGCGCGCATATCTGTGGCCAGCTGCCTCTCAGAGTGTGTCGCCAAAGTCGTCGCGGAGAATTCTCCCGCAGCTTGGACGCTTCTGCTCACATTTTCATATTCTGTATTGCACGCAAATAAATCAAAAACACAATCACTTACCAACCAAATAAAAAATAATTCCCTAAATTTGAATTTTAATCATCACAAAATTTAACGCAGTCATGCCCAACATTTCGGTCCACTCTAATACCTCTCTGACTCTTTTAGGTTCTCCAATTTTCGACGAAGCCATTAATCCTGTAATAAATTGTAAACTAAATCATTTTAAAAATACTTCAGGTCTTTTGTTTGAAATGAACTTCCACATGGCTTTGTTCATCATTCGGTTTTGTCTTTTTACTCCAAAATTTATGTATTTGCTACGCAGTTGCCCAATTTGGAAATTTCCCTCTATCATGGCTGCTATCGATAATTCCCTTCAGGAAACTCTATCTAAATTATTAAATATCAATTTTGACAAAAGTTCTTGGACTCAAGCGGTTCTCCCAGTACGTTTTGGTGGACTGGGTATTCGTTGCTCATCAAGTGTAGCTCTACCGGCGTTCCTGTCCTCTGCTTATGGTTCGATGTCTCTCGTCAGTATTATATTAAATCTCCCACAGATACTTGACGTTGAGATAGCGAACCTGGTGGAGGCCAGGGATGCCTGGTGTGAGTCATGCCCTGGAGTGGATATGCCAACGCATAAACACATTCAAAGAGCTTGGGATACCCCTCGTCTTATGGCAATTCATGCAGCCCTTTTAGACAATAGTCCGGACGATTCAGATCGCGCCCGTCTTCTCGCTGTCACAGCTAATGAGTCGGGCCATTGGCTCCAAGCCCTTCCCTCTCGCAATATAGGTACAGTCCTGGACTCAAGCTGCTTGCGAATATCAATCTGCCTGCGGCTTGGAGCCAAGATCTGTGTGCCTCATTCTTGCAAATGCGGCAAGGAGGTGGATGAGCTTGGTAGACATGGTCTTTCTTGTTCAAGGAGTGCCGGCCGCATGTTCCGCCACGGCGCCATAAATGATTTGATCCGTCGTTCGCTTGCCACCGCCTCTCTACCTGCTGTTTTAGAACCAGCTGGTATGATCAGAGACGATGGGAAGCGCCCAGACGGAGCAACATTGGTGCCGTGGAAGCTTGGTAGGGCTCTGGTGTGGGACGCAACTTGTGTCGACACTTTTGCCCTATCTCACATACAAGCAACCCGAAATCAGGCCGGCGCAGCAGCTGATCAGGCCCAAACCCTCAAACGTCGTAAATATTCATCATTAATTAATGATTACGAATTTGCGGCGCTTGCAGTGGAGACTCTGGGACCTTGGTCTGCTGACATGAAACTTTTTATAAAGACCCTGTCTACTAAGCTTATTGACGCCTCCGGGGATCCCAGAGCGGGCGCTTACCTCTCCCAAAGGATAGGTTTAACTATCCAGAGAGGTAACGCAGCCAGCATCATGGGTACAATGCCGCGAACGGAGCTATTAGAGGGGGTATTCTTTTTGTAGTTGTGTACACAAATATATTTAATAATTCTAGTTTTAAGTAGATAATAGGTTTTACATTAGTTATTAATTATTATAATTATTATTGTTTACTGTATATTAGTTATTATAAATATTATTTAATTAAATTCAAATAAATAGCTATTACGGTTCATGAGATACAGACAGACGGACAGACAAACAGACGGATAGTGGAGTCTTAGTAATAGGGTCCCGTTTTTACCCTTTGGGTACGGAACCCTTGAAACAAACTTGGAAAAACCATGTTTCCTAGTATAGCCTCTTAGCTAAGGTTGGACGTATCCGGTTTTATATTGTCGTGTCCGGCCAAATAATACAGAAGTCTGGCGTGTCCGGTTTTTGTCAGCCTTTTGGTCAAACCTGCCCTGCCAAAAGATGCCGAACGAAAGCGCGCGATTGACTTACTCGGACGAAGATGACTGGCAATCTCGAACAAATACTAAAAACAGAATAAAATTAATATTTAAGGGGGCTCCCATACAACAAACGTGACTTTTATAGATAATGGTACGGAACCCTTAGTGCGGGAGTCCGATTTGCCCTTGGCCGGTGTTTATTTTGTATACGAACAAAAATGGTTATAGCATTAAGTATAGTATTTTTTTTAAACCTTCCTTATCAGATATAATTTTAACATAGCGACATGATCACATATTTAATTATCACCTTTAAATTAATATATATTTTTTGGATTAACGTATTTATCATACAGCTACTTGGTTCAAATTCATCAAAAACAAAAACACCATCAAAGTTTGTCTGGTCAGTTTTTTGCTGGAATTTCCATAAATACGCACTTGTCGATGAACAAAGTTCATATTTACACGATCGGCATGATTTGTGCGTGATCTTACATTATTCTCGACTTTCGGGTTCCGTGAGAAAATTTGTATGTTCGGATATTTGTTATTCAATCATGCTTAAACCACTGTACAGATCGGTATGTAACTTGGTACACATATAGGTAGATTAGGTCCAGAGAGGCTATTGCCTAACGGAGTCGCAATCGCAATTGTTTTAATTTTGAAAATGGAAGGCTTGTCTGCATACAAAATGAAAACAATTGTTCCGCTTTGAAATCGATTGCGATTGCGTTAGGCCAGCTGGAATAGGTCATAGAATAGTTTTTATCTCGGAACATTTAAAAGTTTCCAAGGGAATAACGATAATCGAAATCTACGCGGACGAAGTCGCGGGCAGAAGCTACTCGTAGTTTATTATAATAGCAACGATTACGTTTACGTCACACAAAAAAAATGTTGACTTGTCAGGTATAGTCACGGTAATGGACTCTATTTCAACGCTATTAAGGTCCACGAGTAACGTGCCTTTTATTACAGTGACTATACCTTTTAAGATTATAGTGCGATCGCGTTAAATTGGCTGATTTGTTCATTTTTTCCATGACATGGAGATGCCATAGAAATACGAACACAAAGGCCACGTGCTTAGAAGGGACCTGTGTGGTGTGACCTATATACATTAGCATTCCTAAGACTACAATCTTATGACTGCAATCCTAAGACCGCAAATGCATTGCAAACTCTGAGGACTGAGATGGAATGCCTCTGTGCTATTATCATTACTTATTTTTAATTGATTGAAAATATATATAGACATTACAAATATTGTAATAAAAGGATCTCTTAAAAGCTCTACAATTCAAAGCTAGTTGTAGCTTAGAAGTAACCGAAAATGTATATTAAGAAACTTTTACTATTTGAGCAGTTTCTCGTCGGTACAATGCTAAGGTCATGTCTTGTGTTGCAGGTGTAATCTTGAGATGGTCATCGTAAAATGTAAATCTCAAGATGGTTTTCAAAGTTCACTTACTTCGGTGATGCTATAAAAAGTAGATATTTTATATTGGTAAAAAAAATCTATCATGTTCTCAGTAATTTCTGAACTAAACTTTTGGAAATGATTCGAGGCTTGAAAATTGCACCATGTTTTAAAAAAAAAGGGGATTGCTAGAGTTTGTCCTCGTCCTCAGCGTGGTCCCACGTACTCATATGACTCATAATAACCTAAGATCACGGCACGTAACGCACTTTCGCCGCTCCCCTTATTATCGCGAATAACCGTCGAAAATGTCTAAGCAAATGTTTTCACTTCGCCATATAATTATGTAATGTACTTTTTTATGGTGGACACTTTCGCTGGGTACAGTAAATCACATGCTCGTGACATTTGTATTTTTGAAACCATGAAGGATATGGATAAAATACATTTTTATTCAGTAAAATGGCCGCACGGGCACTTTTACACGTCCACGTAGAAATTCAGTAGTCAGACTCGTTTTAAATATATTTCATGATACTATTATACTACCAATTTCATATGTAAAGCTTTGTATTATGCTAGACTTAGTAGTACTATGTCTAGCATAATATAAAGCTATAGGAGAAGGAGAAAGAGGAAGAAGAACATTTATTCGTGATAATTAACAAAAACATAGAAATACACACAAGAAGAATATAGTCACGAAATGGTCCCAGCATAATGCTGGTATTTTAATCAGTACTGGTGAAAAGTGAAACCACGGAAGGTTATACACACATCATAGAACTTCGATCTTTAAAACTACTCAACGGATTTTGAAGCGGGTTTTTTAATTGATAGAATGATTCAAGAGAAAGGTTTTTATGTATAAAAAAATCTGATTCATGTACGGGTGTAACAGAAACCTCAAATAAACCGAAGCGAAGATAGTTTAAGATATAAGTGAAGATACCTATACATCATTTGGAAGCAGTATAGGACGCCCTCAGACTAGGTGGAGCGACGATCTTCGCAAGGTGGCTGGCAAGAGCTGGATGAGAAGCCGCAGATCATGCTCGATAGCACGCAATGGGAGAAGCCTACGCCCAGCAATGGACTAGTATAGGCTGATGATGATGATAATGATGCTGACCTAATTTGGATTTTTTGGGTTAACAATTTAATAAATAATTTAATTTAATTTAGCGGGTGGTAGGACCTTGTGCAGGGTCCATCCGGATCGCTACCACCATCTTATTCATTAACCGACCGTCAAACAGCAGTGTTCGCATTGTAGTGTTCCGGTTTGGTGGTAAGACAGCCGGTGAAATGACTAGCATAGAGGCATTACATCTTAGTCCTCAGGGTTGGCAACGCATTTGCAGTCTTAGGATTGCATAGCAGTCTTGTGAGTGCGAATGTCTATGGGTCACAGTTTCCACTTACCATCAGGTGGCCTGTGTGCTCATTTACCTTAACTTAACCAATCTCGCAAAACAACAAGCATCAACAAATTTCGTATTAAAAAATATTTGGGGCTGTCTTGGATACTTATTTTTTTTATTTATAAACGCTTTAGTCTCGTGTATCTCAGGAACCAATGAAATATACTTAATCGTAATAGGTAGGTTACACACAAAAAAAAAAGTATGATTTTATTTTTCAACTTTATCGGCGTAATTTAAATGTATTACTATACCAACTTACAGCTTTATAGTGCGAAGAGTGTCTGAGTTAAACCGCGGAAAGACATGTAGATGGACAGACGGACGGGCGGACTGACGAACATGGCGAAACTATAAGTTGACTACGGAACCCTTCAAATTACAGTAAAGGATTGATGATTGACGTAAACCGACGATCTGTCACATCGGCCGCTTATGCCAATACCTAACATGCATTTTTTTAATTACAGAATAATTTGCGATGTCGCTTAATCAAAGTCCAGGCAAATTAAAATCTAGCCTACTTGCATATCTGTACGGTATCAGCGAAAACGTGGTTCTGTCGATGTCTCGCTCTTGCATCCTGTTTGTGTGAAAGCAGTAATATAAGTGTCGGTTGAAATGCAATTACTGTGGCATGTCGGATACATTACACGACTTGATAAATCTTGATAGCTTTATTATATACACAATAGTCTTGATAACGTTTAACAAGTCTTAATAACGCAGTTTAAACACCTTTCATTCTATACCAAACTCTTTGCAGCTCTATTTTGCTCGGTAAGACATGACATGTTATTGTATTGCCAACGTTTTGATAGCTCTTACTTTTCGACAGTACATACATACATTAAATCACGCCTGTTTCCCAGAGGGGTAGGCAGAGACTTCATTCCACTTGCTACGATCTTGACAAATTTATTTCGCTTCTTCCACATTCATATATCGAGTCATGCACGCACGTCGGTTTCGGGTATTTAAGATTCGGCCCTTTTCCAGTATTAAACCGATTTGACTCGAAAAAGTACGCCTAGGGCGGCCCCTTCCGACCCGTCCGCTCACTTTCGATCTGTATATCACTTTCGTCAATCTTCTTTCATCCAACCTTTCCAAATGACCGAACCATCGAAGCATGCCCTTTTCAATCTTAGTCAATACATCTTCTTTTATTCCACATTTCTCTCTTCTTCTTTTTCATTTTCGACAGTAATGGCGGCCAAATTAAAAAAACCGATTACATGAGAAAAGTTCTACAATTTATCCTAGAACTATAGCCTATTATATTATTAGAATGTATACAATAAGTTTGACTTACAGCATAGTTTTTGAAAAATGTATTGATTGACGGTGTATATTTCTTACAAATAAATGTTCTATCTATCTATCGATTAAGCCTGCGCCGAGCAAACGCCGAGCGTCCAGTGGCGCCCTCATTACTATAATGGTGTTTTTTAACTAACTAAAAAAAATCCTTGGAATCAGACGAAATTTTATTGTAGTGTAAGTACAAACATAATTTATGTGATACCTACGTAACAAACTTTAATAACAATTACCCTTTAAAAGGTGGCCACTTTTTTCCGTTTAGTTTATAACTCGAAGGTGAATTGTTATTAAACTATAATGATCTACCCTGTAAGTTGTGTTTTCATTTGTAGTACAAAAACATTTCGTCTAATTTCAAGAAAATACTTAAGTTTATTAGAAAACACAATAAAAGTAATGATGGCGCCACTGTACATCTGGCGTAAGCTCGGCGCAGTCTTAAACTAGAGCTATCTTTTGAAAGAATACATACATACATAAACTCGCGCCTTTATTCCCAGAGTGGGGTAGGCCGAGCTACAGAATTACCAACAACTCTAAAAACTTGTTGATAATTCTGTAACCACATTTTGCACACTTAGGCTAAGATGTTTACCAGTGTATTTAGTGACAGGTTGCAAGCCCATCGCCGTCTCTTACGACATCCACGGGAAGATATGGAATTTGTATTATTTACGGCATAAAACTATTAAAGAGTCATTGTTTCCAAAACAAGACGCGATCCGTTTTAATGCTAAAGACCGATTGGTCGCGGCACTTATACACAACACAACTGTTGTTTTACTCAAATTAAACTGTTAGTTCCATAGCACAAACAATAAATATTGGTTTACATGTAACATATTTGTTTTTGACACGTAATGCCTACATCCAACATCATCTAAGTGGCTACTGGTAAAATATGGTCGTGGTGCTTCTGTTTCGTTTTGACGCAAGTAAACAAGTCGTATAAAAGCTTAAATGACTACTGACAATGTGTTACGATTGACTAGGAGACATGAAAAATTCGAAGTTTGGCGTATAATAAATCATAATCATATTCGTCATATCTTCATCGTGGTTTTAGGGTAGGGACCTTGTGTAGGGTCCGCTTGGATATTTTCTACCATCCACCATTTGATATGCATGATTATGAATAATATTATACTACTGTCAAAAAGCTAAGGCAGTATAGAAGTATGAGAGCCATGGGCGCATACTGTATTTTAATTTGGAAGGCAAAACAAAAGCTGATGGAATTTCTCCGGCAAACTTACTTACCACTTAACCAGATATTTCGTATCAATGTATGTGTGTATGTATGTATGTATGTATGTAAGTCAACACTTTATTATACAAAAAAAAATATTATAAAATAGATAACAATGAAGTAAGGATGTACAAAAGCGAACTTAGCCTTTTAAAGGGTCTCATTCTGAATATATTTTCTCGTATAGTAAAAATGTATTTTCCAATCCAAGTTTTTTTCAAATAGTAAATACCACTAAACCTATCCTACGAACATACAACATAGCATAATATTTTAGATAATAACTAACTAACTAGCTATCGATAAAATCTATAGATTACTTAAGAAAGTGATCAACTTTCTACCCTTCTGTACAAACTCAACTTTATGCCACTGAATATACGTTATTTTCTTGATTAGACTGACAGCTGCCATTATTACCTGGTTAAACGAATAAAATACTTATTTTACGAAACATACGACACAGTTTTGATTGCACTGTCCTTCATGTTTTGCGTGCTCAAACGTCATTCACAGCTACCTAAATAATTGTACTTTTGCCTATCAAAGATGCAATTATACAACAAAGATGTAGCAAAATCACTGTAGGAAAACTTTTGTCAATGTAGTAGTAAGTGTCTTCTTAAATTTGACGATCGTACTGAAGTGTCGAACGACCATTTATATAGGACCTCTATATTACACAACTACACCTCGTGAAAGGCATATGATGACAAGATACTAGCACTTAAGCAAAAAAAATATTTTCGTGATTCAGTTGTTAAATAGTATGAAATTATAAAGTAACCTTCATAAGGTTAGTTATTAAGATCAATTTTCTTTGAAACAAAGTAGCATTTTTATAGCAAATGTGATCAAACCTGATAGTTAAGGTACTTTGAGATCCAAGTCAACACTGCATTTTCAACAGTGCCTTTTTTTGAGAAGCTTTAATACAAATAAATACTATGATATTGGACATAATTTAACATCACTAAGTATCTTCGTTTTGATTTTATCAGTAGATTAAGTAAATAGAGCAAATAAAAAAAAAACAATATACGTTCTATAATTCTATTGTATTATTAGCAGAGTTCTTCAAAAAAACATTTTATTCTTCAAAAATGCCGCCAACGCCTCTAAATTGCCATAAACAGTTTGAGTGGACCTACATTTTTGGGCCCGTTACACCTCATCATGGTATAATGACTGACGTTTTTTACCATTTTCTGAATCGTTGCTGTCCGTTTCCATGCATCGTCATAAAGTTCGTTGAACTTGACCCCTTAACGAAGAATATGGTGACGTGACCAGGATTTATACATAAAAATTTACTAAAAACATTAGATAAATTAACTATTATTTAATGTTAGGTAATCATAATTTTGGAAAATTAAGCATTATTTATTAACTAAAAGTACGCATTGAATTGTTGGAAATTCACAACTAAAATATTTTTTAAATTGAAAATAAATATTAAAATATACAATTAATTGCATTTACGTCTACCAATCAATTGTATTAAATTTAGAGCTCGTCTGTTAACTTTTTACTGACGTTTGTAATAGAACTTCTTTGCGACTCCAATGTGAGCTGTTTAGTAGAAAATTTAAATTGTCAACCAACACAAAGCAAACGCCAGAAACTGTTAAAAAAGACACATCGAGGGACAAATTAATGTCATACTATTTTTACTTTTTCCTACTCCTACTCGTATGCTTATATCTGTCATTTATATAGTCACAAACACTAATATAAGAACATAGATAATATGTCCGCAGAATAATACAAAGAAAAGTCTATCTAGTCTACGCCCCAAAACAGCACTTGTGCGTTTTTGAGATAAAACGATACGCCTAGCTGCCAAAGCTTAGCGTTGCACAACCGATTTAAGTAATCATATTTTAACAATCATGAAATAGAGACTACAAAATACGTAATGTTTTGAAAAATGAATTCTATTACCTGATTGGTCGATTTTAAAAAAGCTGTATTCTGGTTGGTTGTTACCAAATAAAAAGTTTTTTTTTAAAGATTTAAATTACTTAAAGAGTAGCACGTATGTAGGTACCTAAAAGAACCTAACGTTCCGATTGACAGTCGATGTGCATTGTAATTGGTGGATTTAATTTGGTGAAGTATTCTGATTGGTCAAATTTAAATGTTTTATTTTCCATTCCGTCAATTTAAAAACAAAGACAACCACATATTTTGTCAGTTTTTTGTTCTGTGATTCGGTGTTTCGTTTGTACGTTTATTTATGGCATTAAATTTTTTGTATTTCGCTTAATTTTGCATTTCATTTGAAGCCTAATCGTAGGAAAAGTATTGTATGGAACGGTGTACAAGTAAGTCAAAAAACTCTTGTGGCGTCTTTCCCACACACGCCACTCATCTTTTTTGACCTCTCTTATACAACTATTGCATAAACTCCTATTATAATGTCTATGTTGTGAAGTTTTTTAATGCTAAAAAACAAACAAAACAAACCTTAAAAAAAGTTTCGGTTCTTCGACCTCAACATCTTATTATAAGAGCAGGTACCTACATGACTGTCTCAGATGCTCACTCGACCTTACATAATTAATGTGTAGGTGTAATTTGAAGATTATAACTGTGTTTAAGAGCACTAATTAGAATTAATGGACTAAAAAACGGAACCTTCACACAAAATATTATCTATATTATACAGATGTAAACAAGCAGACAGACAGGCCAGGGTAGTGATTCTCTAAACAACGCCGGTCGTGCGGACTGTCGAGTGATATCCAAGCGGCGAGACTAAGTAGTCCCGTCCCGTCAGTGCGAACAAAACACATTGTAGCGCGTGCATTTTCAATTAAGCAGCCTTATACTAAGAAGCCACATAAAAGGCCTCTGCTAGAAAACTAGTACTTATCCAGATTATTATTTGGCGCAGATTTTGTCGACGGACGTGTTGGTTTTTGTTTTTATATCTTGAAACAAGAAGTATTTTGGTTGATAATATGGCATACCTTGAATTCTATTTACACCTAGTTGGATAATACACTGTTAAAAACTGTCAACGTCTATGGAATTAGTTTTCCAATATTCAAATAGCTGATAAAAAGGTTTTTTTTTTCTTCTTGTACATGACAACTGACAATTTTTTACTCGAAGCAATCTAATTGCGTTTTGGATGCTGCTTTTGTGTACTATTTCCATTTCCAATTTCTTCAGTTCAAGCGTTGCAGCGTGAAGGCGTAACAAACAGACACGCAAACTTTCAAATTTATTTAGTTAAGTAGGATTCTAAATCACTAAATTTAACTATTACCAACTAAACTTATCAGTTAAAACTTCATCGTCAAACATCTTTTTCTGCTTTTGTTGCCGACTGCACTTTTTTTTGTACAGTCTGCATCTACTTGTTGATCTAACAAGCCCTAACACGACGGGGTTATCATGTGTAATTTAGGAGTTCCTACGGCCACCCTGAGTCGCAATCATCAGACCAGCTCCATGGTACTATATTATTGTTTTGTCACCAGAACTAAAAGCGTATGCAAATTTTCAGCGTCACGGAAACCGAGAAGTGGGTCTAATTAACTCGCAAGATTTGACCCATACATACGGGTCAATCAACTTTTCTTTGTACCGCGTTGCCATGGTGATGTCTCCTGGGTCACTCTGTAAAACTACGATTTCAATGGATACAGTCCAGTAAAAGTCAGTTTTATTGGCCATCACAAATCCATTATTTAATGGCCTTTCTTCTGAGTGTGCTAGAAGTATTACATTTTTTTTTTCAAAGAAACTCTTTCGCTGTTGTCCAGGAGACACGAGACAGAATAACAGCAACAAAACATACATTGCTGTGTCCAGGGGTATGATTCTCTAAAGAAGCAAAGGTGGACGAATGCACGAGTGATGTCCAAGCGGCGAGTTTAAGTAGTAAGAATTATTCAAAGACCTTCAAGCAAGTTTGCTTGACTGCTAAGTCAAACTTTCTAAGTCTTAAACTCAAAGCTTCTGACAATAAGGTAAAAACTGTGTGGAAGATAATAAATAGAGAAACAGGTAAATCAAAAACTCGTGATAATAAAATCGCTCTAAACAATGGTGACAAACAAATCACCTCAAACAAAGACGTGGCCTTAGCGTTCGAAGATTATTTCTCCACCATAGCCATTAATACCACGAAATGTATTCAATCATCTGCGATTGAAGCTCAAAAATCACTTTGTGCTAATGTTACTAAATGTAATGTTAGCTTTGATTTTAGCTATGTAGATTCAGCTAATATTGTCAAGGTATTTAAATCGCTCAGTTTAAAAAAAACTGAGGATTTATGGGGAACTTCAGTTAAAGTCATCCATCATGTCATAGATATAATTGCACCTCATTTAGCTTTAATCTACAATGATTGCATTTCAGAGGGGGTCTTTCCAAATCTTATGAAATATATTAAAGTCATACCACTTTTTAAATCAGGTGAGATGAGTGATTTAACGAATTTCCGTCCCATTTCTATTCTACCTGTTTTAAGTAAAGTTTTTGAGAAGTTAATGTTAAATGATATGTTAGGTCACTTCAATAGAAATAAATTGCTTAACAGTAATCAGTTCGGCTTCACCAGAGGACGATCCACAACTGATGCAGCATCTGTACTCATTAAATATATATACAATATTTGGGAGAAATCTTGTGATGCAATAGGAATTTTTTGTGACCTTTCCAAAGCTTTCGATTGCGTAGATCATGCGACTCTTATATTAAAATTAGAACATTATGGTCTGACTAATAATTCTCTAAATCTCATGTCCTCATATCTTAGTGATAGGACACAAACGGTTGTTGTAAACAGAACACAGTCCATTGGAGCAGCTGTTAAATTAGGTGTGCCTCAGGGCTCCATATTAGGTCCTTTCTTATTTTTGGTTTACATTAATGACTTACCACCCATGATAGAGAATCTTTGTGATATTGTGCTATTTGCTGATGATACATCATTGATTTTCAAGGTAGACCGAAAATCCGTCAATTACACTAGGATAAACGCCGCGCTAGGTAAAGTACTTAATTGGATTACTAGTAACAATTTGCTACTCAATGCTAGGAAAACTAAATGTGTTAGGTTCGCTTTGCCTAATGTTAGACCGGTAGAATCTAGTATATTTCTAAATGGCGAGTGTTTGGAAATGGTAGATAAGGCGCTTTTCTTAGGGATAACTATAAATATCAGGGGACAAATAAATATCAGGGGACAATGTCACACCAATTGATCTAGTCCCAAATTAAGCTCAAGGCTTGTATTATGGGTACTAGACAACGATATAAATACTTATATAGAGAAATATATACTTAAATATATAGAAAACATCCATGACTCAGGAACAAATATTCGCGCTCATCACACTAATATCTGACCTTACCGGGATTTGAACCCAGGACCGCTAGCTTCGTAGGCAGGGTCACTACCAACTAGGCCAGCGCGTCGTCAATATAGACAAAACTATAGACAAAAACTTGCAATGGAGTCCCCACATAGCAGTACTAGCAGGTAAATTAAGTTCTGCAGCTTATGCTGTTAGGAAAATCAGGCAACTTACGAATGTTGAGACAGGTCGCTTAGTTTATTATAGTTATTTTCGTAGTGTTATGTCATACGGTATTCTGGTTTGGGGAAAAGCTGCTGACATACAGACTATATTCGTGTTACAAAAAAGAGCCATCCGTTCTATATATAACCTAAACTCCCGTGATTATTTAAGATTACTATTTAAAGAAATTAGTATTTTGACAGTAGCGTCACAATTTATTTATGAGAATATTATTTATGTCATTAAAAATCAGGACTCTTTTATTAAGAATTGTGATATACATAATTTTAATACAAGAAATAAAAATAAAATAGCTATTAAAAAATTTCGTGTTCGTAAGGTTTTTAAATCATTTGTAGGTCAATGCATCCATTTCTATAATAAATTACCTGACGAAGTTTTAAAGTTACCATTTCCAGTACTTAAAACTTACTTGAAAAACTCGCTGATGTCTAAAGCTTACTATAGGGTCGAGGACTATCTATCAGATAAAAGTGCTTGGCCTAAACTAAACACCCAAATAACTTAATAATAACTTAATCGTAAGAAATATGTACTTAAACATTGTATATTGTCTATGGGACACGGTTTCTGTAGGAGAATGTATCGAAACTTTTTATGTAGTTGTATTACACCTTCATAATTAAGTATAATTTTCATAATTATTTTCTATTACTTACTACTAATTAGTTCTGGAGAAAATTCAGAGTTTTGACACATTTTCCTGCTCAACTACGCGTGATTACATTTATTTCTTATCGTATGTTATATTCATTGTTTTATATAATGCTAGGTTAAGTTTTATAATTGTATATTTAAAAAACGACTAACTGTTGAGTTTCTTGCGGCGCTTCTTCTCAGCAGTGGTCTCTTGCGAAGCGCTGGTAGATTCTTGACGTGTTAAAGTGCCCGTGCGGCCTACTTACTGAATAAACATCTTTTATCTTTATCTTTTTTTACCGTCAGAGTGAACAAAACACATTTTAGCGCGTGCATTTTCAATTCAGCAGCCTTATACGTTCGATCCATCGGCAGAAACCATGCTGCTAAATTGAAAATGCACGCGCTACAATGTGGTTTGTTCGCACTGACGGGACTACTTAATCTCGCCGCTTGGACATCACTCGTTCATTCGTTCACCTTTGCTTCTTGAGAGAATCACACCCCTGCTACTCCTACGACGCAGTTGTACGTGTCCCGATTACATTACTCTACGGAGGCGAAGGATCTCGTAGAGTATGTACAAGTTAAGACCGGAGTTACTCTTAGAGTAGAGTGGTTGAAGCTCAGCCTCAAGGTTAATTTTAATTTTGTGGTGAGAGTACCCACCGAAGATCTGTCAAACTTTTTAAATGAGGAATTCTGGCCGAGGATTGTCATATTTCGGCGATTTCGTGGCCACCGGCTAGCTGACACCGTGAAAGTGTATAAGTAGTTGTTTTAATGTTATGTTATTATAAGGTGCTAAAAATTAGTCACGGATATTTTTACAGCTGATAGTACTCGGTTCTTGGAGTACATTTAGCTATGAAACATCATAGGTTTTCTTATGTTTTTTTGGAGAAAACTAGGAAACAAATTTGCTACGTTAAAACACCCTGTTAATAAGATAATTAAATAAGACCTCTTTAGACATTCTAGAACATGTTATCGTGACTCAAACTACAGTGCAGACGCTAGTAAATATTTAATAACCTACAGTTTTCCCGCCGAATCATAATGACATTTACGAAAAACAACTTTTGACAAACAGTGTTAAACATCTTGACAGGTACATAATATGGTGATTATTTTAAAGAATAATAAAAAAAATCATTAAATGTTCCGTAAATTAAAACAACAAAATGATATACAAAGGTTCCTTAACTACAGTTAAAAGTTAATTGTTTGAATGTAATATATTATCTCTTAAAATATCTGTAACTAATTCGTTAGCACCTTATATATTGTTATGTATGTTAGTCTGTAAGGTATTTGTAAATAAAGTTTATTATATTCTATTCTATTGAAAGTTAAATAAAAGCTTGTAAAATACCCGTTAAACAATCACATAATCATCTCTGCATAGTAATGGATTGTGCAATCGTTATTCACTTAGACATAAACAGCATTTTTACTATGCACTTATTTGTCCTTTGACTTTCTATCACTGCATTTATGCAACTGCCGTCATACATTACTAATGCAATGCGGTTTTGCTTGCACTTTTATTCAACGTCTATTTTTTTTAATGAGAAGCACACAAGCATCGATTGAATAGTTAAATATGAAAGTAGCTCTTTTAGGAACACGAGTACTTTTCCTATTTATTTGATGAGATACGAAGTTGAGAACGCTCATTCCCAAAACATCAGTATTTCAAAATACAAAACTACTCTTTTTACCAGGTTCTCTAGAAACCAGATTCGAAATGTTGCGTAAAGATAATAAATAATACCCTAGTTTGTATGTTTAGATTTGGGATTCCGATATATTGAGAATCAGGTATTTTAAAATACTGGTATTTCCGGAATGAGCGGTTGAGAAAGTAAAGGGACGATATGAGTTCTCAAGTCTACAATGAGTCGCTTTGCCTGAGGACTAAGATCAAATGCCTCTATGCTAGTAATTTTACCGGTTGTCTTATCCCCACACCGGAACAAAATAATGCGAACACTGCTGCTATTTTTTTCAATACCTACACTTTTAGCTTGTGGAAAATGTCATCTATGCAACGCAACATGACATGAAAGAACATGTCTAGTCACAAAAAAAAAGAGTTAATTTCAAATTGTGCAATGAACTTATCGATCAGTTACAGATATGAATAATAATATTATAACTTCTATTCTTTTACCTTCATAAATATTTTCTATTACTTACTACTAATTGGTTCTGGAGAAAATTCAGAGTTTTGACACATTTTCCTGCTCAACTACACGTGAATACATTTATTTCTTATCGTATTTTATATTCATTCTTTTATATAATGCTAGGTTAAGTTTTAAAATTGTATATTTAAAAAACGACTAACTGTTGAGTTTCTTGCGGCGCTTCTTCTCAGCAGTGCCCGTGCGACCTACTTACTGAATAAACATCTTTTATCTTTTATAATGTCTCCATAGAAAATTTACGACCCAAAATCGGTCAAATCTCTAATTCTAATTTTACTTTCAATGCCTTTCACTCCTGCTAACGTGTATTTCGCCAATGTCAAGTTATTTATAGATACTCTCCTAGACTTATTACAGCAATTACGAGGGCTGCCTTTTAAGTTGTGTCGTTTGGAAAAACTAAAGACAATTTAAGTGTTAAATGGTATTTATTGTTTTTCAAAGTAATCACCGTGATATGTAATACACTTTTTCATTCGATCGAACCAGTTTTCGAAACACTTATTCCAGTCCGAAGTCGGGGTCTCCAAAATGGCCGTTTTGTATGCCTCAACGGCTTCTTCAGGCGTCTGGTACCGTTGACCACGAAGTCGTTGCTTGATTTTTGGAAAAGTAAAAAAATCGTTAGGGCTTAAGTGTGGACTGTGCGGCGGGTGTTCCAGAATTTCGACGTTTTGCTCTTTTAAAAACGCAATTGTTTGCCGGGCGGTGTGCGAGCTCGCATTATCGTGATGCAGTCTTATACGACGTCTTGGGTTATTTTTTCGAAACTCGCCGATGACTTCTGGTAAACAGACAGTGGTATACCAGTCAGCATTAACCGTTTTACGATCCTCGAGCACGATGTTGGCCACGTGGCCACTTTTCGCCACAAACGTGGCGACTATTTTTTTCGAAATGCTCCGTGAGCGTATTACTTTGGTCGGTTTTGGCTCATCTTGGAACACCCAAACAGTTGCTGTTTAGAATCGGGTTCGTAGGCATATATCCAAGATTCGTCACCACTGATAATGTCGTAAACATGTTTCGAGTTTCCTCGGTTGAATTGCCGCAGAGTTTTGCGACACCATCGAACGCGAGCCGTTTTTTGGTCTTCACTGAGTAAATGTGGTATCCAGCGAGAGATCAACTTTTTTACGCCTAAGTGATCATGCAAAATACTGTGAACACTGGTCCCTGAAATACTTAAGGAAGCTTCTATCTCACGGTATGTCGCATGGCGATCTTCGACGATCAGTTGCCGTACAGCATCAATGTTCTCCTGGGTTACGGCTGTTTTTGGTCGACCTTCACGATGTCTATCACCAAGACTAGAGCAACAACGTTGAAATTCTAAATACCAGCGTTCCACAGTCCGGAGGCATGGTGCTTTATCATTGAAAACCGTAGTCAACTCTTCGAAGCACTGAAGTCGCGTTAAGCCCCTTTTGAAGTTGTAAAAAAATATCGCACGTAAATTTTCCTTCGAAATTTCCATTTTCACAACTGACTTGTCAACTTTGAACGAGCGCTGTACTAAAACGGTTGGGCCGATTTCGAGTCATTCTTTTGTTTTCGAATTCTAATTTCAAATATTTTAAGATGACACTAGTTCTTTTTTATGCAATCACGGAAGGCTTGCAAACGACAGAACTTAAAAGGCAGCCCTCGTAGTCTAAATATCCCAAATATCCAAATGTCCCAATATCACATGCGAAGACAATTTTATTGTTCGGTAAACAAGAATTTTCTCCAACTTACTAAACAGAAGCGCATGGGGTTTGCTCCATGCGCCATTTCAAGTCATCGTTCAATCACAATTTCTCAAAAGTCACTTACGTGACTAAGGTCCGTATTAATAAATAAGACCTGTATATAATTATGTACCCACCTGTGTTGAACAAATAAATATACTATGACTATGACTATGACTATAAACTCATCTTGGCTGAGATGCCCATCACAAGATACGTCAAAGTAAACGTCAATCCATAGAGCACTGTCATTTTTGACGCATCCCGAGACGAGCATTAAAGTTAGTACCTACCAGAAAAAAATATTTTGGCAATAATATTGCCATACTCTGTCAGCCAGCCGACGGCCACGAAATCGACGAATATGACACCCATCGGCCAGAAATCCTTCTTTAAAAAGGTCGATAGAACCTTGGTCAGAACTCTCACGACAAAGACTCCAACGTAGAATCAGGGCTTGGGAACGGTTCGAAAAATACCGGTTGATATGGTTCTAAACCAGGTTTTTCGTAAACGTTCGCTGGGAGCAGAATCGATTCGCAAGCGTTATGATCGCTGGGATTAACCTGGTTAATTTCAAATGACAAATGGGTGGAGCATCGTTTGGCCGATGCTGCTTGGAATTATACAATCATAAGTCACGCGAGCAAGTAAAAATGCAAGTAACTGAAGAGCTAGCTACTGACCTATAAGGAAAGACGAGAAAGAGGGCGGTGCGATCAAATTAGCGAGCGAAATTAACCGGTTTTTTGAGCAGGAACAGTTTAATTTTGCTCTTTGATCAAAACCGAAATAATATCGATTCTGTCCCGAGCGGAATCTAAATGAAAATGCTCTTTTTGAAATGTATGGCGCTTCTGACGAGCTGGTTAATAAAATTAACCAGATTTCCGAGCCTTGCGTAGAATAGGTAAAATTTCCCAATATAAGGTTCCTCTTCAAACGATGTGCACTTATGTCAAATTACTAGGATTACCTTTATTGAGACCTACATCAACTCGCGTCGCATCGATGACTGCGTTTCAAAACAGAGAAATGCAACCAACATGCGTTAGAAGTGCATGTAGTAATACGAACCGTCCTTGAGCGAATTTCGCAGAGCAGTTGCAACAAACCTTGGTGCATTCGGTGCATTTGCAGCAAAAGGGTTATTGTTGAACTGTGTGTTTTTTGAAATTTATGGCTACAAGACTCCTAAAAAAGTAAGGGACAAGGTTTTAAGCGTCTATCTATCTGTATGTCAGCTTACTCCTCCTAAAGTAAGCAACGGATTTTCATATGGTGTTTATTATTAAATAGTTAGATATTTTTTCACGGAAGATTTTATTTATAATCAACTCTGGTTTATGTACGAGTGTTACAGTAATATCACATAAATCGAAGCAAAACGAGGGCAGGTCGATAATTATTAATTAAATGATATATGAATATCGAGGGACAATCAATTTACCTATTCCTAAACAAAGCTCTAAGCTTGAACTAATGGATATATAATTATTTGCGCTCATCACACTTTTATTTATTTTAAAACCTCTAGGGTGGAAGAGATCCCTTAAAGGCATAAGTTTCTCTTTTGTACAATACACATACATAAACCCATGCCTTTATTCCCCGAGTGGGGTAGGCAGAGCTACAGAATTACCAACAACTCTAAAAACTTGTTAATAATTCTGTAACCACATTTTGCACTTTTAGGCTAAGATGTTTACCAGTGTATTAGTGTACAATAAATTGTTTGAATACTTACATACATATATTTACCCTGACTAGTAATCGAAACCGGGACCGTTAGCTTCGTAACCTAGAACAGAGCGTTTGGCACAAGGTCTACTTGCGTGAATGTAGTTTATTATACTTTTCCTTATTATTGCGTGGATTATTAATAAAACATATTTTTCGTTATTCTGATAATTGATTAACAATAATCAATTTTCATTTCTACTCACAGTCAACAACCGGAAGATCAAGGCATCATCTCAAGTCATCGGAGGAAATCATTAGAATAATAATAATCATGTCTTCCTGTCTAAACCAGTTTATTACTATTTTCCTGGTCTACGTCATCCATATCTAAGTCTATAATCTTACAGCCTTACTTATAAACGTGGAATAAGCTTCGAATAGTTTATGCCATGCTTTGTCACTTTCTGTTAGATGCATATGTCACAATTACAGATAAGAACAACGTATGGCATAAACTATTCCAAGCTTATTCTACGTTTATAAGTCAGGGGGTTAGAGTGAATACGTACAAGTATAATCCAGTGATACAAAACTCTACATTGCAACTTTTTTTTACTGCCAAGAAGAAGGCAAAAGGGCACACCGGCCACTAGATGATAGTAGGTACCGCACACCAACTGCAATCTGGCTGCAATTTTGTAATGCAGTTGTATTGCAGTTATATTGGAGTTGCAGTTGGTGTGCGGTTGACAGAACTGCATGACACCTGCAAGCGGACTGCACAATGAGTTTGCAGTTCTGATGCAGTTGGTCCAACTGCATCAGAACAGCCCCGGAACTGCCACTTTGCAGCTGGGTTGCAGTTGAAATGCTGTCCGTCTGAACGGGCCCATAGATATTATCTGAAGACTACAATCATAAGACTGCAATCCTAAGATTAAAAATGCATTGCCAACCTAGAGGAAGTGAGGACCAACATGAAATGTCTCTATGCTGGTCATTTCACCAGTTGTCTTATAATAATGTGAACACTTACTGCTTCGCGATAGGTTTGAATATAAGATAAAGTGCTTACTTAACTCAGACTGAAACATAGTATACATGTATTTATTAATAAGTATTGAAACTACAGGCGACGTTAACCTAGTAGTTAGAGACCCTGCCTATGAATCTTGCGGTCACAGGTTAAAATCTGCTAGACATTTTTTTTTTTTATGTCATAGATAAGACAAACGGGCACGCAGACCGACATCTTTGCGTCTTTGTTTAACAATAAACCTTATTGCATTTGACTTAAAGAATACTTTAGTGTAAAAGTTGTTTGCACTTATGATGCTTTTCATTTTCAAGTTGCAGTTTTGGCCACACTGAACAATGCAGATAATGGGTATTGTCTGTCTGTACAAAGCTAAGTGGATTCGCTCTCGAAAAATAATTTGTACTATATTTCACTATCACTACGTAAATTTGAGGTTGTTTAGGGACCCATGTGTTTGAGATTGTCACCTATATTAAACGATAATAACAACGTAATACGTCACCTTTTTAATAAACTTAGGTTCACAGTAAAGAACTCATGCATAGCATGGCGGCTTCTAATTGCCACTCATCTGATACGAATCATACAAGTAGCCTGCGCACGATTCGACTTTGGGTATAACGTGCCGACCGGTAACAATGCGCAATTCATTACGTTATTATAACGGTGTTTTGTTAACGTATAATTTTGATTTCGTTGCGATATTACATGTCGTTATGAAAAATATAGTCATTCTCAAATTTCAACGCTGACGAGAAGCAGCTTCTCCGAACTATAATATATTTTTCATCACACTTGCTCATTACGCCCTATCGTGCGTAATAGCTTTTTTTTTTAATATTATACGTGGACTAAAACTATCACAATACGACAGGACCCCAATTCTTGTGCCATTCGATATGAAGTTTCATTTGAGATGAAATGTCGGTTGCATACAATTTCCTAAAAAACTCGCATATAAACTATTGGTCTCGACTGTCACTAGAATCGGACTCCGAACACATTTGACATTATCAGTCGACCGTCGATTCGAGTAAAATCGTAACTCAAAAACAAAGGTTTTCACGAGAGCGAAAAAACGTATTTTGCAACTTCATACCGCGATATTTTGCTTATTAGTTCATGTTTTTACACAAATGTATATATTCTCTTTCTCAGAATTTAATGCTCTTCAATACCGTATTTTTTTTTTTTTTTTACACTGTTTATTTAAAATTTTAGATCGAGTTACGAACGCGTATTTTGCGTTATCGACTATCGAGTACTATTGTATATTGTGATACCATTTTACAACTCTAAGTTTTGCCATTATTTGTTAGGCCAATATCATCGTATGTAAAGTTACCATATTACTCACCACAGATATGCGGCTATTTTATTGTATTTTAAGTCATAAAATATAGTAACTCGGGTTAGAAAATATAAAAATATATAAAAATATATGATTATTTTTATTTATTTTAAGTAGTTAATAAGCTTTTATCATAGGTGATCATTTAAAAGTGAATTTGATGAATATTGAAGGAAAAAAATAAATTACAAAACACGTTTAATTTTTTTATTGAATAAAAAACTAATTAAAAAACAATAAAAGTAATACAACACCATAATTTGGTAATCGCTACCCTCCATATTATGTTAGGTACGTTAGTACTTAAATATTTCAGGACTAATCTAGTTGTTAACTAAATAGTAATTAAGAAATAAATATTAACACTTTCATTGGCTTGATCAAGTTATTTAGTAACAAATGGATAACAAAACATAATTTTTATCTTTGGCACTTAAACCTTACAACGTAATATTTTAATTACCTTTTCTTTCAAAAAGATCAAAATAATAAAATAATGAGCATAGATTTATGATAATTAATTTATGTTCATGACATGTGTTAATGAATGATCAATGTCGTAGACTTAATAATGTATGTAGTTACGTTTTAATTTCGTTACCTAGGCATATACATATGCATATGGCGTATACATATCGCGGCCTTTTTATTTAAAATAGTATAATAGTTTTACGTAAGTACCTAATAATAATGAAATGCCTACCAGATAAAAAATAGTGTTTATTAAAACCAACACAAAAGTACCAAATTTAAAAAACCTTCTGAAAGAATAATGCAAATCGGTGATGTTTCAAGCTTGCCGCAAGCGACGCCGCATGAAATTCATATTGTGTTGTATCAAAGAACTATCTCAGAAGTATGAGAATAGTAGTATTTGTATTTGAGAATAGTAGTATTTGAGAGAATTGCAAAGATAGAAATGTACTTACATACATACGGGTCAAACACAGAACCTACCTTTTTTGAAATCAGTTATTAATCAAGTTAGGTACAAAAATGCTATTCAATCAAATTCAATTCGTAGAAATATTTTAAATCACGCACAAGAAGTTAGGTCCCTATATTGTACAGGTAACAAACGTTAAGTGTATGTACAAGTACGTACATATTGGGACCTAATTATTAAAAAAATATGGTAATTTTACGTAATAATCTACAAGAAATAAGTTTCTAATTGTTTCTGTTTACGTACTCTACCGACTTTTTATCTAACTAAAGAAAGTAGGTATTCACTAACACGACCATCAGAATAACTTTTATTTCTAAATAAATCCTCAGTATCAGTAGGCGATTTTCTCTGAGAATTAAAGTTGTTCTGGTTTGGTCGAATCAACCTTTATTCATATTAATAATGAAAGGTTTAATTATACGATCGGAATAGGTAAATAAATATGTAGGTACTTACGGGTAACGGGTACCTACTACTTCCACCACTCTGGTTCATAACCAGATTAACTAATGCTTTTCCACGTTTCATGATAATATTTTAATTTACACTTGCTCATACGTGCTCCCAAATCCACGTCAAAAACCGTCTTCAAAAATGCAAATGGAAGGAACGGGCCAATAAAATCATAGTAAATCTGTTTACGCGTGAAATCGAAACACCAATAGCTCAAGCCCTTGAAGCGGAGTAATATTGCAACCACATTTACGTGCTCTGTACTTGCTCAAACGTTGACACAGTAATATCGTAACTATTTATACGATGATACTGGCGGGTGATAGCGACAATTGGGAGCGATTTCGGGTAATAATTTATTCTTAAGTCTAGTTACAATGATTCTCTTCGAATGTTATAGTGGAATAGTATTGATAAACCTCGATATACGATGTTATGAAATTGTGTATTTTTTTTATTTCTCAATATATAAAAAAAGTAAAAATACAGTTTTGTAGATCTTTTTTCACTTAACTCTCCATTTAAAAGTCTAAAAAACACTTAAATTTAGTTACGATTTTACTCGAATCGATGGTCGATCTGTGGTAAGTAACGGACAATGATGTAGTCTGCCGCTAATAAGTTAAAAATAATATCAGACACAATGTACCTTTATTCAGTATCCTTTCTTCATTTAGTGCTCATTTCCTTTATTTACTGAATACTATAGTATGAAAATATGAAAGGTTTCTTTATCTTTTTTCCAATACCTACCATTATGATAGTTATTTTTTATAACCTCACTAGCGACCCGCCCTCGCTTCGCTTCGGTTTATGTGAGTTTTCTGTAACACCAGTACATAAAATAAAAAAATATTATACATATAAACCTTCCTCATTAATTCCTCTATCTATAAAAAAAAACCGCATCAAAATCCGTTGCGTAGTTTTTAAGATCTAAGCATACATAGGGACAGACAGCGGGAAGCGACTTTGTTTTTTACTATGTAGTGATACTGAGTAAAAAGGTCTTGCGTGTGGAGGTGATAGGTATATAACTTGTATCGGAGGACAGTGTCAGTAATAATAAAATAATGTAAATAAATTTAATTAGGTAGATACCCTTCCTGATCGAGTACTACTAAAACGTAGACCAAGCCTTGGTACTTCCCGGTTGTAATAATATAAACACCAGGCATAGTTGGTAGAAAGAACATGTGCAGCATCCATCCGGATCGCTACCACAATCTTATCCATTTACCTACCGCCAAACTGCAGTGTTCGCATTGTTGTGTTCCGGTTTGGGGATACGACAGCCGGTGAAATGACTAGCATAGAGGCATTCCATCTTAGTCCTCAAAGTTGGCAACGCATTTGCAGTCTTAGGATTGCATTGCAGTCTTGTGAATGCGAATGTCTATGGGTCACAGTTTCCAGTTACCATCAGGTCGCCTGTCTGTTCGTTTGTCTTCCCTATGCCATTAAAAAAAAGTAGTATTTGCATTGTAGTGTTTCTGTGTTGGGATACAAAAACCGGTGAATTAGTAGTAATGTAGTTATTGGCCCTATTCGACAAACGAGATATCGTTAGATTTGTCTTAGTATCACGAGTGTCACTTTACAAGCATTAGAACCTGACTTTTTTTTGATTATGTCGTCGATATATGTTGAAAATATCGTTTGGGGTCTTAGGATTGCAGTCTTAAGATGCGTATCTTGATAATGTAAATGTATTTGGGTCACAGATCCCACGAACCATCAGAATGCCTGTGTACTCGTTCGCCTTCTCCAAACCATTAAAAAAACCCGAAGGTTGTTTTACGTGCCGCTTTGTACCAACTTACTCAGATGACCAGATAATTGCATATATTTATCAACATTAGGTACATTATTATCTCGAAAAATGGTTTTCCCCAATATGATGCTAAATTGCCCTAGAGCTATACTGCCCGCGTACTAAGACCGCTAGGGTGTTATTCTCTCAAAAACAACGGACGGGTGGACGAACGAGCGAAATCGCAGTGGCGAGTTTAAGTAGTCCCGTCAGAGCGAACAAAACATATTTTAACGCGTGCATTTTTAATTAAGCAGCCTTATACGTTCGATCCATCGGCAGAAACCATGCTGCTAAATTGAAAATGCACGCGCTAAAGTATGTTTTGTTCGCACTGACGGGACTACTTATAAACTCGCCGCTTGGACATTAACTCGTTCGTCCGTCCGAGAGAATAACACCCCTGAAATTGCGTAAATGATAAAATGTCTGATTTAATATTAGCATAACCGTGTGTTAATATGTTGATGACATAGAAAGCTGAATGGAGAGTAAATACTTGGACCTTTAAAATAATTTCACTGTCTGGGTTACGTTTTTAGTATCAAATCACATTTATTGCATGTGTTAATTACGGTTCCCCCATGGAATCCCTAATCGTCATTTGTTCTAATGCAACATTTGTCCGAATTGTTGTTTATCCTAATGCCATTTCCCCTTTGATTTTAAAACTTTAAAGTGGTCTGAATCATCTGAAGACCAGTTTAGGGCAAATTAAAATTCGGACAAACGAATGCCTAAGGACAAACGTTGGGGATACCGAGGGACACCCGTCAAATTTCTACAGAAAACGATTTTTCCCAAGATGACAACAAAAACCACTTGACAGATCGATTTTCCACCCCCGCGAACCGCCTTATTTCCTAGTTTCCTAGAACGTGAATACAAATTTAATTTTATAAATATACCTATTGCTCGTTTAATTGTATTTTTTCCTTAACCCAAAACTGCGGTGCATTATTTGAGATAGAGTCAAACAAGCCTAATTGACCAAGACGTGACTATACTACAGTCCTACGGTAAAACATACGTAAATGATTAAGTGCTATAAACATAACGGAATTCGCCCCAGTTTTCTCCAAACCATAAAATCTTTACATATTGAAACTACAAGCAATAACAAACCAAACTAAAACCTTTTATTTCATAATTCACCATTTTTAACTTACCTCGCCGTCAAAATAAAAGACTGTCACAATTATTAGAACACTCGCGGTAACCGTTTGAAAAGTTCAAATTTGGAAGTTAAAGGTGGCTGACGCGTCCGGTCCCTTCGGCGGACGGAAGGCGACTGGTTATGTGGTTATTCGGGAGAGCCTGCGCCCGCGCCGCTGCAACCTCCGGACGGATGACAAAGCATACCTACTATCAGCAGAATAAGGCAGGTTCCGCAGTTGCGATTTGTGACCGTTTATATGATTAGGTAGGTATTAGATACTTTCGATTTCTAGAACGTTTTGTTAACTTAATACTACTTCTTATACGTGAAAGAAATAGGATTTGTGTATAATTTTTAATAATTCTATTGGTGCTTTTAATATAGTTTATTTACAACATATTGATACGAAGTTGATCTTTCCACTATATCGCACCTTTACAATTATAGTGACCTAATTCAACATTTCATCTTGCGACATAGAACCGTAAATTTATTACTATAGAGACCTAACTCGAAATCCAAAATTTCTGAATTATGTCACTATAATTCTTAAGATGCGATATGCATCTCTAACGGATAACGCTATAATTCTTACAGTACCTACTTTACATAAAATAGCATGTACTTATAAAAGATTTTGAAGTTTTGGTGACTATTATTCGTCTTTTATCTTATATCTAGATAATCTTTATTTTAATTAAAATAAATCTAAGCTACTGAAAAATTAAAGATTAAAATGAAAATCACCACTACAAAAAGAATACCCCCTCTAGCAGGTCCGCGTGCGGCATAGTCCCTATAACACTGGCTGCATTACCTCTCTGGATAGCTAGCCCAATCCTTTGGGAGAGGTAAGAACCAGCTCTAGGATCTCCGGAGGCGTCTATGAGCCGGGATGATAGGGCCTTTATAAAACTTTTCATATCGGCTGACCAAGGTCCCATAGTCTCTACTTTAAGCGCCATAAATTGACAATTGTCATGTATTCCTGATAAAAGTGTCATTATATATCACATACGTGAGCAAAAGCTACAGGCGAATCTGACGATACCGGCAATTCAACGGTAAAAATATACCACGACAAAGTAGAGTCGACTTAAAACGTTGTTACGAAATACCTACTTAATAAGGATTAATGACGATCGAATGACTGTTGGATCGCATATTTTTTTTACGCATGAAATCGTATGGCTTGAAACGGTTTTTACAATAGAAACGATTTTATTTTAAATATTTTCTACATTTTTATTATATTCTGTTATAATTATACCTAAAAGGGTGTAGGTATGCGAAAATATTTTATGAGGAAAGATTAATTATGCGTAAAAAAATATACGTTTCCTAAGCCTAAGGTTTAATTTATCATCCCTAAAATGATTTTTAATCGTTCGGAAACGTGGGCTCTGACCAAGGGGATTCTACACTAAGTGCGAGTAATACAAAGAGCCATAGAGCGTAATATGCTGGGCCTTGTGGATCGTGCTCCAAATACCGAGATTCGATGTAAAACGAAGGTGGTTGATGTCGGGGAATGAATACGAAACCTTAAGTGGAGATGGGCGGGACACTTGACGAGGTCTGATGGCAGATGGACGAAGTTGGTTACTGAATGGAGGTGGAATCAAAAAAGATCCGTAGGTAGACCATCTGGACTATATCCATAAAACGGAGGGGAGACAATGGATGCGATTAGCACTGGACTGAGAAGAATGGCGTGATAAGGAAGAGACCTATAATAATAGGTCAACTGTTTAGTATATTATAAATACTAAACAGTTGGTGGATACAGGCCGATTGAAAAGATGGACGGATATGTTTGTATGTTACGCTAAACAGTGGGTTTATGAAAAGGCTTTTTGCAGTAAGCAACAAAAATAAAACGGTATTAATATTGTGGTAAAATGTATAAACAATAAAGTACAAGATACACAAATTAAAGTATTAAAACTAGAAGATCAGTTACTTTTCGTCCCATTACATTCACAGCTCACACCATTCCCTCTTACATCTTCTTTGATCTCTTTACTCTTCTTAGCCGAGTAGCTCTTAAAGTAGAATTTCAGGAAGAGAAAGAAGAAAGAGCTAATGTTGATGAGGCAGAAGTAGTGGAAGAAAGAGGGCAGAGGACACGGCGTCAACTTCTGCTGATAGTGGAGGTCGGAGATGACAAGCACGAATTGTACCTGAAAGAGATTTAAAATGTCTATTGATCCGTATTGACACTCTGCGTCGCTATTATTGCCTAACGCACTCGCAATCTCAATTGGCTTCAAAGCGGAACAATTGTTTTCATTTTGTATGCAGACAAGCCTTCCATTTTCAAAATGAAAACAATTGCGATTGCGAGTGCGTTAAGCAAAAGCCCCTGTGGTCGTGATTGAGTATAGGTAATGCTTGTCCATTACTTCAAACTGATTTTGATGTGTCTCGACACATTGCAAAAAAACGTTTTTTCATTTATAACCAGTGATCGGAATAGGTAGAGCTAATTTGCCTAAACTTGATGCACCTTCATTCAATAATGTATTCCCATTTCGCTCACGCATGAATAAATAGGCGTCAAGTTTAGGCAAATTAGCTCACCTATTTCCGATCACTGTTTATAACAGACAATACTTTAAAAACTACGTTCTTTAATCTATACGCAATAGATTTCGTTTCATTTCGCGTCAGAAATAAAAATATTGTTTGTGTTATCTCGTTTACAATGCTTAATTTTATCACTTCCTCTTTACTGTTAAACTACATTAATCTGTATCATCGTGGGAAATTTAAACAGAAAACTTCAAGAGACAATCAGTGACCAGCACGGAGGTAGTGTATTTTAGTCCTTAGCATCAGAGGCTCATTCAGAGCTCACCTACTACAGTCTGTGTCAATTGAAATTGTCAAATATGTAAACAAATTAGTACTCTTTGACACACAACCTCAAATTTTCATCAAGCGTGATTTTAGTAAAAATAACGTATAATTAAAAGTTATTTAATGTTAAACTTAATGTGAAAGTAAAGATGAAGTGTATAAATTATTGCTAAGATCTCTTTTGATCTTTAAAAGCACGTGATTATTGAGTAATGATGGTAAATTGCTCGTTCGGTTGTGTTTATATCTTTGCCAACTTCAATAGGCACCGACTATATTAGTGGGTGTTACTTTTCCTTTTCAAATTGATAGTAGCTGTATTATTTAAAATGTTCATGATACTACTACTGTACTGTGGAATAATATTATAAAATAAACATATTCACGTGTTTCTGTAAAATTATCGTTGTTGACTTGCAATCATTTCTTGAAACAAGGAACCCGACAACCCAATAAGTACGAATTATTAAAAATAAATCTATATGCAGTTTAAATATTAATTCTGAAATGACTTACCAACTGAAACTTGGTCAGATGCTTCTTCCACCACACGTATTTCTGATACTCAGGACCCATCGAGGAAATCCCGTAGTAAGCATACATGAGGACATGGACAAAGCTGTTCAGGAGTCCAACCACCACAAAATGGTCAGTTGGATGGTACATCAGGTGCAGCCAGGTCCAAGAGACCATGACTGTATGGTGGTACAGATGGAGGAAGGTAACTTGATTATTCTTCTTACGGAGGACGAAGAAAACTGTGTCCAGAAGGTCTAAGTGTTTCGCGATGAAGTAGGGGTATATTTCTGTGATTACCTGAAATATAAAGAAAGATAAGAAGAGGGTACGGCCTCTTTTCAACTCGGTAAAATTGGTAAAACCATATTGCCTTTGTTAAGGAAGTAAGAGGTATCAAAACGTGGACAATACAGAAACACGTCAAAAATATTGAATTTCTATCACGTATCTCTTTAAGGTATTACGTTGAGAAAATGGTTTGTTTGTAATAATCAGAGTTTATAAGTCACTTCAGAGTTATTGGCGTATCATGTTAGTGTTCGTAAGCGAGTAAGTATATTGTTATCGCCATTGCTTTGAAAAAACTTATCTCATATTTCGTGACGTACAATTTTAAACTTGACGAGGATTAATATCAAACTTATAATTCTCGAAATATCAGATACGATTTTTTTCTAAAGTAGTAACTATATGTACTTATTCATGGAATTTAATTGGTTTAGTTTGGAAATGTTCGTATTTTCTAGGTTTCTTGGTCAGCTTCGGGATATATCTATAACCTCATTAATATGGATTAGTCCGACAAAATACCATCTCGCACGATTGCACTAGTATTTGTCCCCATAGTTTGAATTGCAATTAACAAAATAAGATTAACATTACTTTTGTCACCACCTCATTTTAGCGATGAGAAATGTTTGTGCAAAACCACAACATTTCACACATTTTTAAATAAGGAAAAGGGCTGCCAGCAAAAGCACTTGGCATTTACTCATACAGTCCGATTGACTAACATTCATTTCATTTTGAAAAAAATCTGCATGGTTACCATTTAAAATAAATTCCATTTAACAAAAGCAAAGGTCTTATCACGCAAATCACATGAAAATGTTTTGTGTATAATGTACAAAAGAACATAATATCACGACGCAAATACGTTTACTCGGACGTTTACCTTGCATATGGCGCCTAATTCTAAATTATCTTTACACCCTATTGTTATTGTATCGTCATATTCATACTCATTTATTTTATGGTATTTAATATTACACGTCAAGATATTATTTAATCAAATGTCTGGTTACCTACTTACACTATACACACCGGTGCCATTCGTTGCTTACTAGTATATACTAAAGGGTCACAAATCAAAATGTGTTTGTGTTGCATTTAAATTCGGAATGCTATATACTTTAAGTTTTAAATCAAACTATATCTGTTTTTGTTTTGTGGCGCTTTTGTATTTAAGCAGCGAATCATAAAGTTGTTGGCGTAAAATTGTCATTGCTATACGTATTATGTAAGGCGCTTTAACAAGATGGCACTTCCGTTAAATCTTATAAACAGCTGTATCATGATAAAAAATCTATCAAGACCATATTGGTCTCATTTACTTGTTTTTTAATTCTTCTTTAAGGTGTCCATAGTAACTTTTGCCGTAATACAGGTGGTAATAAATAACAAAAAATTAGAAAATAATTAAAACTTCAAAAAAATCATCATCATCAGAATAATTATTCGGAGGGCTTTTAATTGGAAAAACTTGGTTTTGTCCCAACCAATCATAACAAACCTCATCCAAAGCAAGGTAAAGTGTGTACTCAATCCACAGGCTACTTAATTTCGAGATTAAAATTTACATACCCCTTGCAAATCTTCTCCCGTGGGACATCTTGTGGTGATAACGCCATGTCTTACGATGTATCTTGCATACTGGAACATTAATGTATAAAAAATATTATCATCACTACATATTATAAAACAAAGTCGCTTCCCGCTGTCTGTCCCTATGTATGCTTAGATCTTTAAAACGACGCAACGGATTTTGATGCGGTTTTTGAATAGATAGAGTGATTCAAGAGGAAGGTTTTTATGTATAATAAACTTTGTTTTATGTACGGGTGTTACCGAAAACTCACATAAACCGAAGCGAAGCGAGGGCGGGTCGCTAGTACTTAGGATAAAAAATGACTGCTGAATTTAGAAGTAACTTACAATTTAGTACCTTGTCGCAGCTTTCACTTTAATACGTTAATGTGACTATGTAATAATGTTCGTCTAATTTTAAGTTCTACTGTACTTAAAAAAAATAGTTTTAAATACTGGGTAACTTTTTAAGCAATATGCATTTATTTTAGTTGAGGTTTGGAGAAAGTGGTCATCAATGTCTCTTAACCGATCAAAGTTGAATGAGACTTGTATCTCTGGTATTTTGAATTGGTTGTATAGGATTTATCTCCTGGAATCTATATATGACGCAAGCGGTACTCATTTTCAATATGGGATTAGTATGTTTTACGTGAACGATCTACAATACCAATAAAAAAATGTTTTCTGGTTAAGTGTAATTCTTATTTAAAAGCTTATGACTTTGACAAAACAACTTACAATGAAAACGATGTATATAGAGGCCGCAACTTGAAATGCGTTATATTTTGTTAGTATATTCTTCAGATCGTACGGTGTTCTGTCCTTCATGAAACTTGGCAAGATCTTCAAAACGAATAGAAGGTAAATGGCCAGCACGATCCCCAGACCTGTCAAGGTTTCTGGAAGACTCCATGTTTTCACTAAATCTGTGAACAATTAATGATAAATAATAATATCTAGAGAAATATAACATTCCGTTACTCCATTTTCTCGAATTGAACATTTATTTTTTATATTTTAAAAATAATTACGAGTACACGATATTGATACACATTACGCATACAGAAACAAGAAAAAGGGTATTTATCTACAGGTGACATTTGCATATAAGAGATGTTTTCCGTATCAATTTGCATAATACCTCAATTTTTACCCAAACATTGGTAGGGTAAAAGGGGCTATTTGTTGGCACCACCGTACCGTACCACTGTAATGTTAATTCCTATAATTCTAGAAGACTTAGTGGAAATAGAAGACCTTAAAAGAAATGGTTGGAATGCGTGATGAGTAATACGAAAAAAAGGAAGTGAATACTACTGAGATGACGGCCGATAGGGATATTTAGAAGAAATGTATGTAACAATCTTAAGGTGTTTGGGATAAGGATGATGATGATGATGACAGTTGATAATTTAACTACCATTAAATTTTCCATTACGTCACGACATTAACTAACCTGCCATAAGACAAATAGTAGCATCTGAGACAAAACTCCTGTAGCAAATGCAACCATTTGACTAACGAGTGAAGATTGAAACTGCTCTGGTTATTGAATGTGAGATACCACCTATTGGCATATGAGTAGTTTATAAATGTATGACTAATTATCGTGACGTAATGGAAAAGTTGCCGTTAGTAAATTTAGTCCTTAATAAGCTAATCTTACCAATCTCCTTTAACGAAATAATATCTTCCCTAATAGCTTCATATCCAGTATCCATTATTATAAAAAGGCGTCACCAACTATTTCTCTTAAGGTTTTATGTCTTCTATTTGGATTTATATTTTCCAATTAACAAAGAAATTTTGAAATGTCTATCAACATGTCTCCTGGGCTAACTGAGTTAGAACTCTGAAATGTTACTGACTTCTTGGTTGCGTTGTGCCCGCGATTAGAGAATTGAAATGTTTTGTCCCCGGGTCAGTCGCCTTTGTATGTAAAATAGAGTATAAAACTTACTAAACAATCAAGGTAAAGGTGCCTGTCGCTGACTATCAATATAAAATCTTATTTTTATACCTGACTAGCTTTGTTCCTAACTCGGCTCAATTTTTTTTTATATAAAAAAACATGTTCCCGATAATTACGTACATAACAAAACAAAAAATATCGATATAAATATATAGATAAAGGTTGAAACATTCCGAATCAATGTTTAACATATTATTTACTTAAATAGTTTTACACATTTCATCAAGTAACTATAAGTATTTTAAAAAGAACATTTTGATTTAGTTAGTTCAGCAGGCCATTTAAAATAGAAAGTACATCATTTGATGAAAATGCTTTAGTGACATTTCAACAAGAATGTTTTCCCTTTTTAAGAAACACTACCAATTGGAAGTAAGAGGCCAATATCTAAAGCAGACAATAAAAAAATCTTTAATTTTCTTTCACGTCAACAATTCGTTTTTAAAGATCTCATAACTGGGGCCGATACCCTACATACCTACAGGTCACGAAAGTAAACAGCGTTGTGTATTTCGATTGTTACATGAAAGGGTGGCATCTACTTAATGTTTATACATGTTGCTGGGAACTATAATTTCTACTTAGTCAACTTAGGCTGCCTGTCCACTGGAGTCGAGCGAGGCAGTGTAGCGGAGAGCGATGAAAAAATCCACCAGTAGGAGAGCTGCTATGAGCGAGGCTACGAAAATAAAGTATTCCTATTGGTCGATATTTTCTTTGGTTATCGCTCTGCTACCTCAGTCTGCTCCAGTGGACTAGCAGCCTAATTCTAATGCTAATACAATGGAAATCGTTTACCCCCTTACTTATAAACGTCGAATAAGCTTGGAATAGTTTATGCCATGCTTTGTCACTTTCTGTCAGATGCAAATGTCACAATTACAGATAGAGACAAAGCATGGCATAACCTATTTCAAGCTTTAACACGTTTATAAGTAAGGGGGTTAAGGTGCAGACCCCTAGATCGAGTAGTCAGCGGGCCTAATAAATTATAGTCGTATTAATGGATGCGTGGATGAACGTGGATAAAGTAACTGTTACTTTCTGACCAGAATGTATATTGCAAGAGTGACGAATGCTCTATCATGAAGTAAAGACGACGATACTACGGACCCTGGAGAGTGGTGGAGACTTGAGGATGCGATAAAGAAGAAGAGAACCCATACAGATTAATAATATAACTTTTAGTAAAATCAATTATTGATGCCTAAAATATATTTACAGTGGATACAGTTAAGTAATATTGCTTTTTGCAGAAATTAGGCGCTTCAAAATCATCATACATTTTTTCATCGTACTCGTTTGTCAAAGAAACAACTGACTATACAATAATACTAATTACAAATACGTAATAATCACCAAGGGGCGGAATTTTCATAGCAAAAACAAACATCAAGGGATTGATCATTGTATTTTATCGACTATCGATGATTAATTGTCACTTGTTAGCACGACTTGTTTTTGATGTGCTCTATAGAGTACCAAAAAAATTCACGGGTATCTAAAGGTTAACAAATTAATAAAGTAATAGAACAGTAACTAGTTTTATTTTGTTACAATTTAAATATAAAAACAAAAACCTTAATTCATAATAACAGCATCGAAATCTATATCTACTACTAATTATATTTTTTTTTTTTTTTTTTAATTTATTTTTCAAATTTAAGTACACTGTTTTATAAATACTAACAACTTCGCCAAACTGCTAAACAGTTTGAAGGCGAATTTTACACTCTTATTAACTAATTACTGTGTACCTATCCTAATTACTACAAACATAACAGCTACTAAACCTTTCCTTTTACAAATGAATCCAACACATGATGTTTAAGCTTTTTTTTAAAAATATGTTTACTACTACAGTCCTCCTCCGAAAACAATGCATTGAAAATTCGCGGTATCATGTACTTCCTAGTTCTTTGCCCATAGTAGTTACATGCTCTAGGTTCTAAATATTTATTCCTTACCCCTAGCCTAAGCTTACGGCTATATGTTTTAGGTGTTTTAAATTCAGGGTTCTTAAACTGTTCTAACGCTAATATATACCTAAGTTTCTCTTTAACAGGAAGTATTTTACAGGTCTTAAATAAAATATTATAATTATTATTACACTTCTTTTTCGTTTTCCTGTCTACTAACATTTTAATTATCCTGAGTTGTAAATTCAAATATTCAAATATGTTCTTCATCTTGTCTGTAGTAATAAAGAATCGTCTATATTTTTTCTACATTGTCATCATTTAAAATGGCCCCGTTTTCGTTGTAGATCCATTTAATTTATACACAGGAGTAATTTTTTGCATAAAATCGGCACAATCGAGAGAAAAAATCTATTATCTAGTAAAATCGATAACTGTAATAGTCGATAAAACATAATGGTCAATCCCTCTTGACGTTTTATTTTTACTAGAAAAATTCCGCCCCTTGATAATCTTACACAAATTGACCTAATCCCAAACTAAGCTCTAGCCCTGTAGGTACTATATTTATTATTTTAGTTTGCGCCACCTGCTAGTTAATTTATGTCAACACAATTAAAATATTTTATTCTATATTTGTTACATAACAGCATATTATGATCTCAAAAAATATATAGGTACCTAATTTACCTTTTAACTTCTCACCCTTATAAGGTTGTCTGGTTAGTGATTCTCTGAACAACGACGGTCGGACCGAGACGGACGTTATCTCTAAGCGGCGAGTTTAAGTTAAGTAGTCCCGTCAGTGCAAACAAAACATATTTTAGCGCGTGCATTTTCAATTTAGCAGCATGGTTTCTGCCGATGGATCAGATCAGGATGCTTAATTGAAAATGCACCCGTTAAAATGTGTTTTGTTCGCTCTGACGGGACTACTTAAACTCGCCGCTGCGATTTCGCTCGTTCGTCCGACCGTCCGTTGATTTTGAGAGAATAACACCCCTGGAAAATATCGCTATTTATATTTGCCCATACTGGGACTCGAACCCAGGACCGCTAGTCACTACCAAATGCCATAAAGCCTTAATTTATGCACAAACTGCTTATTTTTAATATGTATTGTGTCTCGATTAGATTTGAACGCAACTTCTTATATAACTGACATCATTGAAGCAATAGTGTAGATACTCGTGTGTCCGTTTCAAAATGTCTGCTGAGAAGTCAAAGGCTGACGAGACAATTGTTCGCATTGTTAGTGATGCAATTTATAGTGTTTTAATGCATTGAGAGGCTTTTGAATACATAATCTATAACTTTAAAACCTTTCATCAGAGGTGTTGTTTGCTTAAAAACCTGTGAAGTTCGTTAACTATTACAATTAAAAAAGTAATGATAATTGTTTTAATCCCAAGCATGTTGTTCTCTGAAAAATTATAACACCCCTCGTTTTTGCGTCAGGGTTTAAAAAGCGTTGAGCCAGCTTTATATTACGGGAGGTCACAACAGATTTGGTAACAATCTCGGAAATGGATTATGCTCGTCTGACAGGATAAAGGGCAACTCCCTGACTGCAAATATGTCGGCCTGCCTGCGCACAGTGGTCGCGTTATCTAGATATGGCGGCTGAGAAACGTGTTATCGTTCCTAAAAAAAGCGATCAGGGAAATGGCTGAATGTTATACATAAAGTAAGTATATGTACTCATGTCAAATATGCAAAAACTGACCAAAATTTTGGTTGCGTTATTGAACTATAAAGGGATCTTTGAAAGGTCGTAGCACAATAATTTGTACGTACTTGTAAGTACTTACTTTATGTACAACATTCAGCCGTTTCCCTGATCGCTTTTTTGTGGGAACGATAACATTTTGAGTCAGGGAGTGGCCCTCTATCCTGTCAGTCTAGCTTAATCCATTTCCGAGATCGTTCCCAGTTGTGACCTCCTTAGTCTATTAGTGATCTAGAATTCTAGATTTTGAAACTGAGCGACGAGACACAAATTGTATAATGTGACCAAATCAAAGTATTAAGCAAGCCTTCTAATCCGACAAGATGAAGAAAAAACCAAATTACATACTGTATTAAATTTATCAGATACTAGAGACCCACCCTCGCTTCGCTTCAGTTTATGTGAGTGTTTAAAATTTATTAGAAATAAAAACCTTCCTCTTGAAATTAATATTCCATCTATTGATAAAAACCGCATTAAAATTCGTTGCAAAGTTTGAAAGATCTAAGTGGACATGGAGATGGACAGACAGCGCGAAGCAATTATGTTTTATACTATGGAGAGATTAAGAATTGTAAAACAGTGTTAACTTCCAAAATTACTCCTACACCAAATTATAGCGTTAATAAAGATGCATCCTTGTAATGAACATAATTTTATCACGATTATTATCTTTCGAAAAAAAACAACAAAACTTCCGTCGTTAATAAACTTCGGACAAATTGTCAGAAATTACAAATTAATGTTCACTTTAAACAAAGAGGTCAATAAATTTATAATTACAAACAAGAATGTCATTTATTCGAGAAGGACGAAGTAATGCAGCTTAGTTAAATACAGCGAAGCCACTATGTAGAAAAACGACTCGGTTACTTGATGATAAATAATTTGTGGTAGGACCTAGTGCAGTGTCCGTCCTTATTCTTTATAAAAGCCGGAAATTATTTAGCATAGAGGCATTTCATCTCGTGTTAGTATTTGCAGTCTTTACATTGAAGTTTTAAGAATACTTAATAATGGAATGACTTTACACTAGTCATTCCACCTGTTGTCTTACACCGTCCACCGAGAACAAAAATAAACAAAACACTGCAGTTAAGCGTGCGGTTCTTTTAACGTCGATATTCGTAATATGGGGATAATCTACTAGCAAGACCATCATTGAATGTCACAAGATCTTTTCATCAAATCAATTAATTATTTCACAGCACAGTATACAACGAGGATAACTACTTATCCTTACCGATTGCGAATCGACAAGTAAAGCATATTGACAGATAAAGTTAGCCCTTTCTCTTTCTTACACATGAATAAAGGCAGGGAGAGAGCCAACTTTTAAAGGGAGATAAATTTACTCGTCGGTTATGAGACAGGCACTTATAATAATATCATGTAACAGAGAATTTATTTATTTTAAATTTAAACGAAAGACGTAACTTTGATTTAAACTGTTACTTTGATTACCACTAAATTTATAGAGACAGTTTCCTAAAGTAAACTTTCTGTACATAATCAACGCTATATTCAATAAGAATAACATAAACAAGAAATCAATGGAAGTCAGTTTTATGACACGGCCAAAAGTTTTTTTAAATAAAAAATGCCAATCCCATCACACCTCGACACATTAAACTCCTGCGCATCTCGAGTTAATGTGACCATTACATTTCAGTTGACAGATTTAATGATATAGTTGGGAAAAGGCCGCGTTGAATGCCATATAAGGTACTGCTATCTTTAATTGAAATTGCAAGTGAGCAAAAATATATTCCGAGGTGTATTCGATTACAAACTCGCTCATTATTAAAATTGGCCAATTGGTATATTTGGCCAATTTGACGTGGAGCGTTTTATGATTGGTGACCAGTACCTATTGTGCCCAAAAGTGATTAGGTACCCTCTTATAGTGCGAACAAAACATATTTTAGCGCGTACATTTTCAATTAAGCAGCCTTATACTTTCGATCCATCGGCAGAAACCATGCTGCTAAATTGAAAATGCACGCGCTAAAATATGTTATGTAGGCACTGAGACGGAACTACTTAAACTCGCCGCTTGGACATTCACTCGTTCGTCCGTCCGACCGTCGTTGTTGAGATAATCACTACCCTGTCATACCTGCATCCGTATCGCAACCGTGACATATGCGTAAATGATAAAATCACGGCTGTCCCAAATGTCAGCGGGTGGAATTTTGACTCATTTGTAAAACAAGGCGAATATGGACTACTTGCTGAATCAGGTGATCTCAATAAGGTCAACAGCCCTTACCATGAGTTACAATTAACGTATTCGCTAGCAAGTCGAATGCTCTGTCGCTCGCAGTATTCTTATAGAGTGCGAGGGACAGAGCATTCAACTCGCTAGCGAGGACGCTAATTGTAACTCATGGTAGGGGTACAGTAATTATAGTTGTTATTGTATCAACGACGTCGTCAATGTACGTCATGAACACAACAATGCGGACACTGCTGCTTGTCAAGATTGGCTATGATAAATTTTGAAATACCCCAATGAGGATCAGGTTCATCAAGCTCGAAAATGCCAACTTGAGAAATAGTTTGTTCTAGTTGCCTGATTTGGTCTAGACATTAACGTATCAGGCGCAGACGAACTCGAAATATTTACGTAACCATTAAATAATCTTATGCATAGATTTATAACCAATGTGTATGTTATTTTTCTCAAACATGCAATGAAATGTTGGCGTTATAATAGTTATATTTGGCTTTAAAGTGTCACGTTTCGGGCGGAACAACTCGAGAGGACTGTAAAGGAATTTCATACAAAATTGGAGGCCTAGGACGGGAAGGTTTTCTTTTTTATTTAATTGTAAACATGGCGGCTTTGTTTATAAACAGGCTGAACAGTTAAATTATATTATTGCATTTTGCTGGTACTTCATTTTAACATGCAATTACCTACTTTTCTTCCCTAGGGTGGACATAATTTACTATTATGAGCATACACCGGATTGACCGGGGCAAAAATGTACCAATACTAGACTAAGCTTATCGACATCTTTTTTTGTGACATATGGATCTTACATTTCTTGCAATAGTAAGTTGTACCGTTATCTTCTATATCTGAATCATCAGCTTTCCATGAAAACGGAGCTTTTTCCTTTCGAGGCATTTTTAACCGACTTAAAAAACAAAAATAATTTTGTATTTGTCGGAAAACTAAAGAATATTATTGTACTAAATAAATTTGTTACTCGATGTAATTTCAATGGTTGTCAAAAGTGACTCGAATCCAGAGTCAATGTCAGATATACCGGTTGATTATAGTTGCGACAAGTATAAATAATAGAGGTTTCAAATTAAAACTTGGCCATTACTTGTGATAATGATGATTAAAAATTGATTTTTATCGATGTCGATAAACTTAGTCGACATTTAATGAATCACTAGCACTGGTACATTTTTGCCCCCGTCAATCCGGTGTATGTTTATGAGTGATGATTTTTTTTTCATTGCGTATGTTTGAGAAACCTATACATACCTCGTCGTGAAAAGGTGTTGCCAGCCTCGTAACTACTCACTCGAAACACTGAAAATCAAAACGAAATGTTCCACCTTACACACAAATAATGAATGATTATTTAGCAAAACTCTTTTAAAAATAAATTAGAGTCATCCATGAATTGATTCATAATACGATACTCTTATTTAGGCACTCACTTACTTTTGGTGACTAAAGCTACCAACTTTGTACATTTACAAATTGCTTTGGGTAGCCGTAGCTACCAGCGGAGTTTCTGAGGTTTATGATTTTTATCCTGTGGAAGGCTCCATGTATATGGTATAAATTGACTCAGGGATTGAAAACCGGTTTATTTTCCGTACCGGTTAGAGCCGCACTTTGAGAGCCTAACCCATAATAAAGGTTACGCTCGCAAGAACCGCTCTAACCGGTATCTCTATGTCGGAGCGTAAACAGGGAACGAAATCAATTTACCGGTTAGAGAGCGGTTCCTCCGTGTGGGGGGTGAATGACCGCTCGTTTAAGGAGACAGGATTTGTTTGCTATGGTATTAGATTGATAGCGCAGCCACCAGCAGCGCCTCGACGCGCGACAGCGGTCATTCATCCCGTATCGAAACACAGAGTAACCGGTTAGGGAGCGCTTCGAAATTACGTTCCCAAATCATTTCGTTCGAACGTAACCTAAATTATTAACCGGTTTAACCTAAATAAATACCGGTTTATTTGTAACCGGTTACAATCCCTGTAAATTGTCTTCAAAGCACAGACTACCAACATGATAACATTTAAATAAGTTACTGTCTACTTGAGAAACCAAAACTGTTTTTTATCTACTTTATTTTGCAAGGTGTCTGAACAAGTTTTGCAGAATGTCGTATCGGTTGTTTATTTTCAGTGAATGTGTAATGTATATTTAATTTCCTTATTATGCTTACGTGATTGTGAAGGTGTATGTTAAAATGTGTTTAAATAACGTTTTTGTACTCGTCGATTAAAATGTGTGTATTACGATTTCATAGAGAATACTGTAACGTCACTCTTTTCATCGTTGAATAGTCTAGATGTTACTTCCGAAACAACCGAAATAACTATTTCGATACGCTCTAGACAACCGAAATAACTATTTCGATACGCTCTAGACAACCGAAATAACTATTTCGATACGCTCTAGACAACCGAAATAACTATTTCGATACGCTCTAGACAACCGAAAAAAAATTTAAAATAGAACTTCGTATTTAAATAATATGTGCCCTTGTTTAAGGAGACTCGATGCGGTACAAAATTGCCAATATTGTATGGCGTTTTGGAACGTAGCAGCATCGCGTCATCTGTCAAAAATCTACTTAAAGTTGCTGCTGTATCCAGGACATTAAAAAGGTGTGATAACTTTTCTTTTTATACTCGTCGATTATAATCTGTGTACAAAGATTTCATAGAGAATACTGCAACGTCACTCACTCTTTTCATAGTTGTTACTTCCGAAAAACCCAAAATAACTATTTCGATACGCTCTAGACAACCGAAAAAAATTTGAAAATAGAACTTCGGATTTCCATAATATATATTTGTCCTTGTTTAAGGAGCCTCGATCCGATACAAAATTGCCAATGTGTGTCTTTTCGGAACGTAGCAGCGTCGCATCATCTGTCAAAAATCTACTTTTAGTTTTCTCATATACTCGTAATTAATGACTTACATTATTAATTTTAATGAACTCGTGCAAAAAGTATTGTTCACAATAGTGTCATAATTAAGCTTTTTAATCTCTTACCTTACTTAGGCCACTCAGCAAGCTTCGTGGCCTAAACACGGTACTCGACTAAAAAGCTCTCTATTATAACACGATTACGAAAAATACTATTTCTTTCGGTTACAAATTATTTGTGTTGTTGGTGATTGGTAATACAAAAACATTTTGACGACGCGCTGGCCTAGTGGGTAGTGACCCTGCCTACGAAGCTAGTGGTCCTGGGTTCGAATCCCGGTAAGGGCAGATATTTGTGTGATGAGCGCGAATATTTGTTCCTGAGTCATGGATATTTTCTATGTATTTAAGTATATATTTCTCTATATAAGTATTTATATCGTTGTCTAGTACCCATAGTACAAGCCTAGAGCTTAGTTTGGGACTAGGTCAATTGGTGTGAGATTGTCCCCTTATATTTATTATTATATTTATTTATATATTTATTTATCTAAATTTAGTAGGTATGTTAACAATTTTTTTTCTTTTTTATTTTATATGGGAGCTACTACTGTTGTAAATATAAAAATATACGTGTTATTTAATTCTCCATTTCTTTAGTTTTACAACGTAAAAATATTTTAGCAAATACTTTAGTAGCAGCAAAGATGTCGATTTAAAAATAAAGCGAACACCGCGACGTCTTGTTTACGGATTGTCCAAGCGATTTAAGCCACCCTTTTTTAAGTCGCAAGCAAGTGAGTGGTTAGGCCATTAAACTGAAATACTAGCCCCCTTACTTATGAAACGTGGAATAAGCTTGGAATAGTTTATGCCATGCTTTGGCGCTTTCTGTCAGATGCTAATGCCATAATTACAGATAAGGACAAAGCATGGATAAACTATACCAAGCTTATTCCACGTTTATAAGTAAGGGGGTTAATGTATAAGTTAATCTTAAAAAATACCTATCAACTATCAATAACCAAAATAATAAGCTAGCGGTCCTGGGTTCGACTCCCGGTAAGGTCAGATATATGTGTGATGAGCGAGAATATTTGCTAGTGAGTCCAGGAGATTTAATATTATATATTTCTGTATGTTAGTATTAATATCGCTGTCTAGTACCCAAAGTACTTGTAAATTTATAAACCAGAACTGCCAAATTGGAGGGAGTGAAAGAAACAGAGCTATATGTCTGCTATAACTCTATCCCTTTAACTACCTGTGACTGTAAGTTACATACATACATTACATTAAATCACGCCGGTTTCCTAGGGAAAAGTACGCCTAGGGCGGCCCCTTTCGACCCTTCCACTCACTTTCAATCTGTATATCTCTTTTCTCTGTATTCTCATCCATCCTTTCCAAATGACCGAACTATCGAAGCATGCCCTTTTCAATCTTAGTCACTACATCTTCTTTTATTCCGCATTTCTCTCTGACTTTTTCATTCCTTACTCTATCTATCAGTTTTACACCACACATACTACGCAACGCAAAGAGCGCATTTTAACTACATTTACACGACTTTCATGCTTGTCCTGCCACACTTAACATTCACTACCATACATCAGGGTATGGGCCAGCACTCCATTGTGAACAGCCAGTCGGGCTTTTTGTGAAACGCCCTGTCTGCTCACAAAGGAGTACAGGGCCCCATTAATTTGATTCCCCGCATTCACCCTCCTCTCGATATCCTTCTCACACTTACCATCTCTTGTAAACATACTTCCCAGGGTAGTGATTCTGTAAACAACGCCGGTCGAGCGGACTGTCGAGTGATACCAAGCGGCGAGATTAAGTAGTCCCGTCAGTGCGAACAAAACACATTGTAGCGCGTACATTTTCAATTAAGCAGCCTTATACGTTCGACCCATAGTGCTGCTAAATTGAAAATGCACGCGCTACAATGTGTTTAGTTCGCACTGACGGGACTATACTTAATCTCGCCGCTTGGTATCACTCGACAGTCCGCACGACCGGCGTTGTTTACAGAATCACTACCCAGGTACACAGATTCGCTCACTTGTTCTACAAATTCACCATTTATATATTTATCACGCACTCAGTCATCTCCTTTGTAAGTTTTGACTGCATAATACGGACTCTGAACTCTTCTTGTAACATTTCTTCAACGATCGAACAGATTCTAATATTGCACGGCTAGTTGACCTTTAGACGGCATACAAACGTTTGATTATTGTAATTTGAATGTAGAAATAGAAGTGTTTGGGGTGACTTTGGAAATTGTTAATTTATGATAGTTAGGTCATTATTCGAGCAATTCAACCTCCTCACTTTTGTGGACATGTTTTTGAAGAATTGGGCGTATATTTTGATTTCGTTTTTTTTGCGTTCCGTTGCCGTTAGATACCTAACCAGGGGTGTTATTCTCTCAACAACGACGGTCGGACGGACGAATGAGTGAATGTCCAAGCGGCGAGTTTAAGTCCCGTCAGTGCGAACAAAATATATTTTAGCGCGTGCATTTTCAATTTAGCAGCATGGTTTCTGCCGATGGATCGACCGTATAAGTCTGCTTAATTGAACACGCACGCATGCACGCGTTAAAATGTGTCTTGTTCGCTCTGACGCGACTACCTAAACTCGCCGCTGCGATCCCGCTCGATCGTCCGCCCGTCCGTTGTTTTTGAGAGAATAAGACCCCTGTAGAGGATTCTGTTTGAAGTAGCTTAAATTTACCGCCACGACCTTTTACAGCCTCTATTTGCACCTCTCAACTTCTAACGCTTATATCTATCTGCTTGTTCGTGTAAATCAGTCTATTCATAGTTCTTAGGGCTGATTTTTTTATCTCCAGATATCACTATCTGTCAGGTTAATTGTAGCTCTGTCCTTTTCTTTGTCATAAGGAAGATAAGGACCAAGCTACATTTTACCTGACAGATAATGTTATCTGGAGATTGAAAAATCAGCCCTTAAACTCATAACTCTTAAACCAGGTTTATTGAAGCCAGTTTTATCGGGTTGGTTCCTAACTTGATTTAATGGAAATCAGTTGGGCAGTCTCGTTACAGTTCAAAGGTCACTGGTTCATATCCGGCTCGAAGGACCAATGGTGGAAGATAGTATGAAGTAAAATACGTCCTTTATTTTTATCTATATAGGAATCAAGACACGGTCAGCTTGATAGCTGGTAAAGGAAGAGACAGAATGGCCAGTATAATTAAATAAGTTTATCACTACATAGTATAAAACAAAGTCGCTTTCCGCTGTCTGTCCCTATGTATGCTTAGATCTTTAAAACTACGCAACGGATTTTGATGCCGTTTTTTTAATAGATTTAGAGGCAGGTTTTTATGTATAATTAATTCTGTTTTATGTACGGGTGTTACAGAAAACTCATGTAAACTGAAGCGAAGCGAGGGCGGGTCGCTATAAGTTTATAAATTATAAATCTTTTTAAGTGTTGCCAACACAAGCGCTATGTGAGGCTAGACAAGTTGCTAAACCCTAACGTTAACGATTTTTGAAAACTGTCAAAATGTATGTATTGACGAAGGCGCTTGACGCGACCGTCTATCAGCTTACGTCAATCCTATACATTCTTGATAGCGATAACAAAATGGTAGCCTCTGAAATGTAGGGGTTGCAAATACGTCAAAAAATTCCAATCTATCCCAAAATCGTGTGGTAGCCGGATTAGAATAGTGCCACTCCGTATCTTTCCGTGGATGTCGTAAAAGCCGACTAAGGTAATAAAGGCGTGTAGTACTGTTAGGCGATGGGCTTGCAACCTGTCACTAATACACTGTTAACATCTTCGCCTAAGTGTGCAAAATGTGGTTACGGAATTATCAAAAAGTTTTTATAGTTGTTGGAAATACTGTAGCTCTGCCTACCCCACTCTGGGAATACAGCGTGAGTTTATGTATGTATGTATGTATGTATCCCAAAATCCTCCAAAATCCTTCAATAACCTTGCATTATATACCCTGTATACAATCACCAAGTATTAAGACACCGGGGTTGTGAAACGCCGGCGCGGGCGGCGTGCGTTCTCAGTACGAGGCGAGACGCGGACCCATTGGGCCAACTCCTGCGCAGCGCGGCCTTGGGGTGAGTTGCGCAATTTACACTTGACCTTGAGATTTTGCGCGCGCGGTTCAAACCTGGTGATTTTGCTGGAAATTTTTGATGAGAGATTTTTCTGTGAGGTGTGTTTTGAACTTATACCTATTGAGCTTGCGTGAGCTATTTCTTCATCCGCGTCGGTCGTTTTTTGCTCTTCCCTCGGGAACCGTAAATTTTTCTGAAATTAAAAGTTGCCTATGTACTATTTTAGACTATGATCTATGTTTGTGCCAAATTTTATCATTTCTTTGAGTAACAGACATCTAAATTTTTGCATTTATAATATGCGTAATATGTTATTGTTTGTTTTGTTTGTATTTTTATTTTTTTCCTTTTTTTTTTTTATTTTTTAACCACTGACTATAGGAATGTAAAACTTTGACGTCTATAAATATTTGTGTGTTTGTATCTGTGCGGCTTCGTAGCTTCTAAACAGATATACCGATTTTAATGCGATTTCGATTGATTGAGAGTTAATTTAGCCGGAATAGATCTTAGCTAGCTAAATTTCATTGGCCATATCAATTCTAAAAGGGGTTGCATATAAACTTGTATATAAAAATAAAACTATGTCATTTAATGGTTTCATTTACTATATATGTAATTTAAATGACAAAGTGGCGATTGAACCTTGTACAAGGTCCATCTAAAACAGTAGTGTTCGCATTGTTGTGTTCTAGTGTAGGATTAAGGCGACCATAAAGGCGTTCCATCTTACGATTCTGACGATTGCAGTCTTAAGATTGAAGTCTTGAGAATGCAAGTGTCTATGGGTCACACATCCCACTTACGATCAGGTGGCCTGTGTGCTCGTTCACCTTCCCACTGCCAAAAAATAGTAGGTACAATATTCATAGACATTTTAGGTATATTTTTTATTTTTTAACCTCTACGTGTCCTGAAAATCTTTAACTGTTTTTGCCTAAAACACATTCAAAAAATTCAACGTACAATTTAAATAACAGATTGCAACAACAAAATCGTGGTACTAACTATCAATTATAATTCACGCTGTATAAACTCAGTTACATCAATTTCAGCCATCACGGTTGGCGTTCTCTATTTGCTTATACTTGACCTTTTTTCGTTTCACTTTGTTAAGTCATATCGTCCACGTAAAGCACAAATATATTACTATATCGTTATGGGCGCTCCAGACTCGCAGGCCGATTGTCAGGCTGAGATAGGTGTTAGAATGATAAAGTTATACACATCTCTGTTCTAATACGATGAACTGAGAGAACATAACCGGCCGGTCAAACTTTTATCCTATCTATACTAATATTATAAAACTGAAGAGTTTGTTTGTTTGTTTGCTTAATCGCGCTAATCTCAGGAAATACTAGTCCGATTTGAAAAATTATTTCAGTGTAAGATAGCCCATTTATTGAGGAAGGCTATCATACTCACATAAACCGAAGCGAAGCGAGGGCGGGTCGATGGTCGTTGATAAATTACGAACAATCGAAGTATTTTTGACAAAGTATGCTTTGTCATTTCCTGTCAAATTCAAATGTCACAATGAAGATGAGGCCACGGCATATTATTTAAGAATAATTTAATTAGACTTGATAGAAGCGCGTAGAGCTAACCCCATGTACTTTTATTCAGTCTAATTGGAGAAAAAATCTCTTTTACCGAACAATTGTCTTCGCGTGGACTTATTTCCTTACTATCAATTGCCGCTGATGTTTGTGTCGTCATCCTGGTTTTTATTTAGTTTTTTTGTTTTGTTTTAGACATTTAAGTTTCTTTTATAATTCAGGGTCCCTCTGAAAACTAGCGCCGCGGCTTGCTGCGGCACAAAGCTGAGGGGGCCTTCTCAATGCCATGTTTAATGTTTTTGATTTTGATATCCGTTTTCTTTTTTCAAATGTGTGTATGCGTTGAATAAATGATTTCTATTCTTTTCTATTCTATTTCTTTAATCTGTCCATAAATAACTGGACATAACATGGGTGAAGGTCAAATCCAAAATTAGAATTAGAATAATTATCTATTTCGTGTTTATCAATAACAGGGTGTTCTATGTTGTGAATAAGAGACACAGTTCTTATTAATGTGAAAATAATCTCCTTTTTTTATTTTGTATAATATGATTATGCCCAGTAGCGGATGTTTCTTTAATTGATTGATGATGATGATGATTTAACATACTCTAAGTATTTTAATTTAATTGCAATAAAAAAGTATAGGTACCTAGGCGTACTTTTTCGAGTCAAATCGGTGAAATACTGGAAAAGGGCCGAATCTTAAGTACCCGAAACCGACGTGCGTGCATGACTCGATGTATGAATGTGGAAGAAGCGAAATAAATTTGTCAAGATCGTAGCAAGTGGAGAGAAGTGGTATCTGCCTATCCCTCTGGGAAACAGGCGTGATTTAATGTATGTATGTATGATGTAAAGTATTTAAGAAAAGTCCCTAGTGATTTTATTTAACGTGTCACTTTGACATATTTATTCAACGCACACAAAACTCAAGTAAGGATAATTAAACAGAAAACAAACAAACGAAATAACTTACAAAATCACTTAAAACTACACTAATCTAACAAACCGCTACCAGTGGGCATTGTTCCTAAAATGCTGGCAGCATTGCCACGTTGAATGGCAATGCTTAATCTTTGTGCCAAGTACAGGCCAGCATTTTTGTCACGTGATGCGTCGATCAGGCGCTTTGACAAATCTTTAAAAATACGGTGTGCTCCTGGTCCCCACGGTCCTAAAGTTTCGACCCCAAAAGGCTCAAATATGTAACTTCTATCAAGTTGACTGTATTTGCGCCTTTTGAGGGTCTCCACTGATTCCGCCGCGAAACCAGCCCTATTACTTGTTCCGGGAAGATGTGACGGCGCAAGGGTATCCACGCAAGTGGCATCCCAAACCAACGGCCCGCCCAACTTCCACGGAACAAGAGTCATCCCATCAGGTCTTTTACCATCATCGCGCATGAGACCATTTGGTTCCAAAATAGCCGCGCAATTGGCGGTGGTAAAAGCCCGACGGAGGACATCATTAATGCTGGAGTGACGGGAAAATCTACCAGCACTTCGCGTACAGCATAGACCGTGGTGACCAAGCCGATCGACGCTAGCGCCACACTGGCAGCGGTGAGGAGCACAACATTGTGCACCCAAGCGGAGTGAGGTTGCAACTCTAAATGTTGATGAATCTAACAAAAATCTAGTCCCTAGTAGAGTTTGAGGAAACAACTACGAGTATGCACCTTAAACCGACGGCTTTTAATCGCAATGCACTCCGTTCATTGACCGCACCAACGATCGTACGCGCGATACTTTTACTAACTAGTCGAATGATCACTTAGGTGACAAATTAAGCAACCTGTTTTTAATGTGACTGAGCTCTAAATTGTAGTTTTATTCAATACAACGCAATAAACATTAATAAGAATAAAATTTTTTTTGGTTGGTGTATTATAATTTGGACGCTTTTGAACAACGTTGCCCCTGATGGTGAACTAATATCGCTAGGCACTAAATTTACCTTTTTACTTCCATTTTTATTTTTTGTGCATAAAGGTTCAATTATGAAACTTAGCAAACAAAACATAAAAAAGTGCTTGAAAATAATTAAAAAACATACAATCTAAACTAGTTTTGTTAATTATAAACAATTAACCAATTTCGCTACAATGACAGCTTGAAGGCTTCTAAATCTACGCGAACGTAGTCGCGGTAAAAGCTCATATATTACTAATAGCTCTTAAAAAGAAACCGAATTATTGCGTCATTCTGAACACTGACCTTTAATATTCATATTTATGACGTTGCGCTAGCGTGACAGGCTTCTCTATAGTTTATTATCTTTAAGTGTAATCATTGACCTTGACCCTTATAATTGACCTTCAATATGATACTTTTATTAACTATTTTCATAATTTCACATAGTTATAATGATACGACCACAAAGCTGTTTGATAAGTGTTTTTACGCAATTGTACAACGGAACATTAAATTATTAGGTGCGTTCTGCCCTGTTAAAACAAATGGCGCTATCTCTGACCAAACTCCAGTAGCAAGTGCAACCTTATTACAAACGGGAGAGGATTGTATCTGCTTTAGCTATTGAATTTGAGATATCACCTTTTGTGTTATGATTATGAGGGCTGCGTTGTTATATATTTAAATCGAAATTAGTTTGCTTGATTCACTTATTTATTGATGCAAGTAATTTTATTATTATTAGTAACTAAGGAGTTACCATGACATAGTAAAGTAGTTCAGTTTGTATTGAGAGAAAGGGACTGAGCCGTATAACTGATATAGCTATATCCTTTTTTGTTCCCGGACAATAAAGATGTTAAAGGAACTTACCAACTTAACTTATCTTGTTTGAAATTTGAAAAGAAAGCTTAATAACAGTTCAAAATCACATCTAATCTAAGATAATCCTTAAAATAATCTATGTAAAAATTAATCCTCGTTTCCCTTCGTCACGCCATAGAATGGCTCGACCGATTTGAATAATTTCTTTTTTGTTGTGTTCGTAATTATCAGGACAAGGTTGGTATGGAAAAAAATTACAGGCCTGTCTCCCAATAGAGTAAGCAGAGATTATGAAACGCCAGGTGCACCGATCTAAACACACAATTTTCGCTTCCTCTACATTCATCAATCTCTTCATGCACGTACGTTGTTTTCGGGTGCTTTGGCCCTTATTCAGTACATCGCAAATCTGATCACGTGATCACCGTAGGTCCGTCTAGGACGTCCCTTACCGACATCTCCGCTCATTCTCGCTGGACATAATAATATCTCTTTCGTATTTTTTTCATCCATCCTTTCTAAATGACCAAACCAGCTTAGCATACCCTTTTCGATTTAAGTCACTACATCTTCTTATTTATATTTTCTGTAATTAATTGAATTTAGGTAAAAATAGGAACTTATCGCGTATTACGTTAACCTTGACGTTTCGACCGTGTTACAGAAGCCGTAACAATCACTAAAAGAGTCAATTAGTCGAATAAAAGGTACTTTTACACTTAAACAGTTTTGACATTTTGCCAAAAAGCCATTACACTAACAAACAATAAATTAAATACATCAAACATCACATCAAACATGTTTTAATGTTAAATCTTAAATATGAAACCCCCGGTGCTCGCGCACCTTCTCTCTCTGTCTGCCTTTAATATTTCCTCTCAACAAGCTGCATTTATTAATTTCAACCTACACCTACCCAACAGCCTTCACAATCTTAGGTGGCGGTGTCCAGTCTGTTACGCCACCCGCGAATTTCGACACGACCGGGCCCGACTCGTAGTTCCGAAAGGCGATTGCGCCGATTTGTCTAAATAAAAACGATAAAACGGCTAAATAGGAATGTGGTTTTCAAGATTTTCTTGGACAACGTGGCGGGTTACTGGCTACTACTACTACTACGTGGGTGGTATCGAGTGTTAAAAAAACCCGGTCCAAGTTCCGTATTCAAGATAACATTGAAAAGTTTTTTAACAATTTTTGCGTAAAATATAAATTATTATCCTTAAATCAAGATTTTACAAATTGAATCGTCCAGAACCTTTGGTTATAAGGGGGGGCAACGGTATTTTTTTTTTCTTTCTTGGTTATTATATGGGGGTATTTAGGCAAGGCAAAGTGTATCCGAAATAGTCTACTTCTTCAAAGATAACACGAAGATAATAAAATTGCCAAATAATCCCAAATTCAGAGATATAATTGGGATTAAATACCAAGGTGTTATAAAATTAAACGTTACAATGACTATCTCACTCATCCATCGCTACCATCAATTCATCCTTAAACCGGCTACAAGCGGCAGTTTTCGCATTCTTGTGTTCCGGCATTCTATCGTAGCCCTCAGAGCCCGTAGAATTACAGGTAGAAGTCGTAAAATGCAAATGTTCATAAGTGCTATGTACCTCAACAGTGTTTATTTGAATCCTACCAAATATAATGTTATGTAGGTATAGTATTTATTTTCACTCAACCAAAAATAATGTTGGGCACAGTATTTATTTATTTATTTTATAAATAATGTGAAGTACATGATTTACTTTAATCCTACTAAAGATATTGTTACGTATACAGTAATTATTTAAATCCTACAAAAATAAATAGCATGTTAACATTTTTATTTTTTTTACCGTCCCAAAAATATTATTACGTATACACTTATTTATTATTATCTTACCAAAATTATGTTACGTGTACAGTATTTATTTTCATCCTACTAAAAATAATGTTACGTATACAGTATTTGTTTTCATCCTACCAAAAATAATGTTACGTATACAGTTTTTATTTTTATCCTACCAAAACCTATCTTTTAAAATTTTATAGTAGATTGCCAATTTATTAGGTAACATAATGCTTGGTATTTAAAGACGAATGCCTCAGAAGGAGATTATGTATGTTCATTGAATTAAGATGGCGAAACTCACTGGATTTAGTCACGACGAGTCATGGCTTAATGCTAAATGTGTGCTTCGTACACAAAACGATGTTATGATAAAACAAAGATTCATGCATGACGCACATGCAGCTTTGATGTAGGTACAATCACCACCCGCGAATGTTACGCCACTTGCCACTCTTCTTAATTTAACCGTGTATCTAATGCATTTTGGGTTGACAGCCGACTTGACATATTACCCGAGTGTAGTACACGGCGAAATTAAGAAGAGTGGCAAGTGGCGTAACATTCGCGGGTGGTGACTGTACTTACTTATTATAAACTATCTATACTTCCATAATAATTATTATAAATGCGAAAGTGTGTTTGTCTGTCTGTCTGTCTGTCTGTTACCTCTTCACACTTAAACCGCTGAACCTATTTAGGTGAAATTCGGTGCAAAGATAGTTTGAATCCTGGGAAAGGACATAAGATAGTTTTTTTTCCGAAATTCATCCCCTAATGCCGTGAAATGGTGGGTTAAAATTTGTATGGAGCTACGATATAAACGAGTTCCACGCGGACGGAGTCGCGGGCAGAAGCTAGTAAGCTATAAATTTAACACGGCAAAAAGAACTAGGTATTTCCTTTAAGAAAATCCGAACTCAAATTATGAGTAGGTAATTTCATTTCAATCTTCTGGAGCAAAATATTCTCTCTCTTAAATAAAAAAACCAAGTACGAGTCGAACCCGCACACTGAGGGTTCCGTACTGCCACACAGTAGGTATTATTATATTCCAAATTGATTTCGATTTCAAATCAAATCAGCGTGAGCCCAAATCACACTTTTTTTTTTTTGTTTTTGTTGTTTTTTTTTTCCGATACAATAAAAATCAAAATACGTTGAAAAAATAACGTTTTATGCATGGGGAGCCCACTTTATTATTTCACTTTTCTTATAGAACTTTGTTTTTAAATTAATCAGCCTTAATAACACATACTCGTATTCTCATTAAAAATGAACAACCCGATATAGGAAAAAACTTAACTAAAGCTTGCACGTATTTGTGTACGAAACTAATATGGAACTTACGCCAAATTTCAAATATAGAATGTCGAACGGTGTATACAAAGTTTTTTACTTATACCTATCTTTTACGATTCCATAGATACAGATTTTTTTTTAACTTAGGAAGGACGGACAGGGTAGGTATATTAGGTAGGCTCCGTTCGGTTACGGAACCCTAAAAAACAGTCTAGTGCGAGTCAAACATGCTCACCAAGGGTTCTGCAGCGTCCAACTTGGCCGATTTTTATTTGTGGTTATTTAAGGCTTACATTTATATCCTTTATATAATTTCACGACGAACGAAATCGAAAAACGGTGAGAAAATATGGTTCTATTTGGCTTTAAGGTTTTTTTTATGAAATGTTAGGAAATCCACCAATATAACACATAGGTATTCTGTAAAACACACAGACAGTCTAAGAGTTCATTTTCCTTAATTATTTTGTACGGAAGTTATTTTTTGCACAACAAAACGTGTTTAATGTACTATGGCCTATGACTTCTTACGTGACACAACAATGGCTTGATGGCGAATTAATTACAAATTTTAAGTGTTAGTGCTAAAACTATTAACATACGAAACAATAATAATTATGAAGTACTTTATTCATAATTTTATTAATTCATTTCCTGATTCACCATCCCACAAAAGGTATCATTTTATAAACCTTTTAAATGAAGATACCAAAAACTTTTTATAGTATCTAAAAAAAAGGTTAACAAAAGTGATGGGATTGTTTGCAGTATATATTTTTACACATGTCATTTTGGTTTGTGACATTCGTGACGAGATAAGATAAGATACAGGTAAAACATTATAATTATGGTTTGGGGATAAGACAGCCGGTGAAATGACTAGCATAGAGGCATTCCATCTTAGTCCTCAGGGTTGGCAACGCATTTGCAGTCTTAGGTTTGCATTGCAGTCTTGTGAATGCGAATGTCTATGGGTCACAGTTTCCACTTACCATCAGGTGGCCTGTGCGCTCGTTTGTCTTCTCTATGCCATAAAAAAACCCTTTTCATTTCGGTAGTCGTACAAATTCGGGGTTGTCTGTGTTTAAAGCCTGTGTCGATTATTCCAACACTAAACCAATTTTATAACAGAATTTTATAATAAATATGTATGTTATAAGTAAGTATGTTTATTGCTTGTATGCTAGAAGTTCTGAATAAGTTCAATTTATCTCTGAACTAGCGACCCGCCCTCGCTTCGCTTCGGTGTATGTGAGTTTTCTGTAACACCCGTACTAAAAACAAAGTTTATTATATATATATATAAAAACCTTCTTCTTGAATCACTCTATGTATTAAAAAAAACCGCATCAAAATCCGTTGCGTAGTTTTAAAGACCTAAGCGTACATAGGGACAGACAGCGGGAAGCGACTTTGTTTTATACTATGTAGTGATAATGAATATAATGTTTATTAATAAAAAGAATTACAAGATTTTGACAAATGTTTTTCAGTATAATCGACGTTATAACAACTTAATTGTTTTTCAGTGCTCTTAACAAGTTCCGATAAAGGTTATTTTAAACTTTATCTATGAAGGAAAATTCTGTCTAGTGCAGGACAAATATACTTGTAGGAAACATAGTTGAACTTTACAAAGCCAACTAATATTTAAATAAGATAATAATCTATATACTTATATGGCTATCTCCGCTCTGTCCGTTTGTGGACTCTTGTGATGACGTGGACTGAATTCCTAGAATAGTTTTAGGAAAATTAGACAACTAACTAATGTTGAGACAGCTCGCATAGTTTATTATAGTTATTTCCATAGTGCCATGTCGTACGGTATTCTGGTTTGGGGTAAGGCAGCTAAAATACAAAGTATCATTGTTTTACAAAAAAGGGCTATTCGTTCTAGTTATAACTTAAATTCCCGTAACTCCTTAAGAGAACTTTTTAAACTTCTTAACTGTTGCGTCTCAATTTATTTATGAGTTTGGTTTTTATGTTATTAAACATTTAGATTCTTTGACCAAAGACTCTGATGTATATAATTTAAATACAAGAAATAAAACTAAAATTGCGATCCAAAATTCCGCGTCCGTAAAGTATATAAATCGTTTTTTGGTCAATGCATTCATTTCCATAATAAATTACCTGACGAAGTTTTAACTTTATCCTTTCTATTCTAGCACTTAAAAATTACTTAAAAAAAGTCTAATGTCTAAAGCGTATAGGGTCGAGGACTATCTAACAGACGAAAACGCTTGGCCTAAACCCGAAACTTAGCCATTAATAATTCGTGAAATTGCAAAGTTGTTTGTCTAGGGGACACCGTTGATGTAGGAAAACATATCAAAACTTTTATTTGGTTATCTTGTGTTTTTTTTTCTTTTTCCTTTTCTCCCTTTATCTCTCTCGTAATATTTTTGACATTGTTTTCCTGCTGAACTACGCGTTATATAATGCTAGAATAAAGTTATATAATTGTAGTATTAAATATGGTTAAAAAACAACTGACTGCTGAGTTTCTTGCGGCGTTTCCTCTCAGCAGTGGTCTCCTCTTGGGAAGCGCTGGTAGATTCTTGACGCGTAAAAGTGCCCGTGCGGCCTACTTACTGAATAAATATCTTTTATCTTTTTTTCTCTTGAAACTATTAAAACTTGCCCTTTCCCGCGACTTCGAAATAATAATTGTAATGGTTGTTACGACGCAATATGTAAAGAACAGTTTTACACTTCCATTGATAGTAACCAATGACGGAATGCAAGAGAAGACGCAGCCACAAGGTCCAAGTGCTTTGTTCGCTATCGCAACAGTTTTGAGTTCGTCGACGTCAAGAAGACAAAGAGTTGACAAGTGCTTGACAGTGAGGACATAGAATATACACACACATTGACCTAGTCCCAAACTAAGCTCTATACAGTGTGTTACCGGCATGCGGGCATTTATTAAAACTGCCGATAATATCGGTCATTGAATACAAAGCGGACACATTCCAAAATAATTTGCTCTTCCATTAAAAATCGTATTCCAACCGCTTCTAATTTTAAATTGCAACACTGACTTATTTCGGATTGGGTCTGTTTTGTATTCAATGAACGATATGTTGGTTTAGCAATTGTTTGCAAGTATTAACAATTAAAAAATAATTAAAATAATTTCACAATTAGTTTTAGATACAGTCCATTTTTAATGTAGTGCTGCGTGTTCCTCGTTATCAGTATCGCTGTTGCTTAGTACTAATAATCAAATTAGCCATCGACTGTCATTTACACTTGTCAAATTGCTGTGCTTTACATTGCTGGCAATTCAAATTTTGTTAGAAAGTTAACAAAGCCTGAAATGTTTTTTATCAATTAAATTAATGTCATAGTTACGTTTCAGATATACGTTATTTTAACCTACTTAGGGTGCTGGTAACACACTGTATAGGCAGACACTGTATAGGCTTATACTGTGGAAGCGATTCCCGGTATGGGCAAACATTTCGCAACTTTAGAATTATAGTGACCTAATTCAAAATTTCTTTCTTTCGACTTCGAGTCATAAATTTATTACTATAGAGACCTAAATCGAAATTAAAAAATTTGTTAATTAGGTCACTATCATTCTAAAGATGCGATTTGTGTGATGAGCATTTGTATCGCAATATTTGTGTCATATTTGGGTTGGATGTGTTTTATGTGTTTAAGTATTTATTTCTCTACAGATATAATAACCTAATACCTAACCTAACGTACCAATAATATTGCTAATTAAACTCTTTGTAGTTTGGAACTAAATACAACTAGTTTTGAAAGAGCGAGACCTCCTGATACAGGTACATTACCTACCTACCAGGAGACCTCAATCACTTTGTACTTTCCACCTAAGTTCTTTACACTGAATAAATGATTTTGATTTCATTTCATTTGACCTATCTTTTCCTTACAACTATATTTAATCCATTTGAAATAATCATAAGTTTTCTTAGCAAATGGGTTAATGTATGTACAATAAATGGTTGCTTAAATACTAAACACAACAACAATTTTTTGTACAATTGAATGGAAGGCATAAGGTGGTATGCAGACGATCTAGCCTTGCTCGGGGAAACCAAAGTAGAAGTTGCCGAATCAGCAGCAGTCCTGGAAGCGGAAGCTGAAAAGGTGGGCCTAAGTATCAACTACGACAAGTCCGAGTACTTCCACATGAAGCGCTACAATATAACACGTGCTAGACGAGAAGACCTTCATGTTGGAGATACCGTATACAAAGGCGTGCAAAAATTCAAATACTTGGGCTGCACAGTCACCGATACCAATACACGGAAGGAAGAGATAGACATCCGAATACAGAATGCCTTACGCTGCACAGCGGCCCTTCACAATGTACTAGTGTCCAAACTCCTAAGCAGAAGAACCAAAATCCGAATTTATAAGACGGTCATAAGGCCGATTCTCACTTATGGGTGTGAGACTTGGACGCTGACACAAGAAGAAGAGCACAAGCTTTTGGTAGCCGAGAGAAAGGTGCTCCGTAAAATATTGGGACCGGTGAAGAGAGAAGACGGAAGCTTCAGAGTCCGGAAGAACGCCGAAATAGAAGACCTGGTGGCCGAGCCCAACATTATTGGCGAAACTAAAGCTCACCGCCTGCGATGGCTCGGCCATGTCCAGAGAATGGGTGAAGATTGCAGAGCCAAAAGAGCGTACCTGGGCCAACCAGTGGGACGACGACCGGTCGGCCGGCCTAGGTACCGCTGGAGCGATGCCGTGGAGTCGGATCTGCGTGATCTTCAAGCCGTCAACTGGCTAGAGACGGCGCAGGACCGGGACAAGTGGCGCAATCTCGTGTCGGAGGCCAAGACTCACTTTGGGTCCCTGAGCCGCAGCAGTAAGTAAATACTAAAGGGCCGCAAATCAAAATGTTTTTGTGTTGCATTTAAGTTCGAAATGCTATATACTTTAAGTTCTAAATCAAACAATATCTGTTTTTGTTTTGTGGCACTTTTGTATTTAAGCAGCGATTATTGTACAATAATCTTGCAAAATATCAATAAACATGCAACCTGATTAGAAATACTTATATTTCGCAACATATCAGCTTAGGATTGTTACTAATACTGTACTAAATATTGGATAATTCGAGAACAGCCTTGGATCATTGAACCACAATTTAAGTGCAAATGGACGGCGTTCACGTCTCGCTGCGCCGAATCCACCTAGAATTCCATATAAGCTGAGGCCCTACTATGAAAATGGTTCGAAGGTAGGTTAGCTCCATCTCTGTCACTCGTCATTCGAGACTAAATCGAGGTAAAGAGATAGAGCTAAGAACCTAATTTCGAACTTTGATTTTCAAAGATTTTGTTCAGTTAACGACAAACACTATATGAATAATCCCGTGGAAAACCCATGCCCAGCAACATCTTAAAAGTGTTTTTTTTTCCAAATAGTCATTTTTTCGAATTTTCATTTTTCCGAAAGTTATATGCTGAAGCTATTTTAGATTAAATGTACTTAATTGTTATACGTAGATTAGGTAAGTTGTGATTAATAAGCGCTAAAAATTAAGTCTTCTATCAAAATATTGCATTCGGAATTATAAAAAAATAGAATTTTGATCAATTTGAAAATATGACTCTTCGGAATTATGGGTGGTTTTTTTTATTTCTAAAAGAAGGCAATAGGGCACCCACGCCACCTGATGGAACGTCTTTGTAGTCGAATGAATAGTCACGGTAAAAAAAAAGGTTCGTCACTTTTGGACCTTTTTTTTTAGCTACGAGTACATGTCCTTCATGTATAACATTAAAAAATCTTCATAAAAACCCACTCATTAACTCTTTGATTAATGATCCTAGACCAAATTAAATTTACACGTACTTAAGCCATTTGTTATGCCTGATACCATGCGCAGATATGGAGGTATCAATAACTTTTCGTGCATTTTAATTCGTAGTTAAACGACAACATTTCACACAACATCGTTGTATTTTGCGCAAAGATCAAGAGGTAGAAAATAACTTCCTTTCTATACTACTTTTTTGTGCCATACAGATTGAACGTTCCTTAACCCTAAAATCGACGCAGCGAGTCCGCACATTACGTCCATTCATTTCACAAGTGCCTGTGGACGAACGAGAAATATGCAAAAAAAAATGTATATGTGTGTGTGTGCTCCGAACTGTCCGAGTGGCCATGACATACATTAGTGCTCTTGACATATCGAGAGTAGTTTGGGTTTGGAACCAATCATGCGCAGGTTATGGGCCCGGTCAAAATGAAAAATGGAATATGAAAAATGAAAATAATTTATTTCATAAAAATTAAAAATTAAAAAAAATTTATACAAAAATAATAACAGGGTTGGGTCTTCCTAGTAGGTAAGAAATACCTGTGGCAGGAAGTCCCCACTCCTCCATGACAAACAGTGGTTGTTTGTTAGTATAGCTACTTATCTATACTTAACTTAAAAACTAGAAAAATCTACAACGACAAAATATAAATAGTTGTTGTTTGTTAGTATAGCTACTTATCTATACTTAACTTAAAAACTAGAAAAATCTACAACGACAAAATATAAATCGAACAAAGTAGGTATCACTGATACAGTGTCGTGAGCCTAAAGGTGTGTGTGTGTGTGTGTGTGTTTTAACTGTTCTGAAGCTATAAACACAAAAACAAAATGGTAAAGGCGACCTTCTTTTTATATAATTATCGTGACGTATTAATAGATTTGCAGCCGAAATACACACAAAAAATACCAATTTAATTACTTGCCCATAAAGTCAAGTAGTTTCGGAGCCTATTCAATGCAAACAAACAATCAAATCTTTTGAGCTAGTTGGAAGAGATCCCTTAAAGGGATAAGACCGCCTATGAACATCATATTTTTTATTAATTGTATTATTTTGGTTTTTTGTGTTTACAGACACATACATACAATAAGTACATGGCAGTAGTTTCAGACAAAGATACATACACTAGTTATAGTAAGTGAAAAACAAAGACAAAATAATAAATAAATAAATAAATAAAATAAAATAAAAATAAAATGATTCTTTATTTAGGTATTAACCCATCAATTCATTAACAATACTTAAATAAATAAATAAATCAAATACTTTGTTTTATGGCAAGGAACCGGCACACTCCCACTCAGGCCACCATCTGATACCCATGGACATTTGAATTCTCAGGGCTATTCTTCTAAGATCTCAAATAGGTTGCAAACCCTGAGGACTAAGATGGAATACCTCTATGCTAGTAATTTGACCGGTTGTCTTATCCCTACACCGGAACATACTAATGCAAAACACTGCTGCTTAGCGGTGGGTTAATGGATAAGATGTTGTTAGCGATCCGAACGGACCCTGCACAAGGTCCTACCACCATATTTTTTTTACAACAACTGTCACGAAAAACTAAACAACTCTAGGGAGATAAAACCCCCGATATAATGGTGACCCCTACTTTCACCACTGATATCTCGTAAACGGCCAAACCGATTTCACGAAACCTAGCTCAAAACTACTGCTAGAAAACCTGCTTTCAAATGAAAAAAACAACTCAGCTGTATAAGAACTACGGTGCCACGGATAAACACACACATACTGCGTTCAAACTTATTCATACCTCTTTTTGCATTAAGGGTTAAAAAAAATGCATAATTGACTTAGGTTATATTGTCTGTGGTAGCATTACACTACAGTCATTGGTAGGGCAAACGCTTCTCGGAAAAAATGTCGTCCTACGGTCAGAAACACATCAAGTGACATTACCAGCGTATGCGCAACTTTACTTGTGGCGCAACCGAGTGGTCACCTTTCTAAAAATATACAAGTTTAGTGTTTTAACTTAGATCTTGCATATCGTGATGTATATAAAGGGTGTTAGGTAACTCGATAAAACATGACCTGGAGAATAGCCCCAGGGGCCCTAATACGCGTGACAAAGTGTGGATAAGGTATCCGTCACCTTCTGACACGTAAATAAGTACGAGAGTGACGGATGCTTTTGCCACATTTGACACGCGATATAGACGCAGCCATACTAGGACCGCAGGTGGTGCGTGTTGTTTTTTTAAATTCTCTATATTCACGTCAATATTGTTATCTTGTAAATCAATATTAAATAACTTGAATGTCAATCAATCAATTTGTTTTTCTTTCTAGAACCGAAGTGACCTTTCAACTGTGTACAGGTGTCAGAATTGTTGAAAAATAAGGAAATTTGTGACGTCAATAAATATTGAATATTCCCAAAACAACTTTACAAAAGTCATAAGAAATACGCGAGTGCATCTTTAGTGTGCGGCTGACCTTACGGTTGGTGCACACTTAAGTGCTTTGTCACTTTAACGTCATGTTTGAACTGTTGCACTTATCTGTCAAAAGTGTTCAAGCGACAAGGCGCAAAGTGTACAGCTGCTTATAAGGCCGTCCGTAAAAAGATCTAGTGCAGATTTAGAATTCGTTGTCTATACTCTATACTAACATAAAGAGGTAACTTTTTTGACTGAAATAGGTTTTTTTTTTTTAAATATTATGCATACAAAAAACTACAATCAAATTGGACGCGGAGTAAAGTATAATTTGTTCTAAATATCTACTTATTTGTTAAGAATAAAACTGATCGGAGTGTTACTGAATAAGCGATGTTGATCATCGTTTCTAACATTAATATTACACTCTTATAAAGATAAAAATCTCTGAAAGCTAATATCGCATAAACCGATTCTCATGAAACCTAGCTAAAACCATCTGGAATAAACTGACTTTTAAAAAAAATAGTCACGTACATACATTTACGCAGACACACAGATATACAGATACGCAGACACACCGAGCCATACGTTAAATTTATACCACCCCTCTTTTTTGTCAGGGGTTAATTATATTTATAATAGGGGGGACTTTTTTCACAGCTTCAATAAAAACTGATTCATGTAACAGAATTAACATAATACTTTTTTAATACCTATAGAAATAACCAAGATTTCGTTCCTATCTCTTTCTAAATAACGGAATTTAACATAGAGTTTACATGACGTCACAGTGCATATCGGATCTCTCTGTCTAATCGCGGTCTAATTAGCAGTTTAAAATACTTGAACCAGTCTTATTTGTTGGCCGAAATTAATTTTAATTTCACTTTAGGTGATCTTTTTTAGGGTATTTTCATTTATATTGTTGAGACGTGATTAAAAAAATTCATGCAATTTCCTTATCATTGTATTGTCATACAATAAGCACTGAATGTACTACAACTGCATTTATTTATTAGCTCATAAACATATCGTTAAGATAATCTTTAAGGATTTTCCGTAGATTTGCAGGTTAGAATTAAGTTAATGAACGTCTAAGAGTACAATAGTAAAGCCTTCACCACAAAGCAGGCTCGCGGCGTAAACGCAGCGTTTTTGGTTTGCTAAAGTGTAGTTCAAATCTTGCGAGTCATTTTAGAATTTCCGTTCTTGGTACGAGTATATACTGAATTTATAAAATGAATAAAAAATATCTTCTAAGCACGCTTCGTTCTTTGCGGGTGGTAGAACCTTGTGCAGGGTCCGTCCGGATCGCTACCACCATCTTATCCATTATCCTACCGCCAAACAGCAGTGTTCGCATTGTTGTGTTCTGGTTTGGGGATAAGACAGCCGGTGAAATGACTAGCATAGAGGCATTCCATCTTAGCCTCAGGGTTGGCAACGCATTTGCAGTCTTAGGATTGCATTGCAGTCTTATGAATGCGAATGTCTATGGGTCACAGTTTCTACTTTCCATCAGGTGGCCTGTGTGCTCGTTTGTCTTCTCCATGACATAAAAAAAAAAAATATATATGAATTGCGGTAATTATGACTTAAAAAAAGTATGAACCAAAAAGTATGAGGAAAAAATTATGAAGAGTGATTATTATGAATACAAATCGGTAGGAAAACAAAACATAGGAATAAGAATTTTATGTGAGTCAATATGGAATGGACCCTCCGTGACTACATTCTTTTTGTACTTATTTCTCTGCCCTTACTAATCTAGTCTACTTGGTACTGACCCTGCTTATGAAGCTAGCTAGTCTTTTTTTTATATATAGGTAGGTATTACAAAACAGAATAACAATTGAACTATGAGTACCCATTAATTCACAACTTGAGGTTAAGGTTACTACACGAATATTAAAGGTTATCAAACTTTGTCATACATGGTATACATGGTAGGTATATTCATTTCTTCAACGGTCTTTCGATTTTAAGAAATAGAACACAATAATAGTCACATAAGAATGAATGTAGAATGGCATGGTCACATCGGCCACAGCGATGGTTCGGTCATTTGGAATGATGGATGAAAGAAGATTGACGAAAAGGATATACAGATCGAAAGTAAGTAGACGGGTCGGAAGGGGCCGCCCTAGGCGTATTTTTTCGAGTCAAATCGGAGGAATACTGGAAAAGGGCCGAATCTTAAGTACCCGAAACCGACGTGCGTGCATGACTCGATGTATGAATATGGAAGAAGCGAAAGGAATTTGTCAAGATCGTAGCAAATGGAAAGAAGTGGTCTCTGCCTACCCCTCTGGGAAAGGCGTGATTTAATGTATGTACAATAATAGTAATGAGGGCCACTGGACGCTCGGCGTAGTCTCGTCGGGTCTATTTATGGTCATGCTTATCGATGTCGATAATCGTGGATATAACATCTGTCACTTTCTGACCAGTGAAGTGCGAGAGTGACGAATACTTTATCCGACGCGATAATTGCGGCCGTAATTACGGGCCGTGGTGGATGTCTTCATAATATGCCTTTTCAATGCCTTTGCAAAAAAATTAACCCAACAATTTCTTTTCAGATCCATCACCGGCAATCCTCAACTCCAGTCCAATTTAAGCCGGTATGTTAATTGAAAGCTTTTACCCTACTAGCTAACTAGGGTGACGGAACCAGTAATGAACACTTGATTCTTATTTTACAGAAGATAAGAGTTATTCATTTATTTCACAACTATCAATTTAGGACCGAATTAAATTTGAATTAAGACTACGCCGAGCGTACGCCGGATGTACAGTGGTGCCCTCATTACTTTCATTGTGTTTTCTAATAAACTAAAGTATTTTCTTGAAATTGGACGAAATCTTTTTGTACTACAAATGAAAACACAACTTATATGGAACGCCAGGTGCACCGGTCTAAACATACAACTTTCGCTACCTATTCATTCATCAATCTCTACATGATCGTACTATACTTACTTATAAATAATTACTTAATATTTCGGGAGTAGGTAAATTTAAATAATTTTCTGGTCAGAATAATTTCGTCAAACCTACAACAAATCATGAATACCTTTCCAAATCCGTTGTTGCAGTCTTCAGATCGCAATGTGGCTCAGTATACTGATATACATGGTATACTACTCGGTGTACACAATCCTTCTGGCGATCGGTGGCCTCTGGTGCTTCGAGGAGTGTACCCTCACTGAGGAGGAGGAGTACCTGTTCTACAGCCAGCATAGGACCCTGCCGTACTGAATTGTCGGTGAGTATATTAAATTTTTGGGACAAGTTTTTGTTGCCGACTGTATTGTTTTTTGCACAGTCTTCATCTCCTTGTCAAGACGATTCTAACAAGCCTTAACATGACGGGTTTATCATGTGTAATTTAGGAGTTCCTATGGCCCAGAGTCTCCATCATCAGACCAGCTCGATGATACTGTATTATTATATTGTCATCAGAACTAAAGGCGTATGCCAATTTCCATCTTCATCGGAATCCGGGAAGTGGGTCAAATTTAACTTGCAAGATTTGACCCTTACATACATACATACATTGCAAGTTAAATAAAAGCTTGTAAAAAACGTTTAGTGTGTGTCGGTTTAGAGCACTCGGTTAAAAAAACATAAATATTTTAAAGCATTTCTTTTCATTTTCCTGAAATATATATAGATGATTCCCTAGTCTATGTATTTTTCGACATTTTTACCTTGAGTAGTTTCTTATGTTTGCAGTTTTGCACCATTAAATACCACAAACATTCCAAATTTCAGGCCGAAAACTTAAGCCGTTTTAAAGACAAAGGGTTTTGTCAGACACACTGACAGACTGACAGACAGACGGACTACAAAGTCATTGCATAGTTTCTGTTTTTCAGTATTTGGTACGGAACCCTAAAACAATATATCTAAATAATACAAGTACACGCGTTTTCATCGAACCCGGGACACCTAGCATATTGTATAGTGTCTGGTACTTTAGGTTGCCTTTTGTCTAACCGACTTTGACCAAAACCACAAAGACTTTTTAAAACCACTTGCGCCGTACTCTTAATTTCTTTTTCTTTTATTAAACAAGCTCCAAATATTTCGCACCAAGGCCAGCGAAATTGGTCGAGTATGACATTGGTTCCAATAGACTGCGCTTTCGTTAAGTAAATTATTTCGATAGTCTTACTCCATTAAAGACAAGTTTGATCCCAGCGGCTCCATTATGATCTCGTTTATCGATGTAGATAAAATGTGAATAAAGCATCCGTCACTTTCTAACAAGTAAGTGCGAGGGTGATGGACGCGTTATCCACAGCGATAAACCGACATTATTTTTAATCAACCTCAAAAAGGAGGAAGTTCCCAATTCGACGTTGTTTTTAGTTGTGTTTTTTTTTAATAGAGTAGGTATATCTGGACGTGGGGTTAATGAAAAGTCAACAGAATGACATGATGGCGTACATACCGTATTTTGTTCAGCCTACAAAGTAAAAAAAAACGCATTTCTTATTAATTTTGTGTATTTTTTTATTAATTTAGATCATATTTTTTAAACGCCAGTCACTCAAATAATGTATCCAATAATTGCACAAATGATTTCTGCATCTCTTTCACTCGGTATGTCAAATATAAAAGATGTATAACTATTTAGCAAACACTGCCAAATTAAGTACCGCCGTTACATCTGAAAATGCTTTAACCTAATTTGCCGTTTTGCGAAAGCCACACCAAAAATGCCATAACTAATTCTCATTAATATTTCCGCAACATATTTTCCTAAATTGTGTATTAAATTTTTAATTAGACTGTTCTAGCAGAAATCGCTTACATACTTAAAGTCGAAGTCAAACACAGTTGGTATTATTTTGCCTTTACAACATTAATTACTTATATATAAAAAGGACGGTATATAATCATTAGGTCGAATTTCCATTAGAAACTGTTTAATTTGCGCGAACTTTCATTAGTAAGATGCATTTTTTTCTAAAATCGTTTTAAAACAAACCTAACCTAACCTATAATTTATATGGTTTAACCCTTAAAGCAATTTGGAAAGTTAACGGGCACTGAATTAAATGCATTTCTTATTTATGATTTTTCCGACAAATGAAACTGTTAGAAACGAAAATTTGACCTTATCTAAAAATAAATGAAGTGTCCTTTACACCAATCCAAAGCAAGTACTTAATTGATTATTTCTAATAATCATTATGAGTTCAGGGTCTTAAATGATACTTTATACCAATAATTTCCATCTATATTTAAAACATTACTCCATATTTGTTCTTGCAACATTTTACAGAATTAATTTGGGTGCATCATCGAGTTATGCAAACTAAATAGGACGAGGCGGATAGAGTAAGGTCACAAACGTAGAGTTGTATCCCCCCTTAAATTAAATTAATTGTTGCCGCCTCTAGCATCGTTCAGTACTCTGTGGCGATTGAAGCTACAACGACTTAAAGGGTGTTCGGTAGTTTAAATATTTTTTGTCAGTGAAGATTTTAATTTATTCGGTATTATTTAATTCACTTTATTTTCTTGGAATATTGTTTCGTGACAGTATAGTGAAATTTTTAAATAATATAATTTTACTGCACTTTAATTTGAAAATGGAACAACGATAGTATAATTTAGTTTCAAAGTGTGAACTGTTACTCTACTAGTTTGTGATTCAATAATAAATTAGTTTGAGGAGTGGTGATTAAAAAGATTTTATTTAAGGTAAGTGTTTTATAATTTTAGGTAACTTTTATATACCACACTTTTTTTCGGTAGGATTAAATATCACAAACTACAAAATGAATAATCAATGAATAATGACAACAACTAAATAAAATTCTAAATGGTGAATACTAAAAACAACTAAAATTAATTTTTTTTTTAAAAAATATCTTTATGCACATTTACAATTCTAAAATAATATATAATTGATTTCACATACCAATTTCTGTTTACAGTTTGCCTATTTTCAAATAACCCGAGCTCTTAAGTCAAATAGTCGCATTTTTTTTCAGTTTGGTCTTCTATAATTCTAGATTTTTTTCACTGTTTTATTGTTAATATATTTAAGATAAGAAAGTCAAAAATTCATGAAAATATTTAATTTCTAAACATAACTTCATAAGTTTGTAACTCGTTCACGGTCCCAATGCATTTCTACTTTCGCCTAAAGTTATTGAAATGCAAACATTTGGAAAGTCAGTAATGCTATCACTTTAGTTCAATTTCATTAAATAACCGTTCAATTGTTGAACAATCCAGTATTCATAAATACAATAGAATTGAAAAAACTATTATAATTATAGTATATGCGTTTTTTTTACTCATTAATTAGGTAGTTTCTTATACTTATTATGGACCTAAAAACAATGCAACTGAAATAAAGCAAATGCATTTTCTGCTTTGTAACTACGAAAGAACAACCTAACTAAGCCGCCAGTAGGTATTTAGGAATGTTAGTTATATACTTTACTATGCTTTTTATTAGTTATTATTATTAAGCAAAATGCCACTCAACTGACATCCTTTGAACCCGGGTTCATCTTTTACTAATAAGGCATTTTTTTTTCTGATACATGTATAAAAAGGTATAAATTAATCTGAGATTAATATTCTAATATTCATTTGCAAAAATATTTCAGTCTCAGAATAAGGTTTTTTTAAACACAACGTAACTTTAAATTCTTTAACGATACATGCTACAAAATGGTTTTAATTATTCATCATGTAAACTAATGACTTTTGCACTAATGACTGGCAAGAAAGGTCAAAAAAAAAAAAAAAAACTATGTCTGCTAACATAATTAAATATAAGAAGGTATATCGAGTTCAATCTACAGTGGACACAGAGAACCAAAGAGTTTTTAACTGCAGTAGGATTATTTGAAGAATAAACATAGTGAAAATTCTGCCAACGCAGTTTAGTAAAACAATACTCAGTGAGTCAGTGAAGTGAACCAAATATCCTACAGTGTCAATATCCATGTGACAAACCGACAACAGATTATGTTAAAGATAAAATATAAAGTTAGTGTTTTATCGGAAAATATTATTGTGTCATCCCGTTCAATTAACCATGTGTATTATTTTTAATTAAAGTAATTAAAAATAAAATATACATAATTTCAAGGGTATTAATATAATATTTCAAAAGCAGGATGATACATAACATACTGTACATCCTGGTTTCCGTTTTGCATTACACAAGTTACAATCGATTATCTAATTTTTGTTTCCCTTTCGGAAGAACATGTGGAAGTTGGAACCAACCGGTGGTTAGGCTGATTTTCGCTTAAGGCCTTGGTTGCAATATCCTGCCCGTTGCGTGCACGCAGCTAGTTATATAGCGATGCGATTGCACAATGCTTCGGTTGATTATTGATGCCAAGATTCTGTTGGGCTAAATACCCTTTGGTTCTAAATAGTGCAACCGCGGATGATGCAAATTAGTATTTTTTGCAGGAAAACGTGATAGAGTCGGTTAATTAATTGAAATTAAACTTTTTAATTTGATGGATTTATTACTCCTCCCTGTACTTAATACGGGTAGTCGTTTTAAAATAGTTTCAGGTAACATATCGGTTTCGAATCCAGGGTAGTGATTCTCTCAACAACGAGCTCTTAACATCATGGTTTCTGAACGCTTAATTGAAAATGCACGCGCCAAAATGTGTTTTGTTCGCTCTGACGGGACTACCTAAACTCCCCGCTGTGATTTCGCTCGTTCGTCCGCTCGTCCATTGTTTTTGAGAGAAAAACACCCCTGACCATATTGCCGAAAGATATGAACAACCTTTTCCATTGCAATTTATTTTTCATTTTTTTGTTTCTGATTAGGCTGTACAAAAGCTGTAAACGTTATGAACACAAAGCGTGTAAATATTTTTTCATCACACTTGCTCGGAAAGGGTTTTATAACACGCAGGCGTTTAGGGCAGTTATAGCCGACTTAGCTCCCACGGGAGTTATAGATTTTCATAACTCCCTAGGGAGTTATGAGTTTAGTTTTAAAATATAGACTCCACTTGTACATCATTTCAGACCAAGGAGGTGTAAAATCAGCCAAGGTTTATTTCCTATATTCAAAATTTGGCTACAAACTAATTTTACTGTTTAATTAAACTTATACGGCACATTTGTCTGCATTATATTTCTATTTTACCATTATTTCAGAGACATTTGCAATTATTTTATTAAATTTCATTTAAAAATTTTGTACAATCTGGCAGAATGGCCTGTATTTGTCAAGTTTAAAAAAAAACCAATTCTAAGCATTATCTGTGGAAGACTAAAAAAAAGTTGTCAAACTCTTTTAGCTTAGCGAATCGAGTTCGTTTAATTTTGTTTGATTGTTGTTTCCGAAGCGTATTTTGTTTAAAGGTACGAAAAAAACAAACTAAATATGACTTACTTTTTTTTTTATGACTTATGATCGGAAGAATTTGTAGTGATATCAACACCACCTGATTTGTTAAATGCGGCTCAACTACTCAACAATGATTTGCTGCCAGCAAAATCTAAAGAAAAGGGTTTTTTTTCTATTTGTTTTTTATTTCCTCGCTAATGTGATGAAAATCATTGTGTGTATCATGGGCAGTAAGGAGATTGCAAACTCGAGTCATTAAAAGCCCTCCGCCTTCGGCGTCGGGCTTCTAATAGTCTCTCGTTAGCAATCCTCTTCTTACCGCCCTTGATGCACAATGTACTATTTTATGTGACAGTTTCGTATGCGAGCTTGATGCGTATGTCACATTTAAAAGGCACTACTGCCATTTCTAATGTATGACATAGAAACACCTTTCGATAATTTACAAAAAGAACACCCACCTACCGTCATTTATTTTCGTTCGGAACCATTGGTTTTTGAAGGGCAAGAACTATGAATTTTAAAATTGGAACGCGGTGGCAGTGACCGCCATAGCTAGGGTTTGGTCGAATTCGACCGCGAGGCCGCCCAGTCTCAACCCACCTCAGAAGGCCAGATTGCAAAATACACTTTTGTAATATGTTATGATTTTTTAAGATTCACATTCCTTTACGCGCTTGACCAGTACCCAAGTACAGGTGTTTCATTGTCCAGCGCATAATTACGTTGGGTAACATTGTAACAGGTTACGATGACATTTTATATTATTATCATAGAATGTACAATACAAAACAAAAGTTCTAATTTTTAAAAATCTTTACCTTACATATTTGTTTTTTATATCGGTGTCAAGTATTGCATACATAAAATAAAATATTTCTTTTATTAACTTTTGAAATGGCAATAAATGAAATGGCTGTTTTTATAGTGTTGCAAATTTAAATCTTTTATGAAATGTAATTTGCAAATGAATGAATTATTCAGCTAAGTGGATTAAATAACACCAAGTAATATTTTACATGGTACTTTACTATTCGCTTAGTAGAGATTGCTGCTTATTCATTAAAACGAATTAAACATTTATATTCTCCTGATGCAGTGTAGGACGTAAGCTGAGATTATATCTGTATTATATTTTATATACGACGGGCGGTTGCTAAACCTTGCAGATGCGTACGATAGTGGATAAATAATTTGTTTATTTTTGATAATGAGGTCACGACGACTTAAATCAGTCAGTAACAAGTTTATTTGGGTGTGTCTTGTCAAGTTTTTTAAAAAAATACCTTAAGAATTTGGTAAATCGCTATACCTAGTTCAGTTAAGATACAAACATACAAATGGGTCCAAAATAAACCTTTTTTTTTTTAAATCGTTCAATACATGAGTTCTGCGTTGTGGTGGGAAAGCTAGTAGTAGTATCGATCTTTGTTTTTTTTGGATTTTTTCATATCAAGATATTTTTACACAGCTCTTTTGTTAGATATAGTTTCTTAATAGCTTACAAAAAAGTATTATGGCTTATTTGTTTTATATTTACGAGATTTTTATTTTTAACGAAATAGGAAAGACCCAAAATGCAACTTTGAATTTTCTAAGACTTCCATATTACTTTTCATTCGTTCCAAATTCGAATTTTACCACCATGAACTTTGTCCTAGTTTGGCGTTTCCACACATGACACTGGCTAGTGATAATTTGTCACTGGCCAGTGCTAACTGAAGCGCGTTGCGTCAGTTATGGGGTCCCTTAAGAGGTCAAATAGTAACGCCAATTTTGCAACATGTTTTTTTATGCTTGTCACTTACGATGTACAAAAAGGTTATGACATACGATGTTATGACAATGATATTAAACAACAATGATGGGTAAACAGCCCTATTGTTGGCACACTACTGATTATTGGCATTGTCAACTTTATTTTAAGTAAGTAGAGGTGATAATTCTATAATGAAAAAGTATAAATAACTAGTATTTTCGATGCCTATAGCCGGTTTATGACGAGAAGTTAAGTCGTTTTCTTTTAAGATTTAAATAAAATAAAAAAAAAATAGAAAAAACATGGATAATCGATGCTAAACTGAAGTACCTACTTTGAAGGTAATTATTATTTTTATTAAAATCGTAAATGTTTTTGAAAAGTTCGGTAATATGTTTTCTGATCCTTTCCCTGAAATAAAAACGTTATCCATTTATCCTTATAGGTATCTTATTATAGCAGTGTACAATACTTACTAAATACTTCCTTTAAAGATTCTGTTCATATTTCAGTACAAGTTATCTTATTTATTACTAATATATTAGTGTTTTATTATTTTCTGCAATGTTATTATTGAACCGTAACTAAACCAGAAGTCACAACATGTTATATTAACATAATCATTATGACTTTTACGGCCATAAGCCACGTATTGTTCTGTCATCGCGACACGTTAATGAAATGAAAAAAGACGTATAACCTATGAACTCGACAATTCATTATGCTGTTTCTATTGTATGTTACTTTACTAATTGCTTAGTTCTTACTATAATTAGTGATTAGTGTCATATAAAAAACACCCTCTATCCTGTAGTAGAGTACTAAAAACCTCGCTTTTTCGCTAAGTTATTTTTAAAAAATTCTTAATTCATTTTATCCTCATGTGTGATATTCATGGACTCATTTCTTAAGACTCCATGGCGATTGTCAATAAATAAATCGACAACATGTTGAACTCGCTTGGAGAGGGTTCCGTACATACGTAATTGTTTTTAATAAAAAAAATGATAGAATTCTTATAGGTTTTCCTGTAATCACAATGAATCGTCTCCTTTCATGAATAAAATTAAAACTATTTATTTTACAATAATAACAAAAATATTTTGAAAATCCTCATAACGAGACCTTTTATTTATTATATGACAGTAAGGTTCGCCACTTTTTTTTAATTTCCTAATTTCCCCCCGAAAATAACCACTTTGCACATCTGTGTTTGGGTCATAGGATTACACCATCTTACCGATGTTCACCTGATTTGGCCCAATATATTCGGAGCAAATTGGCTGTGACAGACGGACAGACAGTCGTACGAGTGATCCTATAAGGGCTCTGTTTTTCATGTTATGCGCGGAACCCTCCTCAATACTCAAAAATCGATACAGCATGTATCTTTAGTTAATTTACTAAGGTTCCAAACTCACCCACGTGGTCAGTATGACCCAGGCCATACTCGTGCTCCTCATTACCGGGTTTCCCCTTTAGTTTTACAATTCACTATCGTGAGTAATTTTGCACTTTTATCTTACAAATCTACTCGTAATTAACTGTCATTATGACGAACCTTTTCAGGGGTGTTATTCTCTCAAAAAAAACGGACGGGCGGACGAACGAGCGAAACCGCAGCGGCGAGTTTAAGTAGTCCCGTCAGAGCGAACAAAACACAATTTAGCGCGTGCATTTTCAATTAAGCAGCCTTATACGTTGGATCCATCGGCAGAAACCATGCTGCTAAATTGAAAATGCACGCGCTAAAATATGTTTTGTTCGTACTGACGGGACTACTTAAACTCGCCGATGCGATTTCGCTCGTCCGTCCGTCCGTCCGTTGTTTTTGAGAGAATAACACCCCAGGTTCATTAAATTGTTTATCAAATCTGTTACTTAGAAACGTGAATGAAATTTGTTTACAACTTTATTGACGTCTGGTGTATTTTTCCTGACAAGGTTAATTGTAACTTTACTAATAAACTTGGTAAGTAGCTAATACGTAAACAGATTTAATTTTCATGCGACCATCATGTTTCATTTCACGAAGTTGTGTTGTGTGTTCTGTCCCCTTTCAATGTTCTCGGTTAATAGCTACAGTCTGGTTACGTTTGTTTAACCGTTATAGACCGTAGTTACCGTAATTAAAAGGAGAATGCACGCCTTGAGATGTGTTTTGTACGCTCTGACGGGCCTACTTAAATTCACCGGGTAATATTAACTGCGTCGAGTTGAAAGTGATGCGCTTAAGGGCCAATTTTTCAATCTCCAGATAATACTATCTGTCAGGTAAATTGTAGCTCTGTTCTTTTCTTTGTCATTAGAAAGATAAGGACAGGGCTACAATTTACCTGACAGATAGTGTTATGTGGAGATTGAAAAATCAGCCCTAAGAGAATCACATCCCTGTGGGCCTAGTATAATAATAATAAATAATAATAAATAATAATAAATGTCAGGGGACAATGTCACACCAATTGCCCTAGTCCCAAACTAAGCTCAAGGCTTGTACTATGGGTACTAGACAACGATATAAATACTTACATAGAGAAATATATACTTAAATATATAGAAAACATCCATGACTCAGGAACAAAATATTCGCGCTCATCACACTAATATCTGCCCTTACCGGGATTTGAACCCAGGACCGCTAGCTTCGTAGGCAGGGTCACTACCAACTAGGCCAGCGCGTCGTCAAAGTATGGCTGCGTTCATAACGAGACAAAATGTCTGCCGTACTAAACCAAAACGCAGTAACTACGATGAACCTTTTGTAGTAATATTAACCTTAACATCCACAAAATAGAATTGAATCTGCTCTGGTGATTATTTTTCAGATACTGCTTTGTTGGCTTAGGAGGGCAGGATGTGGATGAAGCATTCGTCACTCTCATACTTGTATACTTGTCAAAAAGTGACGGATGGTTTATCCACATTTTGTCACGTGATAAACGCAGCCATTTTAGGTTACTTGTGATATCTTTGTTCTAAATAATAATAAAAACATATGTAACTACATATCGTCTATAAAGAGAAAAAACTCACGAAGTACTATCAAGGAAATTGATTCCTAGACCATATTGGACTCTATCAAAGTGACACTGTAAATAAAATCATATGAAATCTCTTACGTTATGATAGATTACGCCACTATGACTTGATCCAAAATCGTCTAGGAATAATTTCCTTTACCGTATGTAGATGTGTTTAGAGACAGCGGGTTTTTTTTTTAAAGGTGTTCTGATTAAAGTCATGCGCTATGTATGTCATTATAACAGTTTATTTCAAGGCAAATGCATTGAAAAAAAACCAGCGTACTTAATTATATGATGAAGAAATATCGGTAGCTGTCTCTGATAAAAAAATACAAGATTTGGTTTCCATAAAATGAGATGCTTTTAACTTAATTTTAGTAGAATTTATTTTATTTAATAATTTCAAATAATCCAAGTAATATTTTATCCAATTGTTCGCAATGACGCATCACGCATCTAATCATTCTAAGAAAAACTATAACTCATTCCTCATTCATACGCTGTTGAAAGTTAACGATAATGACGTTTAATATATAAACGTCTTATTTTGTAGCACACACAGTAAAACATCTAATTACGCACTTAGACAAAGGTTAGGTATAAAATGATAAAGTAAAAATAATGACTTATGCAGGATGTTGGCTGTAATAACATCTCGTCGATGCAAATATGAGGATAATCACAATGTATGGGTTACGATACTCTTAGTTTTCCTTGATCTTAACTACTTAAAAAAAACAGGGGATAACCTCACACAATTCGACATTTACTCGTAATAATAAATTTAAAAAAAAACTGTTATCTTTAATAAATAATTTCTTTGAAAGTAAAACGCGCAGACAAAGTTTTTCATTATATCTACAAAATATTCAAAAAAACCTTGTCGAATTTTGTATGGAATTTTTTAATTTAATACATTCCGTCTGTCCAATAATTTAAAACATACATACATTAAATCACGCCTGTTTCCCAGAGGGGTAGGCAGAGACCACTTCTTTCCACTTGCTACGATCTTGACAAATTTCTTTCGCTTCTTCCACATTCATACCTACATCGAGTCATGCACGCACGTCGGTCTCGGGTACTTAAGATTCGGCCCTTTTCCAATATTAAAACAAACTATGGATATGTATGTATGTATATAATACTCTTTATTGTACAAGAATAAAATAGAAATACGAAAAATCAACAATAAAAAAAAACAAGTACAAAGGCGTACTTAAGGAATTAATTACTTTCAGATAAACCTTGATTAAAAAAGAAAAATTATTAGAGGAGTACAACAACAATAAATGCATTTGTACCCGACTGGTTGCCGGGTTAGAATAGTGCTACTCCATGTCTTCCCGTGCATGTCGTAAGAAGCGACTAAAGGGAATAAAGGCTTGTAGTATCTACTGTTAGGCGATGGGCTTGCAACCTGTCACTAATATACTTGTAAACATCTTAGCCTAATGCGGTATTTGACCATAGTCAAATCAGCTTATTTTTATGAAACATCAAAAACGCTCCGTTACTATGGAATTTATAGGGATTACTATCTTGTGACGTCACAATCAAACAGCGTCCTTATTGTTGGATTTTATGAATTTAAAAATCTTAAAAAAGCATACTAAAATATAAGATTGATGTTTTCCTAGTATTTTTATTATGTTTATCTGTTGTTAATGAAAAACCAATTTAATTTCACTAGTCAAATACCCTACTGTGAAAAATATGGTTACAGAATTATCAATAAGTCTTTAGAGGTGTAGGTCATTTTGTAGCCCTACCCAACCCTCTCTGGGAACGAAGGCGTTAATTTATGAACTAATGAATACAATAACAATAAATATATAAATAAAAAGCCGCAAAAAAGCCGTAACAAAGTGCCGGGTCAATGTGATATAGGGTAAAGCCACCAGTGGTCAGCCAGAGACTAGAAGTCGACCTTATTATGAGTGCGAATTAGTGTGAAATATATCTTTCGTACTCTTCCCACTCATACAAAGTATAGGCAGAGACCGACTACAGGTCTCTGGCCAATGGTGACTTTACCCTATAAACAAAATTATGTCCGCAATGTGCACGCTTTACTCGCTATGAAAAAGTAGAAAGGCTAAGTGCAATACCATCTAAAAACTTGCATCAGCGCATCCGTACCTACATCCGGACATATTTCGCCACATTTCCACAACCTTGCTATCCGAACTCACTCGTGAACATCTACGCTAGCATTCCAACCTTAACATATATAATTGTTCAAATAATCCGCGTTTTGCCGAAAGATGGAAGGTCAACTTTCATAAGACATTGTGAAATGCAACGTCAATATTACGCTAGCAGTCAATGTCAATTTGACTATAAAGCATGTAGGTTAAGGAGAGCCGAGTTGGGTTTACGAGATTAATTGGGAAAATTGTAATTATGTTCTCATAATGGTTTGTACAATTAAAAGGTAATTAACAGGAACATATTTATTTGAGTGATCATAGTTTGGACGATCCCGTCTTGAATTTGTTCCTGTTTGGACATATTCTGTCAGAATTTTACTAAAACAAATACAAATCTCTTTACTATCTGACAATGAGTTACAATGGCTACAGGCTATCAGGGGCACGTTTTTAACCTCCGACGCAAAAACGACGGGGTGTTATAAGTTTGACGTGTCTGTGTGTGTGTGTGTGTAAATGTGTATGTGTCTGTCTGTGGCATCGTAGCTCCTGAACGGATGAACCGATTTTGATTTTGTTTTTTTGTTTGAAAGGTGTATTAGTCAGGAGTGTTCTTAGACATGTTTTATCAAAATCGGTTTAGCCGTTTTTGAGATATTGAGCTTTAACGTTTAAAAAGCGTGAAATAAAAATTTAATTAAAAATTTCAAAAACCCCCTACTCTAAGCAGTCGGTAAAAAAACGTCTAAAAAGTAAAAAATAATAAGTATTGGCCCTATAAGTTTAATTATAGTAGGTATTAATATTTTGATTCAAGAAAGCGTCGAAACGACAGGGGACTGCTAAGTAAATGAAATAGTATAAAATACCCAGCTACTTAGCGGTCCCCGACGTGGCGACGCTTGAATCAAAATAATACCTACTAGAATTAAATTTATAGGGCCAATACTTATTATTTTTTACTTTTTAGACGTTTTTTTACCGACTGCTTAGAGTCGGGGGTTTTTGAAATTTTTAATATAACGCTACAATTAACAATAACAATTTCACAGGTCTAAACTGGCAACACTGCTCAAATGGCTGGTCGTCATTGGTCGAGGGCGCGTTATCGCGTGACAAAATGTCGACAAAACATCCGTCACTTTCTGACACGTGTATAAATACGAGAGTGACGGATGCTTTATCCACATTTTGTCATGCGATAAACGCAACCATATCAGGCCTAATGTAAATTGTAATTTGTAACTTTATAGAATGGTTGATAGGTATGATTTATACGCGATATCGAAAAATAAAGCCTTCTTTAAAAACGATTCATTCGGAATTATGACTCTTCGGAATTATGTAGTGAACCCATGACCACGACCAATCAAACGAGTCGTTTTCTTTCATTGTCTGTGTCGAATCAGGTATGTTATTCTCTCAAAAACAACGGACGATCGGGCGAACGAGCGACATCGCAACGGCGAGTTTAAGTAGTCCCCTCTCTGCGAACAAAACACATTTTGGCGCGTGCATTTTCAATTTAGCAGCGTGGTTTCTGCCGATGGATCCAACGTATAAGGCTGATAATTGAAAATGCACGCGCTAAAATGTGTTTTGTTCGCTCTGACGGGCGGGACTACTTAAACTCGCAGCTTGGACATTCACTCGTTCGTCCGTCCGACCGTCGTTGTTGAGAGAATCACTCCAAGTACAAGTTTTTTTTTTCACCACATACATTCAAGTAATTGTTAGTATGCTTAATTACTTAAAATTTGCGTGAAAGTGGTCCAATAAAATAATTATCAGTATAATCATGCATTCATACAATCTACTTAATTAAATAAAAGCAAGACCTTTCGTTTTCCCCATAGGTACAGAGACAGTTAAAGTAGGTACCAATAATAGCACAAAATACAACCGGATCATGCTGGTTGGTTCCCGCGCTTCGAAAAAATGCCATCTATCGGTAAGCCTTATCGCTTGTGTTTTACTGTGCATAGTAAATATGTACATAGTTTTTTTTTTTTTAATATTGGCTAGTTTAACGTGTACACCACACTTAAAAACCATTTTTTTATTCAGCACAAAATAAGTAATATCACGATCTATTTTTGCGTTATTGTATTGTTACATTACATAATTGAAAGAAGTTTAACAAAAATATATGTAAATGTGTATAACAATGTTAAACCACAGCCAAAATTATTCAAATGCATGTTATAAAACATTTTCATATCAAATGATTGCTTGCGCAACATTACTTACTCGTAGAAGCAAAGTTACAATTTTCGCCGCAAAAACCGTAAAATGTTGTTGTACGGTTACGCAATAACTCTCTCTGAGCATGATCTGATACCATTTGGGGAAGAATTATTTTATTATAAGAGGGGGGGGGGCGTAAAATAATTTAAAAAGTGAAAGCTGATACTAACGCCATCTAGCGGACGTATGATGAACTTAAATTGGTATACCGGCGATAAAATTTCGGAGGATAAGTTTTGGGATATTATTTTCTAAGCTATATTTAACATTCCCGTAGTAAATAAAGGCGAAACTAAAATTCCTTATTAGTACTGGGACAACAGCCAAACATTTTGCTGAAAATTTGTCCAGAAACAAAACACATAAAGATTGATTGATTGAATTCATGTTAGTTGCCTATTAATATTATTCGCCACTGATAAAGCTTATATACAAAAAGGCGTCAAAGCTAACATTGTTATTTAATTATACTGTCGTGATATATCTGTAATACCTTTACCTGACATCTGTTCGATTTTTAACTTACGATGCTATATTAATGAAAAAAAACTCTATAGATCTGTATAAGCGATTCTTAAAACAAGGATTTGGTAGATAACGGCGTTATAGATATATCACAGCAGTATAATTCTACAAACATAATATTGTTTTGGGACGGAATGGAACAGGCCAAAATTACGTTTAAAGTTTAAACGTTATTTTAAACTTTAAACTATTAAATTAAATTTTCAGAAAAGTTTGTTTCAAAAAACGCAGTCGTCCGCCATTATGCGATAAACCAGAGAGAGCGAGAGAAAGTCGGTGTTGCCAACCTATTATTTTTTTAACCCCAAATTATTATGATATTTATGATATAGTTCGTCAAACGATTGCGTGCTTTAAAATTTTAAAGTCATTCCTTTCTAATGGATTAATATTAAAACTTCACCTCAAATAAAATTAAGTTACACTAATTACGCATAAATTCACACCTTTATAAAAATCTGATGTCCTTAATTAATTTTCGAAACAGCAATTACGTTTACGATTGTCCGAGGCTAAGCGAAGGTCTGAAGACGTGTTGCCGGATCACAATCTCTTGTGTAGCCGTAACCTTCCGATATTCAATATAATTCTACACCGTGATACACGGTAAACAAAATCACGTCGTTTTGTTGAAAATGAATGATTATTATTTAGTATTTAAAGTGAGTTTGAGTCAGTCTTATCCTCTTATCTTAGTTAGTATTAAAGTTTATTTAAAAATTAAATTACAAAGTGGTAAAATCAATAACTAATGTTAGTAAAAGTATAAAACTAATAGGAATCACGCGTAGTTGGAAAACTAACGCAACACGCCAATCCGGTCAAGCGGGCCGCGGCTCTAATTTCGGAAATGTCACCTTCTCGCATTGTATTATAACTCGATTTCGCTTGACGCAACATCTGACGTTGCGTCCTTGTGACCGCGTGGTGTGAGGCGGCTCCTGATTGGTCGGCCGGTGGCGGGCGATTCAATTGTGGCCGAGATCGCGACGCGAGCGCACTTTCGAAGAGCTTTAGTTTTCGCTTTCGTTTGGAGAGATGAGACGTGCACGTGGGTCGGCCTTTGATGTGTAAAGATGCTGTCTAGCTTCGTTCGGAAACGGTACGGCTTTTAAAGCAGTGTGAATTAAAAACAAAAACATTAAAAAAAATTATAAGCACAGGTTTTCATAAATAAAATTTAAAATCATTTTTGTTTGGTAAACTGGCTTCTGTTTAGAAACCAACAGTCACTTAAAAATTAAAATAATACAACCATTAATTTCGAAAAATGCACTAACCTTATACTATGTTAAGCAAACCGTTTGAACTATACTTTTTTTTTCAGGTGACAGCTTGCTTGCGGCAAATTGTTGCCGACAAACGTTCAGACTCCGTTGCTCCGTAACTAACGTATACTTACGTTTGTGCAGTGCTAGTGACAATAACTATAGTGTAGTGAAATCGTAGTCAAAATGTCGGGATTTGTGAAAATTGCCATCGACGATTACTATTCGGACAGTAACTGGACGACGATCATCGAGAAGTATTGGGGAGAAGCGGAGAAAGTATCAGGTATTTATGCTTTTTTATTTAAATATAATTTATAAAAATGAGACAGGTCTAGGGAGCCTAGATGTCTTTGGCCAGCTGTGGGCTACAAAAGGCTATTAAAAAAACTTTTTTTATTCAATTAAAATAAATCTATTTATTATATTTTAGTAACTATAGCTTTATATACTTAACGAATAACTAAAAAGTGAAGCTGCAATATACTATTACATTCAGTCGTTAGAAATAATTTTGCGGTAAAATCCTTGTAGGTGCAAAATTTTAATACAAAAATGTTGACCTAGTTTTGACCTATTTTGTATACTTAGACAAATGATTTTTTATTATTTCTACGCATCAACTCATATTATCTAGTCAAATTCAAATGAGCCTTACATTAATCAAAATAAATGACCTAATTAAACAAATATTTTAAATATCTCTTGTTCTATTAAATGTCTATAAAACAGAGCGAGATAATTAAGCACCTGTTAAAAACGTACACTTAAATACAAATGAAAGTACAGTTGGAAGTAGACGAGAGCATTTATATCAAAAAGGTGTGAATGCGGAGTAAACAGACCGTGAATTGAGAGAACCTAGCTAAACTCTATATAGCTAACAATAAACATTATAAAGGGGTTTGGGTAAAAGTGTTGTCATTTGTAAAAGTCATACATTTTCAAGGTGAGCGGCCATTCGTAAAAGTGGTAAATTATGATAGAATAATTCAAAATAAACATATTTTGTCATGTAATGTAATGCTCTTAAGTGCATCGGAGCCGAGATATTTAAATATTCCTAACTGGGCGTACTTTTAGTATCAAAACGGTATATTTAAATATTTAATATCTTCGCTCCGATATTCTTTAACGCCATAAATGATATATATCTATGTGTATTTCGAGGTCCTCTAAATAACTATGTAAAAATTACCAGTGGCCGCTGAAAAAAAAAATTACAATATTCTTCAAACTAATTTACCCAACGCCCTTTACTAGACTCTTTGCAAAATGAACTCTTAAAGATAACCCTTACTCAATCTTACTTATAAATGCGAAAGTTTGGATGTTTGTTTCCCAATAACGCCAGAACGGCCAAACGGATCTGAATGAAATTTAGCACAAAGATAGATTAAAATCCGGAATAGTATATTCTTATCCCAGAAAATAAACAACTTCTACGCGGACGGAATCGAGCGCAAAAACTAGTAAATTTTAGTTTCTGATTATCTTGAATGTTTTTATTGCTGTTAAAGCTGGGTAGTGACCCTGCATATTATATAGCAAAAGAGTAGGTTCAATTCCCAGGAAAAGCAAAATATTTGTGTTATGAGCTTGAGTAATTCTTTCTGTGTTTTAGAATTATTCTATATTTTTATATATTTAAGTATGTATTTCTCTATATAAGTATGGTTATCGTTGTCTAGTATCCATATTAAAAGCCTATAGCTTAATTTGGGACTAGGTCAATTTGTGTCATATTCGTATTACTTTGGTATGCTTATGACATGTTCTCGATCTTTCTTGATTTTAAAGTAAAAGATATCATCAGGCTTCTATGAGTTTTTAAAATATTGTTTTATGTAAACTTTGGTGTTGAAACAATTATTGTATTCGAATAAAGAAACGGCAATTCTAATTAAAGGAAATAAGAAAATCTTAGAAGTTTTGGATCACTTTAGTAGATTTCGAACAGCTACCTTACCTATACTATAGAAGTGTAGATTAAATTATTAATATTATTATGTATGAGCTATTTTTAATCTAAATCATCAGTTAAGTCCACAAAGTGTAGAAGTGGCAATTTGTGATATTCGTATGTACAGTCGGTCAATTAGTATTTTTTTAATTTTGATGCAACATCCTATCAAATGAAAAGTCGCTATCGACCTAAGAGTTTCACGACGTGCAAACGAAATTTAACCTTAAGGTGGCAGACCTCCCATTTGGCCGACTGTTCTTATAGTAACATTTAATTAAAAAAATTACCTACAAAAGTTTTTTAAAGCACTACTTCTATATAAGATCGTCTTATCCAAAACTCCAATATATTTACTTCTTTTACAGAAAAAAAAGCCTTAAACTAAAAAAAAAACATAAATTAATATATTATATCAACACGTGCTACAAAGTGACAGCGCGATTTCAATGGCTGCGCTAACGAGTCCAAATTTCTATGCCGCGGGCACTGTACCATTGAATTGCTAAGTAAATATCTCTTTAGAGAAGTAATTATATTCAATTAAATATTTTAAATAAGTTTCCGTCAAACAATTCATTTTTGGGACACGCTTTTATTGCCGACTGTACTTTATTTTTACACAGTTGTCATCTACTTGTCAAGACGATTCTTACAAGCCCTAACACGACGGGTTGATCATGTATAATTTAGTAGTTCCTATGGCCACTCTGAGTCTCCATCATCAGACCAGCTCGATGGTACTATATTATTGTATTGTCATCAGAACTAAAGGCGTATGCAAATTTTCAGCTTCATCGGAAAAGCTTATTAATAACCCTACAAAATTATGGAGTAGATTTTATTAGTGACTGAATTTCCTAATTATTTTTTATTTAAGTCCCATAATTTTACCTGAAATTTGATAGTGGCTTCGACCCAAAACCTCGGATTCCAAAATACTTGAATTCTAATCGACATAAATCCAAAACTACTGAAAGGGAAAACTATATCTAAATATGAAATAAATAAATAATGACAGGATAGTGATTAATTCTTAGTAGAAGTTTAATAAACATGTTAAAATTTTAGGAGTTTTAAGTTTACCTCATTTAGGATGTCAGGAATTTTGGGATAAAGATTTACGAAAGAGATATAAAATATACAGATCGAAAATGAGTGGACGGGTCGGAAGGGGCCGCTCTAGGCGTACTTTTTCGAGTCAAATCGGAGAAATACTGGAAAAGGACCGAATCTTACCCGAAACCGACGTGCGAGCATGACTCGATGTATGAATGTGGAAGAAGCGAAAGAAGTTTGTCAAGATCGTAGCAAGTGGAAAGAAGTGGTCTCTGCCTACCCCTCTGGGAAACAGGCGTGATTTAATGTAGGTCTGTATGTAGATGTTAAGAATTTCATACATATTAAATACAGGATTCAAAGTATCGTGGAGGTTGTAAGTTCAGTTTAAAAAATCACGTACTGTCAAGGAATTTAATTCCTAGTCCTCTTCGGACTATTTCAAAGTGACGTAATCAATCAAAACGTAAGAGACATCTTATGATTTTATTTACAGTCTCAATTTGACATAGTCACACGTGGTCCACTGTCCAGCCATTTTAAATTAATGTTGACAGACGGCCACGTTTTTTTTTTACGTAGTTGTGAAAAATCGAAAGTTATTTTTTACGTTTATTGACAACCAGCTCTGTATATTCTTTTTGGATAAAAGTTTTGGTACTACGAGTGCTACTGAGTATACTATCGGTGCTAGACAATGATATAAATACGTATTATAGATAAAAAATATTATTAAAAACATAGAAGACATCGATGACTCAAGAACAAATATTCGCGCTCATCACACAAATCTGCCCTTATTGGGATTTGAACCCAGGACCACTAGCTTCGGCAGGGTCACTACCAACTAGGCCAACGAGTCGTTCATTACAAAGTTGTTAAAATGTCAAATAACAATAAGCTGATTAATGTAACAAACAGTTGAAAAAAACATATTTTAAAAAACATTAAAACTAACCAAGGTATACTTAAACTAACAAATATTTTTTCCTATCTCATTCTAATAAACAAAATTTAACATGGAGTTTATATGGCCGACCTGTTACAGTCATGACGTCACAGTGTATATCGGATTTCTCTGTCTAATTAGCCGGTTAAAATCTTGTATCATCGGTTTTGGTGATCTCTTTTATGGAATTTTCATATTTTGCTGAGAATATGTGATTTAAAAAGACCATGCATATTTGGCTGATTTCTAGAATTTATGTACTTATATATATTTTATATTTGTATAATAGTATGTATTTAGCGTGTATTTAGTATGTATTTATTAATTAATTTACTTTGTTTATGTGTATATTTATATGTAGTTTATATTTGTGTAAGTAGTTTTTACAATAACAGAAGTGTTTCTTGTAGTTTAGTTTGAGTTCTGATTAGTTTACACCGCCTGCCATGTATTTTTTGTTTTTATTATTTCTCTGCCCAAGGTTGTCTGGAAGAGATCGCTATTTAGCGGTAAGACCGCCTGTTGTATACCTATTGTTAAAATGTACTGTTCCGTGTTTTGTTTTCTTTTGTTGTTCAATAAAGAGTATTTGTATTGTATTGTATTGTATTCCGTATTGTGTTCATTTATTGTACAAAGTATTTTTTTAAATGGAACTCTTACTTTAAAACTTGTAACTTTCGCATAACATATTACATCAAGTAATGCTATAATTCACTGTAACGTTGTAGACATAATCTTAAGGCTACAATAGCAAATAATTTGAGTATTCAGGTCAAGTTTTTTTTGGTTTTTTGTTTCTAACTGTACCACATTAACCCTACAATGCATGAGTTTTTTTATTTGTGTGAAAAAAATATATGTGGTTTTATTTAGGGCTTAGTTAAGAGAAAAAATAATGAAAAAAATATATAAATAAGTAATATTTCAGGAGAAATTAACTTTTTTTAATCCGTTCCATATGTGGTACATCATGCAATTAGGTGTCGGTTACACTGATATTTAATTATGAATTCGATTTTTAATTTAAACTTCTGTAGACTCTTAACTTAGAGAAATAGTATTAGTTTCCATTATTTAAACCATTTTTATTAGTATTTCTCGCAGGATATGTAAATAAACCTTTTTATGGCACACCATGATATAAGGTTTGGGTTACATTATCGTATTATTATGGAACAATTTCTTAATTTATACTTCATTACACTCTAAACTTTTAGAAATAATTGTTGTATTTGTATGAACAAATTTCTCTTAGTATTTTCACATTTTTCACATTATGTGACAGTAAAATATTTCATGTACTATGAAAAATCCATAAAATTACTGCATGCAGTGACATATATGGAACACTTGGACACGCCGTCGATGCATGGTGTGCAGATCTGGAACGTTTGGAAAAAACTGTGTATAGGCGTATAGATTATCATTGACAGTATATAATATTTACAGCATACTTACGCAAACATTTTCACACATAAAAATATTTTTTTCTTCGATTTTTGATTATATATTTTTTTTTTATTGCAATATGTAAATGAAATAAATCCATTGTTCACGGAGAACAGCAACATTTGTATAAATCCCTTGGTAATTTCAAGTACAATGCCATCTAGTGGATTGTTACTGTGTTTCACTTATATAGTGCCCTCTAGGTTTGCTTTTATACAAAAAAGATGTCGCTGCCTTTACATTATTTTTAACTACTAACGATTAAACTGGTTGTGACATATCTGTCACTGTATGCATTGTAGGGTTAATATTCGACCGTCTTAAAGCCTCTGCAAAATACTTTAAGGCGGTTCTACTTTCACTATTTTGAGTTTAACGGTATTCTAATTCATATACCTATAGTTTTTAGACCGAAATTTTTAAAATGCGCATACGTTAAAATGTAAGTTTATATGTCGTCATTCATATTTATTATTGACTAGCGACACGCTCTCGCTTCGCTTCGGTTTATGTGAATTTTCTGTAACACCCGTACATAATCCAAAATTTATTAAACATAATAAAACCTTCCTCTTGAATTGCTCTGTCTATTGATGAAAACCGCGTTAAAATCCGTTCCGTAGTTTGAAAGATCTAAGCGCACATACAGAGGGACAGACAGCCGGAAGTGGCTTTGTTTTAGGTTCTGTAAAGGTAAAAAAAATGTAGTCATAGGTGTCAGTACTCCTAAAAAGCAAAGGATGCAATTATACGTTACAGTAAGCCAGTTTCACTATCTTAAATTTGACTTTCTAGTAGAAATATAATTTAACTAGCAACCCGCCCTCGCTTCGCTTCGGTTTATGTGAGTAACATTCCTCGATAAATAGGCTATCTAACACTGAAATAATTTTTCAAATCGGATTAGTAGTTCCTGAGATTAGCGCGTTCAAACAAACAAACAAACATTCTATTCAGTTTTATAATATTAGTATAGATATCGTGACACGACTAACCAAGGTTGTATCTCAGATTTAAGCAACAGTTTTGCGAATTTGACTGCTTATCTTTACAGTTTATCTGAATAATCATTCTATGCCTAGAACTACATATCGTGTCAATTTTTAATTAAATTTAACCAGCCAGGTATAACAAATATAAACATGTTAAATACCCAGTGACACGTCGGACGTGTTAAAATTACATACAAATGGCGATTGCTGGCACCCAATGCGTTTAAAAACTCGTGGGCAATTATTCTTCAATGTCACGTGACAGCCTCCGGACTTTCGCTTTACAAAATTGGCGGGAGTCTATCATAGCTTGAGCTTTACAGTTTTAAATGCCCGTGCAAGTAGGTGATGTTTTAAACTTATTCACTTTATAGACGCTCACATGAAAAAACGTAAGAAGTGAGTCGATTTCTATGTGGTATTAAGCTACCTAGTTGAGAACGCACGCCTTAAAATGGGTTTTTGTACGCTCTAACGGGACAACTTAAACTTGCCGGTTTATATAAGTTGCGCCACGTTTACTCGTTCGACCGACTCAATGCCGTTTTTTAGAGAATAACACCCCTGTATGTACTTTTGGGCCTTGATACTTATATTGCAAGTACAATTGACCTTATTAGTAGCTGGACATATTTGTACCTTGTCGGTTTAACAACTTTGACAGTTAATTCAGTGGTTAAACCATGAAGTTAAAGTGACAAAGCACTAAAGTGTGCAGTTATTTATATTAAGAAGAAAGTGGAAGACTTGTAGGTTGAATAAGCGTAGTGGTTTCATTCATAATGCCTAATGCTGGTGGCTCACCCTGAAAACCACAAATCAGCCTGTCTTGGCTTTCCAACAATTACTACGAATCCAGGGACCAAATTAGGGTGGTTTTTGTCAGAACTAATGGCGCTGCCAAAAGGTATGGGTAGTGATTCTCTCAACATCGACGGTCGAACGGACGAACGAGTGAATGTCCAAGCGGCGAGTTTAAGTAGTCCCGTCAGTCCGAACAAAACATATATTAGCGCGTGCATTTTAAATTTAGCAGCATGGTTTCTGCCGATGATGGATCGAACGTATAAGGCTGCTTAATTAAAAATGCACGCGCAAAATCCTATTTTGTTCGCTCTGACAGGAGTACCTAAACTCGCCGCTACGATTTCGCTCGTTCGTTCGCCCGTCCGTTGTTTTTGAGATAATAACACCCCAGCGTACATTCTCAATAACCAGGCTTATACGTTCGATCGTTCGACAGAAGTCCCGCTGTCTAATTGGGAATGCATCGTTTTTAAGAGAATGAAACAAAAATGTTGAGGATATATTGAGTGTAATTTTATGAGTGTGTGTATGTGAGTAGTTTTTGAGTGTGTTTTTTTAAATCGAATTTTTATTTCCGTTTAAAAACATAATAAATAATTTAAAAAAAAAACAGGGGACAATGTCACACCAATTGACCTAGACCCAAACTAAGCTCAAGGCTTGTATTATGGGTACTAGACAACGATATAAATACTTATATAGAGAAATATACACTTAAATAATATAGAAAACATCCATGACTCCGGAACAAAATATTCGTGCTCATCACACTTATATCTGCCCTTACCGGGATTTGAACCCAGGACCGCTAGCTTCGTAGGCAGAGTCACTACCAACTAGGCCAGCGCGTCGTCAAAAAATAATGCATTTGTCACTTTGTTTCAGTAACACCACGGTCACTAACCCTATGATACTTTTGTTAAAGTTCTACTATACATTCACTAGCTGGTTTTTTACGCAGGCGTTACGTAAAAGTGGTTGATGAGTTACGTCCATGACTTTCACATAGCTAAGGTTATTTTGCTATTCAGAATAGCTACGATAGTAATTGCGATTACGTGAGTTCTTAGAATATGCACTCGAGATTTTCCAATGCACATTTCGCTCATTCAAAACAAAACGGACACATTCCAAAATAATTTGGTATTCCATTAAAAACCGTCCATTCCAACCGCTTCTAATTTTGAAATGCAATACTGACTCATTTCGGATAGTGTCTGTTTTGTATTCAATGAACGATTTAACGCTTATAATTTCTTTTACACGTCATAGTGTGCTGTACATCATGCTTTTAAGGGTTAAAGTTAACGTGTTACTTATTCTTAATCTATACCTACTAATATTATAAAACTGAAGAGTTTGTTTGTTTGTTTGATTAACTTTGATTGAACGCGCTAATCTCAGGAACTACTGAGGGCTCAGACAAGATGCATTACGGTAACTATCGTTTCTATAGATCAGCGTCACTGGTAGATCACGTGACTTTTCATATCACGTCATCTACCGCGTAGTGACGCGATTGGTTTAAAAACTAAGCGAAGAGAAACGCTAGCTAGCGTAGTGCATTTTATCTGGGTCCTCAGGTCCGATTTGTTAAATTATTTCAGTGTTAGAGAGCCCATTTATCGAGGAAGGCTTATAGGCTATATATCATACTCATAACCGATGCGAGGGCGGATCGCTAGTTCGTTATAAAATTAGGAAAGAAAGACAGGGTTAATGTGAAATAATTTTGAACATGGATTTTTAATCGTATCCGACAGCAAAAAAAAGGGTTTAAAAACTCTCTTTTGTAATCGTTATATCGAATTAAAAACACCATGTCACGAATAATTAAGTTGTTGTCACCTGTGTAACAGGTATTATACATAAGCCACCATAGAACCTGTCATCAAGACGTAAAAAAAAACGTATTTGAATCCGTAATTAGTTCGACGATGCCACAGGTAATCAGACTCGCTGACAGATTCTACTTTGGCTGGAGCAAAAAATACATACTGGGTAGTGATTCTCTCAACAACGACGTTCGAACGGACGAACGAGTGAATCTCCTAGCGGCGAGCTTATATAAGTAGTCCCGTCAGTGCGAACAAAACATATTTTAGCGCGTGCATTTTCAATTAGCAGCCTTATACGTTCGATCCATCGGCAGAAACCATGCTGCTAAATTGAAAATGCACGCCCTAAAGTAAATGTTTTGTTCGCTCTGACGGGACTACTTAAAGTCGCCGCTGCGACTTCGCTCGTCCGTCCGACCGTCTGTTGTTTTTGAGAGAATAACACCCTCTGTACATAGATAATTGGGATAAATCAAAAACATAATTAACCGTTTTGTAATTATTTTACTCTAATTCTAGCACTTGACCGTTTTTTTTCTAACCATGGGATTTAATCATAAGATTAATAAATAGGCAATAAAAGTGAATAGATGCGCCTGCGTTTGTCTGAATAGTAAACAATAATTTTATGGTGCCACTCGCATGCGCTGTCGCATACATTGTTGTAATCAATAAGCACCTTTCACCACCGTTTTATGGCTTGAAACACAATGCAGTTGTTAATGTTTGATGCTGTACACACTCGTTAAGAGCCTCTCGCCTCTCGGTTGAAATCGACGGCGACCGGGCCGAGAACAAGCGATGTAGACTGAAAAAGCAAATGGGTTGATTTTACTAAGTTTTATGGTTAAAATAGGACTTACACGTGAGTTTGGTTGAGTTAACCAGGAAAAAGGTTGAAGCAACCTTTTCAATGTGTTGTTTTTACTAAGGTTAGGTGTTACTTCAACGAAACTCATGGGTCGGTCCTAAAATGTAGTAAAATCAACCCATTCGGTTTTTCAGTGTAAAGAGTGCAATGCGCGACGAACGAACAACGAACGGTCGGACGAACGAGCAAAATCGCAGCGGCAAGTTTAAGTGGTCAGAGCGAACAAAACACATTTTAGCGCGGGCATTTTCAATTAACATTCGATCCATGGGCAGAAATCATGGTGCTAAATTGAAAATGCACGCGCTAAAATATGTTTAGTTCGAACTGACGGGACTATTAAACTCGCCGCTGCGATTTCGCTCGTTCGTCCGTCCGTCCGTTGTTTTTATGAGAATAACACCCCTGCTCTCGTCTAGTCTCGCGTCTCGCGCACTCTTTACCTCGGTCGGACGGACGAGTGAATGTCCAAGCGGCGAGTTTAAGTAGTTCCGTCAGTGCGAACTAAACATATTTTAGCGCGTACATTTTCAGTTTAGCAGCATGATTTCTGCCGATGGATCGAACGTCAATTGAAAATGCCCGCGCTAAAATGTGTTTTGTTCGCTCTGACGACGGGACTATTAACTCGCCGCTGCGATTTTGCTCGTTCGTCCGACCGTCCGTTGTTTTTGAGAGTATAACACCCCAGGGCCAAGAATGTAGGCGGTAATCAAAAGAGCGGGCTCACTGGACGTATAAAGTTACTTAAAAGAGAATGCGCCTCCTTAAATGTTGTTTGTATGCTCGTAACGAGGAACTTAAACTCGCCGGTTAATCCATGGGATGGTTTGATTTTTGTAAGATTGTTTCGAAGGTTTCATACTCAAACGGGTCATTAAGTTGATTTGAGATCGGCAACGCGTTGATGACGCCTCCGGCTTGCAAATGTCCATAAGCGGCGGTGATCACTTTCCATCAGGTGGGCTGTCTGCCTGTTTGCCCATCGACGGCGACAAAAAAAAAGTAACTGAACGGCACTATACCTTTGTTATCTATTCGTCCGCTTGTACAACGCAAACCCATAAATAACATTTAAATAAAACCGGCCATGTCTAAGTCGAGCTCGTTTCAATTTGGTATAGACATATTTGAAAAAATAAAATAAAATAATATTATGCAGCTACAAAATCCTCGTTACGCGACTGTGACTCGCACTTATTCAAATGTTTCATCACTATGACAATTCATTTAATGGCAGCTTAAACATGACATTAAAATAGACAAGGTAATTTAAGAACTTGTCTGTACTATTTATTTATTTACTTATTTATTACACAATAACAGGCTTACTGCCGCACTCTGAGACGTCAATTAAATTTAATGCTTGTTTAGTGACGTGTTGTCTTGTTCTATTGCTATAGCAAAGAAGGTGACAGCCGCAACTTTAATCAAGCATTAAATTTAAATGACGTCTCTGAGTGCGGCAGTTAATCACCTATAATTATGCTAATTACAATTATGGTTACTAAGTTTAGGCATATAAATACTAATATAGAGAAATAAATACTTAAATAGACAGAAAACACCTAAGACTCAGAAACAAATACCAACCAGCTCGTGCTTATCACACAAATATTTGCCCATTCCGGTTATCGAACCTGAGACCACTAGCTTCGTAGGCAAGGTCACTACCAACTAGGCCGACGCGCCTTCCATGTCCAAGATAATTTCCGATTTTTCTCCAAAAACTAAACCATATTTTTACTCATCTAAGCTCCTCATTTCAGATCCTCGAGTCCAAGGATGGTTCCTCTTCGACACACCGCTCCCGACCCTGGCCATGGTGATAGCTTACCTGGCCTTCGTCATGGTGGTAGGTCCTCTCTGGATGGAGAACCGGAAGCCATTCAACATCAAGAACACCCTGGTGGGATACAACGCGTTCCAAGTGCTGCTATCGTCTTACATGTTCTATGAGGTAAGGAATTTGTTTTGAATACTCGTACATTAATGGTTTTCATAGCTTTAGGTACAATAACACTGGCTGGTAATAAAAAAAATACAAAAAAATCTTATACAGATTGACCTAGTTCCAAAATACTATGACTTGTACTATGGATACTAGATAAAGATATAATTATACAAAATACTTACATAAAAAACAACCACGACTAGGTAAACATGAACTGAAACTCACCACATAGCAACAGATAAACAAGCCGCATCACTGTTAACTGACCACTTATGATATGAGTCATATTCTAAGGGCTGATTTTTCAATGTCCAGACAACACTACCGGTCAGGTAAATTGTAGCTCTGTCCTTATCTTTATTATGACAAAGAAACATAAATATAAGTGTATATATATGTCAGGACAAGATTCACAAATTATCAGTTAACTGTGTCTACCTTTACAACTTTTTGAACTAACTTTAAAATAAATGATTAACAGAGGAAATTAAGAAACAAATGGTTCTATTCTCTTTAATGTATTTGTTTATTTTTATTAATTAGTGGTCAATATAAAAATATTTGCTCTTACTGCGGGTCGATCCAAGACCACTAGCTTTATAGGCAGTGTCACCAGGGACATAAAAATGAAAAAAAAAAAAAAAAAAGTGTCTGGATAAAATCTCACGCCAAATGGCCTATTCCGAAACTATATAAGCTCTAAGCATGTGCTATGGTTACTAGACAACTATATTTTGACGTGTAAAAGTGCCCGTGCGGCCTACTTACTGAATAAACATCTTGTATCTTTTTTATCTTTCATGAACTTACTTATAAACGTGGAATAAGCTTGGAATAGTTTATGCCATGCTTTGTCCTTATCTATAATTGTGACATTTGCATCTGACAGAAAGTGATAAACCATGGCATAAACTATTCCAAGCTTATTCCACGTTTATAACTAACGGGGATATAGTGAAACATACACTTAAATATATAGAAAACATCCAAGACATAGAAACAAAAACTACGTACCGGGAATCGAACCCGTAGACCCTGCCATCGAAGCTTAGTATGCTAACGCGTCTTCGTCATCTTGTTAAGTACCTAAGTCGTCTATTATCCAGATCATTACTGTGAAATGATATATGACATACATCTTTAACGAGGCCTAGTAATGTGACCTTACCTTTAACCACAGCGATGCCAAGGTGACTTTAGCCAATTTTATGAACCATACACCCATGGAGACGCTTGAACTACGCGTTATACTTATAACTTTCAACTTCGTTCATTCATCGAAATGACTCTGGTAGACTAGTTCGTGACACTGTTTACGAAGCTAGCGGTCCTAGATTTGATGCTCGGGAAAACATTGTATTAAAAAAAAAGAGGTAACATAAAGTACAAAAAAAACAGAATGTCTTTATTAGTCCAAAACTCTTAACTAAAGCCGACAGTAAAAAAAAACTCTTAACTTGTTCTTTTTTTAGTTTTTGTATGATTATTTGGTAGACTGGGAGAGAATATAATCAGGCATTACGACACGTTGGCCTAGTTGGTAGTGACCCTACAAAGCAAGCGGTCACGGGTTCAAGTCCCGGTAAAGGCAGATATTTGTGAGATGAGCGCGAGTATTTGTTCCAGCGTCTTGGATGTTTTCTACGTATATAAGCGTGAAAGAGTTGCAAAGATACAAAGTTTTGCGTTTGTAATATTAGTAAGGATATATAATAATAGGATGCATTTTCTTTTGTATGGTCCTCATAGCCTAATATCAAAAAAGATAAACTACTTTGCCATAAAGAAGGTCTATAAGCAGATGACTTTCAAGTTTTAACTATGGGCACGAATTGTTTTGTTCCTATAAAACTAAACCACCAGCTTCTCAAGGTAGAGAATCTGTTTCCTAACTCAAACTGACAATAGGTTTTTGCAAGTTCAACCGGAAAGGTCGTGCGTGAATAGCGGAAGCGAAAGTGGCCTCAGAACTGGTTTGGGCTCTTGTCTCATTCATTGAGACTTTAACGGGAACGGAACAAGTTATACTATGTTAATATACCTTGAAAGTTGGTGTGTGTGTGTTACTTTGTTACTCCTTTACGGTTCAACAGCTGAACGGATTTGGATTTTTGAAATGGAGATAGTTTCCGAGGGAAAGGTCAATTGAAATATACGCGGACGAAGCCGCGGACACAAGCTAGTCTCGATAGATACTTTTGAAAAATACATATTTGAATGAATACTCAGCATAATCCTGTAATTGGTTTTGTGTTTCCTATTATTGTACCAATAAATAAATAAATAAATAATGGTAGCATTTTAGTACTCTGAGTAAAAATACAATATGTATGTATGTATATATGTAAACACTTTATTGTACAAAAGAAAAACCATAACAATACAATTAATATAGAAATATGTACAAAGGCGAACTTATCCCTTTAAGGGATCTCTTCCAGCTAACCCTTAATAGCAATAATAGGTAGAATAAAATAGAAGCCATTTGGGAACACCTAAAAAAACTATTTCCTCCGATTTTTTTTTCCAAAGCTAACATATGATGGAACTATGATGGTAATTTCTGCTGCATTGGGTTTTATAAAGCAGAAATAACGCGACTCACAACTCGAAAAGTAACACTCGTTTCAATTAAACAATTTGATTCCTACAACCCGTGTGGTTGCCGGGTTAGAATTAGTGCCACTCCATATCTTCCCGTGGATGTCGTAAGAGACGGCTAAGGGAATAAAGGCGTACAGTACTGTTAGGCGATGGGCTTGCAACCTGTCACTAAAAAACTGGTAATCTTAGCCTAAAAGTGCAAAATGTGGTTACAGAATTATTAACAAGTTTTTAGAGTTGTTGGTAATTCTGTAGCTCTGCCTACCCCACTCTGGGAATAAAGGCGTGAGTTTATGTATGTGTGTATGTATTCCTACAAAAGATGCGCCATTTAAGAATGGTAGCCAGTAAACAGTCACGCGGGTCCCGCGCAGCGCCTTGACCGATTGCGCGGTGCGCACGCGCACGCGTCCGGAGTTGCGCTGCTGTGCCTGCGCCGGTCAACCGTGGCGGCGCGGTACTCTGAATGGATGAAAAAAAACGTTCTGAATTCAAATCGTAAGAATTAAATTCAAATTTATATCAGTTTAAATGATTCTAATTTGAATTTAATTCTTACAATTTGAATTTATGAAGTATTTTTTGCCAAATCACGATTTTTATTCCATAGCTACTTTGTTTTCATGTCTTGCTTTTAACAGAACCTTATCACGATACAAGCTTCTGCCCGCGACGATTTCGATAATTGTTATTCCCTCGGGAACTTTAAATATAGCCTATTAATGTGTTAATCCAGAGTATAAGCTATCTCCATAAATATAAGATATTCGTTGCAGCGTGAAGAAGTAAAAAAGTAACACACACACAAACTTTCACTTTTATAATATTACTAGCGACCCGTCCTCGCTTCGCTTAGGTTTATTTGAGTTTTCTATAACACACGTACATAAAACGAAATTTACTATAGATAAAAACCTTCCTCTTGAATCACTCTATCTACTAAAAAAAACCGCATCAAAATCCGTTGCGTAGTTTTAAAGATCTAAGCATACATAGGGACAGACAGCTAGAAGCGACTTTGTTTTATACTATGTACAGTAGTGATTTTAGTCAGATAAGCAATGGAGTTAAAATTAGTCTGGAAATTTGTAATGCATAGTTTCTTTCAGTTATGAAATACGCACGATTTGCATCCCCACCCTCATGCGTTTTAAATAATCTTTTTTTATTGAAGTACTTATTTTATTTCTTGTAAATCTCAAGCATTCACATGTGCTAAAACTAAAAAAAAACTGGTTAGCGTTTGCAGAATCATAGCAAGATAGAACTGTTAAGTAGTACTCGCAAGAAATTTCGCAATTAAGTCATAAATGTCATAATTATATTTTGAAAAAGTAGATCCTTTGAATACTTTCTAATTTAAAAATGGCCGCCAAACTTAAGCTTTCTTCGGTTCATAGTCGTGCACTATGGCGCTCTCTCTATTAAATTGAAATACTACAGGAGGTGGTTATTAATGTGTTTTTTTGGTTGTGGGTTAAGTGGTAGGTTTTTTATAAGAAGATAAACCGGAATTAAGTTACTTTCCATTTAGTGATTTATGCTTACGACGGTTACTTTTTGGGGGTGTGCAAAGTGTAATTAAAAAAAAGTCACGCAAATTATAAAATACAAAACTTAACTTAAACAAACATGTACTTACTTATTTATACATCGCTTTGACAAAATATAACTTACTTACTAAAAAATACAAAGGTATACATATTATGTATTTAGCTAAAATTATATGAAAGGGTTTTGAAGATATTTCTTACACGCATGACAATACAATACTTATAAAATAAATAAATAAATATGAGTGTACACAAATGACTTAATATTAACAGTTTGTTTGTTCGTACTCTTTTAATAGCGATCAATACTAGTAAATTTATATAATATTAAAACTTTTACGTATGTATAGTTAGCTAAGTATTTTATGGGTCACTGTGATCATCAGGGTGACCCAGTTGCTCGTGTGTCTCCACTTTCCCATAAAAAAAAAACTATTTTAAGAAGGTCCTTCGACCTGTATTGCAAAAGAGTTATTTAAATTTATGGCGTTGATGTAGTATTTATTTATTTTTAATTCATTTTTTTATTTTAGCATTTGATGTCCGGATGGTGGGGAGACTACAGCCTGGCATGCCAACCTGTGGACTACAGTGCAAGCGAGCAGGCGAGAAGGGTATGTCACATTTGTCACCTCTGTCACTTAAGTTAAACTCGCGACAAAATCCACAAATAATGTAGGTATTAATACGAGTATACTGTTATCGGAACTGCTATTAATTGTTATAAGTACCGATAAAAAAAGTCTATCACACCACGAAACTTTATTCTAATTGGTACAACCACATTGCTCTCGACAAGTTATATAGCAGGTTTACCGAATTTCACTTCATCGATTGTATCATTTCATCAAATGCTATTTTCCGCTGAAACCATGATGATTTCAGGATGTCTTAAACATTTATTAAATAGGTTAGGTTAGACTTGTGACTACTAAAAAATAATACTCATGCGGCGATATTAAATGCCTTTCGACGAAATGAAAAATCTTTCGATAAAATAATAGGTACCCATTGTCAAGTAGACTATGTCAAAATCAATATGGTTTTACCGAGTAGAATACTGTAATAGAAGTTTTTCAAATTCCACTTCAGAATATGTACATACATACATAAGGTATGCACACCTTCATTCCCAGAAGCAGGCAGAGCTAAAGAATTACCAAGATCTCTAAAAATTTGTTGATAATTCTGTAACCACATTTTACACAATTAAGCTTAGACATTTACGTTTTATAGATATGCTTACACGTTAAATACAAGTAAAACCAACCAACGTATTAAAAACTAAAATCTAAAGCGCCGTTACTCAGTCTAAATTCTTTAGAATGTCTGAAAACTCACCTCATCGTATTTCGTAACTAAATTATAATTCGCGTTTTGCGTAACGGAACTGACACTTTTTACATTAAGGGCGTACCCCGTCTCAATGACCTCGAGCATTTCAACTTCTTCCCTCCCCACTTCCTTTCCTCACCTCTGCAAGTTTACGTACATGCGCCATCGCTTTTTCGTAACGCCATCTAGTATAAAGTAAATGTACTATAATGGCCAACTTTTTAGGCCGCTAACGACATCTTACGGATTGTTGGCGTACTACTATAACTTGCAGTTGGTATTGAGACTTTTTAGGCCAGGAGCTGGCAACCCAATCGAACATAAAATTTTATTCATTAAATACTTACCAAAAAATCGTGAAAACATTTGTTTTGCACTTTAAATCCCATTAAATTCGTCAATCTTGTTGGCATTGCTTATGACACAGTAAAGCGACAAGGTACTAAAGTGATCAGTTACTTTTGACGATGACTTTACGGATATACAGGGTGTTTGGCAGTCGGGTGTAGGGGTTTTAAGGGATGATAGTAAGGGTCATTCTGAAAATTTTTGACCACATTTACTATTATGCTAAGTTTCACGGTTTCCGAGATACCTATTGATCATTTTAATATGATTTTTTGTAATTTTTCCTTATGTCCGTGATACAAAAAACCCCTTAATTCAAGTATTAATTTAAAAAAAAAAACAGTGTTTTCTTGCATGACTTGAATCACTATGAAATAAGGAAGTTTTAAAGCTACATGCCATTTTTTTTTCCTTACAACTTTTTGAGTAAACGCGCAAGAGTTACTTTCTCCATACTAAGAGAACCCCGCGTTTGTTTTTCACCAAGTATGGAAAAACCAATTTTGTGAGGTTACTCAAAAAGTTGTAAGGAAAAAAAAATGGCATGTAGCTTCCTTATTTCATAGTGATTCAAGTCATGCAAGAAAACACTGTTTTTTATTTAAATTAATACTTGAATTAAGGGGTTTTTCGTATCACGGACATAAGGAAAAATTACAAAAAAAACCTATTAAAATGATCAATATCTCGGAAACCGTGAAACTTAGCATAATAGTAAATGTGGTCAAAAATGTTCGGAATGACCTTATACTATCAGTACTATCACCCTTAAAACCTACACCCGACTGCCAAACACCCTGTATATTTACCAGAAATTATAACAAACTCGTCAGTGGAGTACAACAGTGCGTCGTGTACCTTCCTTGCTCGTAAAGTACTCGTAGTTGGAAGCAGTCGCGTTGTTGAGTGAGAGTAGTGTTGCACACTGTAGACACCAGGCATAGAGATATGACAGAATGCTAGTGGTGCACAGTGCGGGTAAGTCGGCTTGCTGTGAGACTGAGTCATTTGCTTGGAAGGTCGTCAGGTTGCGTAATTGTCCATTGTCGAGGGTCACCAATGTAGTTAGAGAGGGCAATAGAGAGATCTCTCTCCAGGCGGGTGTTATGCCTGGGGACGGAAGTTCATTGGGATGAAGTTGGAAGTGCTACATATATCAACTGACTGTTGAAATTTCGCTTGCGCGTTGTAGAACAGTTTAGGTCTGACGTTGTGACGCTGTTGGCGCTGGCGAGTTGGTGGTACATGGTTTGCCGTTAGATGTCGCCATGTCGCCATGTCGCGCGTGGCTCCGAGCGGCACGGGTTCCCCGTTCGACGGCCAAGCGGCGTATGCCGCCCGTCGGCGCCCCCGCAGAGACCCGCTAGTGGGGATTAGCGCGCAAACATGAATATTTTATTTTCCTCAAAAACTACAGAATCAATTAAAAAAACATCCGGCCAAATTAAAGTTCACATTATTGTCCAATTATAAGTTAAGTCTCATGTGTAAATATCGCATAATTAGGCAGTTATAATGGATTATAGATCGAGAAAAGGGTTCACGGGAAATTATTATACTCTTAAGATATAAACATTTGCGAAATATTTTTCCGTGAAAAATAAAGAACAAATGCCAAGCTAAAATATATGTTTTTTACAGATTTTTGTACTACATTTTGGCTTATTTGAATCGACTTGAAAATCGCTAAAATACGCCGGGTAGCCCCTTAATGTCCGTCTGCCTCAAAATGAACGTTACACCTCGTTTGCTGGTGATTCTGTAAACTATTCTTTCTTAAAATAGACGCACGTAATGTATTTTGTAATAGCTCGAATAAATTACGTATTATTCGTATAATATAAACATCAAGGCATAATAAAAATTTTTGAATTGATAAATATCGGGGGATCACACAAATACAAACTGACAGTGTTATTCTCTTAAAAAACAACGGACGGTCGGACGGACGAGCGAAATCGCAGCGGCGAGTTTAAGTTGAGTCCCGTCAGAGCGAACCAAACACATATTAGCGCGTGATTTTCAATTAAGCAGCCTTATACGGCAGAAACCATGCTGCTAAATTGAAAATGCACGCGCTAAAATATGTTTTGTTCGCATTGACGGGACTAATTAAACTCGTCGCATGGACATTCACTCGTTCGTCCGTCCGACCGCCGTTGTTGAGAGAATCACTACCCTGGTACTAGATAACGATAATTATACTTGAATAGAAAAATAAATACTTAAGTACCTACTTGTCCATACCACAGTCTATAAACCAATACAGTCGTTCGACGAAGCCGTCTAGACAGGGCAATCGTGCGGGGTGTGAGGGGCGAGGGGCGGGTAGGGCGAGCCCGAGCTGCATACGTCGCCATTGTTAGTAGCTCGGGACATATCTTTCAGGGCTACTGCGTGTCGTGTGTTGTATTTTGATGTGTTTAGAATAAAAAATGGTGCATACGACATGTGCTGTGCGAGAATGCAATTCATCATCTCGCACAAATAAAGATCTGCGATGTTATCAATTTCCACACACTGAAAAAAAAGATTTGCTAACAGTAGCAAATTTTTTAGCTGCTTGTAACCTAACTTGAGTGACTTCAAAACTAAGGCCTACTAGTAGCTAAAACCGCTTCAGTAAAATAAGTTCACTTGTTATTAAGTAATCTCTTTTATTTGATTGTGATTAAATTAATTTATTAGTAATTAACAAAACTGCTTAATTTTAAGTAGTGGCACAACATTTAATTAGTAATTCAACAGTTTTATTTATTTCCAGCAAATTACTAAGTTATTTCCAGGATATCATTTAGTTACCACAGACAAATTGTTTAATATGAAATAATCAATTAGATTGACTGAAAGTAGCAAAATAGATTTGCTAAATTAGTTGAAAGGTTTTGTTGAGAAATTAATTAATAATGCATCTGGTAACATACCCGTTTGATTATTCGTAAATAAATTACTTAGTTTATAGTTTAACTATTTAGTTCAAAATAGATAAACATTTATGTTACCGACTGTAAATTGGATCATCTAATAGTAGATAAGTAGTTAGCGTATAGTTATTTAAACGTTCGGCAGCTGGAAACTGAATTGTTTGATTGTTTCTAACAACGTAATTTGGTTAAAGTTAATTAATAAATAAGGCTTCTGGGAACATACCTGTTTGATTATTCGTAAATTACCTATTTTGTTAATGGTTATTAAACTATTTAATTTAAAATAGATAAACAGTTTGCGTATGGTTATTTAAATTATTTGTAGCTTGTAACCGATTTGTTTGATTGTTCCTAACAACTTAATTTAGTTAAAAGTTACTTAACAGTTTATCTATTTTACTACACGGCGCGCCCCAAGGTTACGTCATACGGAGGGTAAATACTGTCAAATATTGTAGACAGGAATTTAATTACACTATCAAGACTTTATTTTTATATTACACTAATACTGTTGAAAAAATTTAGCCCCATTATAACCCCATAGAGTAATTTATTACCTATCTACAATATTTGAAAGTATTTATCCTCCTTATGGCGTAACCGTGGCTGCGGTACACCCAGTATAGCTGCTAGGTAATTTAGGGCTGCAGCATACAGTTCGATGTTAGGCTGTAAATAAAATATGAGTGAAGTATAGTGTATTAAATATGCTCTGTACTATCTTTTACTAATAAGTAATGAAGATGAATACAAATGACTTAAAACCCATGCAGTAGCCCTTAGTGGATTGATAGCATAAATCCAAAAATAAAACAAAACATTACTTATATCATTCTTTATTAAAAAATGCACTGAAAGGAACGTTTATTATTATTAGTAATAAAAGCAAAATGATAATGAACAAAATCAACAGCAAAAAAAAAGTGTAATTTAGTAATTAATATCTTTGACCGCTAGATGACCGCGAAGATATTGCATTCACGCTTAATTACTTGGGTCTAATTAATTACTAAATGACACTTTTTTTTTTTTGCTCTTGTAATTGCATCTTGTTACATACCTATTTGTTTGTGCACCTTAACACGGGACACACTCACTGTATAATATACAGGAATATGAAGATTCTTAAACTACTACTGCTTGCTAAAATTCAACTTTATATTAAGTTATCATTATAATAACAATAACTAGTGTTATATCATGTAATGTTACACTGTAAATTTGAACATTATTCCCATCACATAAATAAAAACTAGAAAATCAAGTGATAATAACTTAGTTTAAAAATTATTGTAGCTGAAAAAAACTGTTCAGATCCTCGAGCTTGGTAAGTCCATGTCCTTGGAAAGTCCCTGGGTCCTCAAAGACATTATATGATTGCCCCGTCTCACTTAAATATGTGTTGTCCTGCAAATATTAGATATAAAATGATTGTGGTTATAAATAACTTGAAAACTAAACATTTTATAAACCCTACATTGGGGCTATTGGTTATTTGAAATGTTAGCCTGGGTGGTAAAATGGCAGTTTAAGTTATTCTGGCTCCGGTTTTAACTTTCAAGTTATGGAACCTTAATATAAATAAATATATCTGGGGACATCTCAGACAAATTGACCTAGTCCCAAACAAAGCTCTCGGCTTGTATTATGGATAGTAGACAATGATAACCATACTTAGATAGATAAATAATACTTATATACATAGAAAACACCAAAGATTCGGGAACAGAATACTCTCAATCATCACTTGAATATTTGTCCTGACCGGGAATCGAACCCGGGACTACTTAAAGTAATTATAAGTATAACAGCATTCCTACCATGGTCAAGCATAAGGCGAATATTACAGCAATTCTTCCTTACCTGGGGAACCGAATCCGTTATTTGTTTTACTTAGTAAGTTTAGTTGAGCAGTCAACTTCGCCCTGTGACTGGTACAAGTTCTTTAATGTCCTCATCGGACAGCATTTGTAGGGTCTCGGTATCAATGGCATGTTCTGGTATAAAATAAAAAAATATTAAAAAATTATTGCATATCTATCTAAAAATAACAAGATAAAGGGGTAGTCTTGCATTGTGCAACGTGCGCCGCCGCGCCGACGTCGGCGTAGCGTAGGCACTTACTTATTTACTAACAAGAGGACAACATTATAATTATTATAGTGTAAGGTACAAGCGCTTCGACGCGCGCCATTTTTATCATGTCGTGCTCGTTCTGGGGCCAAATAGCAAAATTCGTAATTCGATCTTCGGATCGCACCGTCACTTTCTTGCGTATATTATTTACGCATCGAGAGCAAAAGGGATAGCAATAGACGAAGTTAAAGTAGTGCCCGTGCGTGTACCCACATGGCACATTTTACACACAACGCATAGGTACTACCTAGTTACCAAAGAATATGAGGTCTGAGCACAGAATAAGTAATAGTACAAGTACAGAAGCGACTCTCTGTGACAGCAAACATGCGAATTTAAACCTATTCAGAACGCGGGAACGATAATAATACAAGTGCACGCCCGGATGTGACCTTGGTTACATTTTTGCGATCGATAGTGGGGGCGCCCCTAACGAGGCAAAATGCACCTTAAATCTGCGCTGCGAGAGTCTGTATTATTTCGCCCGTCATGAGCTTTACTGACTCCGCCCACCTCCCAGGGCTGGCACTTAAGTACTTGTACTATTTCTTTCCGTGGCTGTTGTAAGAAAACAAATTAAATTTATGATAATTTGTAGTTTTTTTATGTAGTTCTTACTTAAATGACGAGAAAAAATTGTTCATGCCTGGAGGACTGGCAAAAGTTGTCCGCGACTTGTTTGTTGTTTGCTCCGATCTCCCTTTCCATCTAAGTAATAAGACGTAGTTTACTAGTATTAACCTTCAAAATATATGTTAATTTAATTATTTATTTTTTGTCATTTTGCTGTAATGTGATAAATGCCAAATTTTTAGTTTTATTGAATCCCGACTGTGCTAATACTGTTGCACACCTGTAATTGGTACTAACTATTTAACTAGGTACTTAGGTATTTTCTTTATACATACCTTTTGTATTTGTATTTGTTTGTACAACTATTGGTGTGTCTAATTGAATAAATAAATAAAATAAACAAATCAATATAGACCTTAAAACTTTTTGTTTGTTATAAACTCAAGTAGGTACCTACTATCGTTACCTACTCCGTTACTTAGAAAAGCTGCCATTTGTTTGTGTGTTGTGTTTACCTAATATCCAGCACATGCTGACCTTGCTTTTAGCAGGCAGTTACTAGTACTGGGAGATCTACTTACTTACACTGAACGCTGTTTAAGGCTAGTAGATAACTGGTTTTTGGTCCGAATAAGTTGAAAACTGTGAAACTGCGGACGGGTCGTTAATAAAATAAATAATATTATACCGCTCTTTTTGCGTCGAGGATTCAAAACTGTAGGTGTACTGATTGTGTCAGTAATTAAGTCCAGCTACTCGTAACTACCTATCTAGATCGAAGTTATCAATAATATTAATAATAACCTTACCTTTCGTCATCCTGAGGCAGGTTAAAAAAAGATAATTCGACATTGGAGTTATTATTTAAGCACCCGTATGCGATGCAGTACTTTTTGCCTTTTCGATTAGTCATTAGTCATATTTGTATAAGTGCGTATTCAAACAAAAACTTTGGCAGCGCACGGCGGCGGCGCGCGTCGAGACGAGCGCTCGCCTCGCGTGACACTCAACTGATTCGCCCCTTGCAAGGGGCAGCACATTTTGAAGGCGATAGCGCGGAGTGTCACCGGCCTGGTCTGAGTAAGAGTAGGTAAGGTACTTATTGTAAAACTGGACCTGGAAGTCCTGGAAACTCGACCTGCGAATAGCGATAATTTCCTCTTGGCGTAGGTAGTTCGTGCCTACCGGCGGCAAGTAGCATCGTTAAATGCTTACAAAATCGCAACATTACAACTAACTTATTATACATATATTATATAGGCAGTAGGTATCTAGGAAGAGTTTCAAACAGGAATCACATAAAACGACACATACCTGTGAATGTTTCTATGTACATTTCTAGTCCCCATGACCGAAGGTAATCTGCCTCCTCCATACCCCAGCGAAATCTTCTGAGGTCTCTTAAATACCTCACAAACACCATACAGCACAGATTGTTTTTTGTGTAGTATTATCTAGGTACCGGTACAGATCACTATTGAATTGAAATATTGACACTATTATTTAATTTAATATTTAAATTGCGCAATATTAGCTGAGGCACCCAATACTTGTGATGGTCCAAATCAAACAGGAACGAACACGTTTCTTTTTCAAACTGCGAAGGGAAAATAGCGGGGCGGGGGCGCGTTTATGTAGCTAGCAACAAACTGGTGGACAAATATATTAAACTATTCATAAAGTGTTTTGTAAAACGTTATGAAAATTTTGTAAGACTTGTTATGTTTTAGGTTTTGTTACTCATTACTCACATATTGTTAAACATTTGCAAACAAAGAAAGCTACACCAACATCGCAACTTCGTAATTAGTTTATAAAGTGTATAACTAATTTAGATACCTACTAATTTGGTAAAATACTATTAAACGTATGGTTTAATAACAAACTTGTTTTGTTATTGCTTACTAAAATGTAATTTTAACTAATTCTAAAATGTTTTGTAAAACATTAAGAAAATTTAGTAAGACGCGTTAGGTTTTAGGTTTTGTTACTCATTACTCACATATTGTTAAACATTTGCAAACAAAGAAAGCTACACCAACATCGCGACTTAGTAATTCGTTTATAAAGTGTATAACTAATTTAGATACCTACTAATTTGGTAAAATGCTATTAAACGTATGGTTTAATAACAAACTTGTTTTGTTATTGCTTACTAAAATATAAACTAACATCGCATGTTAGTTATTATTTGATAAAGTATATAAAACTAAATTAGATAAGTGATTTGTTTAAATGCTACTTAACGCATGGTTTTAATAACAAACGCATGAGTTTGTCTACCAGTAATAAAATATTGATATTAGTAAATATTAGCTGTAAAAAATAGTAACTATAAAATAACTTTCAAATAACATAACTAGTTAAGTGATGTCTTCCAAAATCAGTTTTGCAATATTAACATTATTTTGGTTCCTAAGTATTAAATTTTGGCTAAACGTCAAGTAGCCTAACAAGTTCAGCTATTTATTTTTTTCAGTGCACTCAGAAGAAAGGTAAATATATTATTTTATAGTGCTTAATTTACAACATTTTTGTCATGTCATGCCAACGTAAACAAAATGGCGGATGTAAAAGCGTGACGCCTGCCAGCAAAAATTAAAACTTTTCTCAAACAAAAAAATTACATCCATTTTCAAATTTAAAATGGCGGACATGACTTTTATAAATAATAATGGGGGTGCTGATTACGAAAAAGATATCCATGTTGAAATCAAAGATGGCGGACGTTATTTTTTCTTAAAAATCGATATGGGTGTCATCTTCGAGGTTCCTCGGGGTGCCGATTACGAAAATGACATTATTTTTGGAATCCAAGATGGCGGACGTACCTTTTTTTTTAATATAATGATATGGGTGTCATTTTCGAGGTTTCTCGGAGTGCCGATTACGAAAATGACATTATTTTTGGAATCCAAGATGGCGGACGTTTTTTTTTTTAAATATAATGATATGGGTGTCATTTTCGAAGTTCCTCGGGGTGCTGATTACGAAAATGACATTATTTTTGGAATCCAAGATGGCGGACGTTTTTAGACGTTTTTATGGCGGAACAAAGAAACGTACATACATACTTTAAACCTAAAACCATTACCCTCTTTTTTTGGGCAGTTGTGTAGTTTGTGACAACCCTAGGTAATTACTGTGGCCTTGTGCGGCGTCGGCATTTACGCAAACATCAAAGGCGTCGGCCCACTGTTAGTTACTCTTTACACTGTGTCCATACCAGGAATCCAAAGCGGGCCCCAGCTTCGTAAGCAGGATCACTCCCAACTAGACTAATACGTGTCGTCGAAATTGACATAGGCCCAAAGTAAGCTCTATGATAAACATACTTACTATAGAAAAATACATAAAAAAACGTTTATGTATTTTTAAATACACAAAAAAATATTTGTCCTCCGGGCATCGGACATCGAACTCCGGACGTCTATCTTTAGGCAATTAGCCTAACCAACTTTCTTTAAGAGTATATTATAGTGAAGCTAAAAATTTTCATACAAAAAGCTTTAAAGATTCTCTCCCCTTAAATTTCGGTATTTACGATTTTTTTATTGTTTTTTTTACAATTGATTATATGAAAAAACAGGTAAACTTTTTTTAAGGGAATAAATTTACAGTAAAACTACTCAACTATTATGGTCCTAACTTGCAAAGTAGTCCAATTTTAACTATCACATTACTCTTAAAATATGGTAGCTTTTGCTATAGCTAGAGTTTAGAGCAGTCGATTTCAGGCCAAACAGTACATATACCCAGCAATAATAGCAGTAAGGTATCATATTTTAGAATAATGTAATGAGGAAAATTGGACTATTGTTGCAAGTTAGGACCATAGTTGAGTAATTTTACGGTACCTAGTTTTTTATAATAACTACTCGGTTTAGGACGTGAGAATAGTTATATGACAGCTACACGATTTAAGTATAGCTTCTAAATCCTTTTAAGATTGAATTTTCATTATAAACTAAATAACACCAACGCTGCAAAGTAATAAGCTCAAGCCAACTAAGCGAAAGTTCCTAGAATTAAACGCGTAATGATGATAATGACGGGACATCACGAGCGGATGAATTTAGAAAATTTGTAACACTTAGGACCGTATTAATTAACTAATCTCAACTCTAATGCTCGTCTCGAGTCGCGTCAAAAATGACAGTATTCTATGTTTTGACGTTTACTTTGACGTATCTTGTGGCGGGCGTCTCAGCCAAGATGAGTTTATTAATACGGCCCTTAGAAACTGAGAGCATCCTACGGCTGTAGATCTTAGGCTGGTTTTAGTGTCACGCGGACCGACGGCGCGGAGCGCTCCGCGCCGACGTGAACCGCGCGGATCATCCGCGCAAGTCGTTTTAATATCGCGCTGACTGCTTCGGAGTACAGACGCGAAACAATGCATCCAATGAGGAGAGTGTTACTTATTATTGCCCTGTATTACACAAGGGAAAAAAAATGCGTAGAAGGAGACTACATGTTCACCCTTTAATCGAGCAGAGAGCCGTCGCGGGAGAATTTGTGACATTATACGGCGATTTGAGGGCTGACGAAACAAAGTTCTTCAACTACTTTCGGATGTCGACCAGAAGTTTTGGCGTTAACGATGTCCTCCCATGCTTTATTCTTTGCGTCTCTGTTTTTGTACAGGGGGTCAGAGGCATCCCACAAACATTTCCTTAAACGGACTTCATCAATAACTCGCCCCGTGTCCACATCGCCATGATTGTACTGCGCGGACGCGTGCGCTCCGCGCGAAACTAAAACGCTCACTGTAGTGCGAGGCGCGCGAGCAGCCATCCGCGCGGACGCCTCCGCGCCATTCTAAAACGCTCCTAAGCTTTAATACATATTGCTCCGCGCGGGGCGATCCGCGCCGTCGGTCCCCGTGACACTAAAACCAGCCTTAGGTCTAATGTGCCAGTACACACATTCTCGCCTGACATACGTACCGCGTCGATACCGCATCGTATTAGCAGAGCCTCTACCTGGACAAACCGCATCCGGCGTTCGTTATCGTTATCCAAAATGTATAGGATTGACGTAAGCTGTCAGACGATCGCGCCGAGTGCCTACGTCAATTCCAAACCATTTTGTCAGTTTTCGAAAATAGTTTACGTTAGCGTTAAGCAACTTGTCTTAGCTCATAGGTTGAAAGAAAGAAGGAAAGAAAATGGTTTATACTCGTTCCTTTTTCAAATTTGTGTATGACAAATCGTCAGTGACGATTCGTCACTAAGGAACGGTTTTGTCGTCATTTACTGACTCGGAGTGCAGACGTTAGTTTTACAATATAATTATTGTATATGTATTTCAAATTGTACTTTGTGTACGTTTGTAAATACTTTGCAATTAAATGATATATGTATGTATGTAAACACTTTATTGTACAAATATAACAGGGATGGACAGGGGGATGTACAAAAGCGAACTTATCCCTTTAAGGGATCTCTTCCGTTAACCTTTGAGCTATTGAGAAATAATTAATTTACAACGAATAGCCAAATAAGTACAACACTAAAAGTAATTTGTATAAATATCAATATATAAAATACCTAAACATAATCCTATATATATATATTCATATATACATGTATTCAATATAATAAATAAATATACAAAATAAGCAGGAAAAACAAAAAAGTTTAAATAGAAGTGTCAAGCCAGAACTTCTTTAGTCGAGATTTAAAAGAATATATTGTGTTATTATAATCTCTAATAGAATTGTATACAAATAGGATTAGAATTGGGCTGCCGCCACCATCTGTGAAATATTAGTTACTACGGAATATATTTGTAGAAAACGTTTCGTTGAAAGTGCAAAAAATGGTCGACTGATTCTTAAAATTGTCTTAAATTAAAACCAGTGCTCGCGAAAGATACATTTTTAATTGTCTAATTGCTTTAAATTGTAATGATTACATAATTAATAAGTTTTAAATTGTTTGTAGAAATTAAAATTGTGGGAATTTTAACGAATTTGACTTGAATTTGTGTTCACCGGAATTGGTTGGAAACATTCGATAGCTACCTATTGATGTCCTTTATCGACCTGCTTCGTATGATCCTTTGTATTAGAGCATACTGGTGACTCATAACCAGGGACTGGAACCGCTTAGCGCGAAAGGGGTTTTCGATAGACTTGTTGTTACAAACCCCAAGGATGCGCTAAGCTTATCGTCTTAAGCGCCTCACGCTAACATCTGAAAAAATTCATTTGCCAAAGAAATATATTTTGACTTTGGTAGAACTATTAGCCTTTAATATAGAACCAAATAATTACAATAGTGGCACTAATGCCACTCCTAATCATTTAAACTAAAGTATAGGACAGCGGAAACACCTTTGAGTATAAATATAATTCACCAAAATATTCAAGGGTTTTCCAGCAAAGAATTAGAAGTAGGATTATTTTTAGATACTGAAAATGTTCAAATTATGTGTATTACAGAACATTGGCTTAGACCGGATCAATTAATTTTTGATTTTATAAATTTCAAATTAGTTAGTTTTTTTGCTAGAAAATCCGCCATTCATGGTGGTTCTTTAATAATTGCTAAAAGTACCATTAAGTCCAAAGAAAGGAAAGATATTGTTAGGCTATCCATAGAGAGGCTTATAGAAATCTCTTGCATAGAACTAGAAAATTACATAATTATTTGTGTTTATAGACCACCATCAGCTGATTTCAGCACATTTGAATCTACTATGGAAAATGTGTTAAAATTAGCATGTAAAACTCAAAAGCATGTTGTTGTCTGTGGAGACTTTAATGTTAACTTACTAGAAACGTCAAATAATACTATTAAGATCTTAAGTTTATTTAAATCTTTTAATTTAGGTAATTTGTTCTTTGAACCTACACGGATAGGTGTTTCAAGTGCTACCTGCTTAGACAATATTTTTTGTAATTGTGAATGTTTGGATAAGGAGATATTTAACTGCTTTAATTCAGATCATAGTGGTCAAAAGGCTTCCTTTCTAAATGATTTTAATCAGGAACCACAGACAATAACATACAGACACATAACTTGCAATCGTTTAGAACTATTTAAAAATAAAGTTCAGAGTAATCTCTGTGGGTTATCCTTTTCACATAATGATTCTAATAGTATTTATAAAGATTTGTTTGGTGTAATTCTTCATCAATTTAATAATCATTTTAAGATGAAAACTATTTCTAGGTCAAAAACTAAGTTTAGTGAATGGGCTACTGTAGGCATTCATAAAAGTAGAAACAGGCTTAATGAACTTTACAGAGAGAGGGAGGAGAACAAGAACGCCGACTTCTTAGTTTACGTTAAGAATTATTCAAAAACCTTCAAGCAAGTTTGCTTGACTGCTAAGTCAAACTTTCTAAGTCTTAAACTCAAAGCTTCTGACAATAAGGTAAAAACTGTGTGGAAGATAATAAATAGAGAAACAGGTAAATCAAAAACTCGTGATAATAAAATCGCTCTAAACAATGGTGACAAACAAATCACCTCAAACAAAGACGTGGCCTTAGCGTTCGAAGATTATTTCTCCACCATAGCCATTAATACCACGAAATGTCTTCAATCATCTGCGATTGAAGCTCAAAAATCACTTTGTGCTAATGTTACTAAATGTAATGTTAGCTTTGATTTTAGCTATGTAGATTCAGCTACTATTGTTAAGGTATTTAAATCGCTCAGTTTAAAAAAAACTGAGGATTTATGGGGAACTTCAGTTAAAGTCATCCATCATGTCATAGATATAATTGCTCCTCACTTAGCTTTAATCTACAATAATTGCATTTCAGAGGGGGTCTTTCCAAATCTTATGAAATATAGTAAAGTCATACCACTTTTTAAATCAGGTGAGATGAGTGATTTAACGAATTTCCGTCCCATTTCTATTCTACCTGTTTTAAGTAAAGTTTTTGAGAAGTTAATGTTAAATGATATGTTAGGTCACTTCAATAGAAATAAACTGCTTAACAGTAATCAGTTCGGGTTCACCAGAGGACGATCCACAACTGATGCAGCATCTGTACTCATTAAATATATATACAATATTTGGGAGAAATCTTGTGATGCAATAGGAATTTTTTGTGACCTTTCCAAAGCTTTCGATTGCGTAGATCATGCGACTCTCATATTAAAATTAGAACATTATGGTCTGACTAATAATTCTCTAAATCTCATGTCCTCATATCTTAGTGATAGGACACAAACGGTTGTTGTAAACAGAACACAGTCCATTGGAGCAGCTGTTAAATTAGGTGTGCCTCAGGGCTCCATATTAGGTCCTTTCTTATTTTTGGTTTACATTAATGACTTACCACCCATGATAGAGAATATTTGTGATATTGTGCTATTTGCTGATGATACATCATTGATTTTCAAGGTAGACCGAAAATCCGTCAATTACACTAGGATAAACGCCACGCTAGGTAAAGTACATAATTGGTTTACTAGTAACAATTTGCTACTCAATGCTAGGAAAACTAAATGTGTTAGGTTCGCTTTGCCTAATGTTAGACCGGTAGAATCTAGTATATTTCTAAATGGCGAGTGTTTGGAAATGGTAGATAAGGCGCTTTTCTTAGGGATAACTTTAGACAAAAACTTGCAATGGAGTCCCCACATAGCAGTACTAGCAGGTAAATTAAGTTCTGCAGCTTATGCTGTTAGGAAAATCAGGCAACTTACGAATGTTGAGACAGCTCGCTTAGTTTATTATAGTTATTTTCATAGTGTTATGTCATACGGTATTCTGGTTTGGGGAAAAGCTGCTGACATACAGACTATATTCGTGTTACAAAAAAGAGCCATCCGTTCTATATATAACCTAAACTCCCGTGATTCTTTAAGATTACTATTTAAAGAAATTAGTATTTTGACAGTAGCGTCACAATTTATTTATGAGAATATTATTTATGTCATTAAAAATCAGGACTCTTTTATTAAGAATTGTGATATACATAATTTTAATACAAGAAATAAAAATAAAATAGCTACTAAAAAATTTCGTGTTCGTAAGGTTTTTAAATCATTTGTAGGTCAATGCATCCATTTCTATAATAAATTACCTGACGAAGTTTTAAAGTTACCATTTCCAGTACTTAAAACTTACTTGAAAAAGTCGCTAATGTCTAAAGCTTACTATAGGGTCGAGGACTATCTATCAGATAAAAGTGCTTGGCCTAAACTAAACACCCAAATAACTTAATAATAACTTCATCGTAAGAAATATGTAAACATTGTATATTGTCTAGGGGACACGGTTTCTGTAGGAGAATGTATCGAAACTTTTTATGTAGTTGTATTACACCATCATAATTAAGTATAATTTTTCATAATTATTTTCTATTACTTACTACCAATTAGTTCTGGAGAAAACTCAGAGTTTTGGCACATTTTCCTGCTCAACTACGCGTGAATACATTTATTTCTTATCTTATGTTAGATTCATTGTTTTATATAATGCTAGGTTAAGTTTTAAAATTGTACCTATATTTAAAAAACGACTAACTGTTGAGTTTCTTGCGGCGCTTCTTCTCAGCAGTGGTCTCTTGCGAAGCGCTGGTAGATTTTTGACGTGTAAAAGTGCCCGTGCGGCCTACTTACTGAATAAACATCTTTTATCTTATCTTTTTGTCGACTTAGCTCAAAGAAAGGGCAACCAAACGATACGGTTAATTTGACCAAGCGCTAAGCCTATCCCAGTACCCTATTGTCTGTTACCTTATTCAAGCTTATTCGAACGGTTTCAAGCTGGTTTAACCTCTATGCGCAAGAGTTTAGACTTATTATTGAATTACCTAACAATTGATAGGGTGGCGGCAGGCAGTAGCCGCTTAAGCGAGACGGCGAATTGAGCGAGCCGAAATGTGAAGAGAAAGAGGCGATCAATGGGGTAATACCCAGTCAATGCTAAGCGCTTAAATATTAAACTACCGAAACCCTAATGAACCGGGTAACCTCTATGGATGCGGTTAACTACTTCAAAGGGGTTCGCCCTAACGTTAAGGTGACTCAATCATAGCTAAGCACGTCGATTGGCTAACCGAATGATAGGCTAAGCCTATTGATAGGGTTAGTCAAAAGAAGGGGTTTTCCGGTCCCTGCTCATAACTACAGGGCGTTTACCTACTATTCTCGGTAAAATCGTATTACTTTTAACATCTTATAGTATTGTCAACGTTAGCTCTTATTTACTTGACCGAATTGGCGGCAGAGTTCAAACAGTACGTTACAAAGTCAAAGGAAATTTGGTTTTACCGAGCAAAACAGAGGATATGAGGTGTTTTGTCGGAAAAAGTAGTATTTGTCGTTATTTTTTCAATTAAACTTATATATGAATACCTGAAGCTCCATCACTTTCTGACTCATACATAAGTGCGAGAGTGACGGATGCTTTATCCACATTTTTCACAAGATAAACCCGCTGACTATAAAACATGCTAGTAACTAACGTTTCCTATAAAATACAATGCCCATGATTATTCACTAAATCAGTAACTAAACACGTCCTAACACCTGGGTAGTGATTCTGTAAACAACGCCGGTGGTGCGGACTGTGTCGAGTGATATCCAAGCGGCGAGATTAAGTAGTCCCGTCAGTGCGAACAAAACACATTGTAGCGCGTGCATTTTCAATTTGGCAGCACGATGATGGGTCGAACGTATAAGGCTGCTTAATTGAAAATGCACGCGCTACAATGTGTTTTGTTCGCACTGCCGGGACTACTTAATCTCGCCGCTTGGATATCACTTCACAGTCCGCACAACCGGCGTTGTTTACAGAATCACTATACCCTGCAACAGAGTCAAGTTTATATATTTTTGAGTATCTTAGTCGTTCCAATATATTTGATGACGACTGTAAATGGTAAACAATTCGAAGCGATATGTTTACGATTAACTAAATGCTAAACACATCGCGTCTTCTAACAATCGGTCAAGTTTACAAATGGCACTTGCCTCACACTTTCTTCGGCGATACATTCGAAAGCTCCGCGTTGGGTTTTGACTAAGAGTTTCTTTTTTAGCCAATAAAGGATTGTCGTGACTAACTTGTAAGAAGAAGGTTGTATTTTACACTTGTGAATAAATTGTATTTGTATTTTTGGGCCCATGACCTATATGGCCAGGCTTAGTTGAATTGACATGTTTGAATTTGATTTTTGATTTTTAATAACGTAGTTTTATTGAGCTGATTGCAGCGCCCTTACAGGGTTTATGTTTGGACAAAATATATTTTTAAGATCATGTATACACGTAATGCAATAAATAAATGAGTATGAGTATGAGTATGAGTAGTTAAAGTGACAGTTGTTTTTTTTTAAGTTTGTATAAGCCTAGACATGTTGCACTCTGAGAACGTTACTGACTAAATACCTAAATCGAAAAATACGTAAATGATTAACGTAAATTGTCTGGTTACAACAATTCCATATTTTTTTTAGAATTATTTTAGTCATTATCCTTCATAATGAAGAAGCTTGGGTAAATAAAAATAGATTTATTTCAAAAGTATTACTATTTTGGATTTTTTGTGTAATTCAATCTTGCTGCTTGGGAAAGAAAGGGTATCGAGTTTTGCAATCGCAAGATCGGCCTTATGTGTACAGAAATATAATGTTTTTAACCTGTGACAATAAAACCTTATACCTTATAAACTTAAACCGTAATAAAAAGTGTTTTTATGATGTTATATTGATGTTGAGTTCTAGGACAACCTGTTTATACAACCGCCACACAAACTGTTGTACTATGTATTGTGTTGGGTAATCTATCTTAAGTCCGAAAAAGTTTGCCCGTTCCCTTCGTTAGATTTTTTTATAAGTTAATTAAAAAAAACTGAAACCATTTAACTTACCTACCTGGATTGTTATAAAACAGAACTAACCTAACCCACTGTTTTCTCTCTAAGCATTTGGAAAAGTAAAGGGTCCAAAAAAAACCTGAAAATTCGAACAAATAAACCAATGGATAAACTATTTTCGCACTGGCAGGTCACTATAGTTTTTAAATAAGTATGCGATGGTAAATAAATATAACATTTCCCATAAATATAAAATCAAACAAATTCATCAATGGAATAAAGCTACTTTTTATAACGAAGCGATTCAACAATCATGATACAAAAGTATAGGCACTTACTTACCACATCAATATAACGATAAAACAAGGAAAATAATTATCATCGCAATTGAACGTAAAAAATAACGTAATACCAACAAAAAAATAGCCAATCGACCGACTGGCCTTGTAGTTAAAGAAAAAGAAAGTATAAGTCGCATTCCATCGAACGAGCTAGTTTTAAATCATGGGCGATTTGACGACAGTTCTCGGTCCAGTTATGTTGTCGGTTCTCGTATCTATAAAGGTATATCAAAGACAAGTACTTACGACAACCTTAGAGTCTATAGTCTATGCAGTAAACCCATATTGCCTTTATTGTGTTTTGGTATTGTTTCTAACTCTTCCGCCATTACAGTCAAGTAAATACGAGCTATCAAAACGTTGACAATACGATATCAGGTCAAAGACAATATAGTTTTTAAAACCTAGAATACACAATCTGATGCCTCAAACTAATCCCCTGAAAATAAATAAAGAAAAGTAGCTAGTAGAAAAAAAAAATTTATACCTACTTAGTAGGAAAGCCAAAAATTCCCACTAAGATACCCTTCGCTTGAGGGTCCTGAAATTACGCGTCAGAGCTATGATTAAAGTGCTACGTTGATAGAAATAACTCTGCCAAAAAAGTAAGCAGTGCAAGTTAGCGCGTCCCATACATACCATATACCATTTAATTTTATATACCTACTGTCGGTACTGTAAAACTGGTTACGTTTTTCCTGACAATAATTTCGCATAATTACTATGTCAAGTTCACGCGCCGCGGAGAAAGCTTTTCTTGGAAGGAAGATAGTTACGTTCAACGCTGGATCAAGGCCGCCACACAAATGAACAAGAATAAAAAATAAACATTTTGTATTGCTAGATCAAAACAGTAGTACCTCAAATAAAATAAAATAAATATTAAATAAATATTTTAGAATGAACTTTAATGCAACTTGAAACAAAACTAAATAGAAAGGATTTTGAGTTGATACTTTTTTGATCTAGCGGCGTGATTTATCGTGTCATGATAATCTCTAGTATTGAGCGCATTCCACATTCGAAAGTTATAAAAAAAAATACTAACCATCAAAAGATATCCCTACACGAATTGATCTAGTCCAACATCCAAAAATACTTGTTTAGATAAATAAATACTAACGAGGCGTCTGTTAGTTAGTACGTTTTTGGCAATAAAAAAAAACAAGTCTCAAAACAAAAATTTGTATGTATAACACGGTATTTTACTTATAGGTACCTACCTATAAGTATAAGTACTCGTAATGTTAACATCAAAATCACGAAGAAATTCGATTCAATTACGACATTTACGAGTTAATGAAAGAACGTTTCGGCGATAGATTCAGTTTAATTTTATGGGTTCAAGTCTGAGTACATTTATGATATTCGTTGTTTACTCGTATTCAAAATAGCAATCATTATCACATCATACAAAAGTTTAATTATTAACATCAATTGTAAATTTAGTAGCCATAATATTACTTCTAGTACAAAAAAGTCCTAGTGAAACCGAGTAAAAGTCGAGTTAACTAACAATAGAAAAACGGCATAAATAACGGATTAAACTACAGATGTAGTGAATAATCCTTTCCCATCGTTTTTTGTCGGATTAGTTCGTATTTATCTAGCTTTCACAATTAGCTTCTGTACCTATCAATAACTCAACTGAGAAAGCAAGATAAATACTAAGTTATCCGACCAAAAACGATGGGAAAGGATTGTACACTTAAACCCTTTTTCACTTGATTTTTCAGAGACTTATTCATTCATTAGCACCTCAGATTTCTCGTTTGTATGAGCAAGTGACCTCGGCGTCGTCAGCTCATCTCGGACGCCACAGAACCTGTCCTAGAACTTACAGTACCACTTGATGTACGGCGAAAGTGAAGCCTAAGCTATTCGCGAAAACGTAACATAGAAAGTGTCCGGTTAAAGAAATGGCGTATTTATGAATTTTAATGAGTTAGTTTTGGCTAAACATATTAGATAACTACGAATGCTTTTAGAGAAATTTATTATTAATAAATAAATGTAAGGGGACAATCTGACTCAAACTAAGCTCTAGGCTACTAGATAACAATAAACATACTTATATAGAGAAATACATACTTAAAATACATCCAAGAATCGGAAAAAAATACTCGTGCTCATCAGTCTCATCACACAACTACAGTACAGCACAGTGACAGTATTTGATACTTGTAACTTTGTTATGCTGTATGTTTGCTTTGTTTTCTTTTTATGTAATATGGATTTTTTCCATTCTATTCTATTCTAACTATCTGCCCTTACCGGGATTTGAACCCGCGACTGCTAGCTTTTTAGGCAGGGTCACTAGCACCTAGGCTTACGTGTCATCGACTACTATTATTATACTGGTGATTTTTTCCTACAACATTTAAAATAAAAGTAATTTAATATGGACCATAATTCATGAAATTTAAACAGTACATTGTATTAAACAAATTCAGTGACTTAATGCTGTTTTTAATCAAACACACTCAACTGAGCATAACGAAAAAACAATTATGGTAATAAAAGTAACGATGATGATGAATTTAAAATATTAAGAAAGTAACCAAGTTAAGAAGCGGAAAACGAAACATTAACACGGCCATAACACGATAACACATACAACGTTGAAGAGAAGACATTTTAAACTCAACAGAATAAATTTAACTCATAACCTAGACCTAACACGAATATACTTGAAAAGCTAGAACTATAGAAAGTATTTTTTCCATTTTCTCCTCAGATGTTGCATCTGTGCTGGGTGTACTACTTCTCCAAGTTATCAGAGTTTGCGGACACGATATTCTTCGTCCTGAGAAAAAAGAAGAGTCAGATCACGTGGCTACATCTCTACCACCACTCTCTGACGCCTTTTGAGGCGTGGGTGCTTGTCAAGTTCATCGCTGGTAAGGGTGCCTTTTAAAAAATAGATGCTGCTACATCTGTATACTCTAAAAATATATTTTTTAGCTATCCTGCCTCTTTAAGTGAAAGCCTCTTCTCTTCTTCAGTTAAGAAGGTAGAATAATAAACATGCTTTAAATTCAACACCTTTGAAAAATGTTGTGTCAAAATATTCTTCATTGATAATATCGTTGACATGAGCAAAACTTTGAATACTTCACCAATTCTTATGTTGCTAACTTCTTCATCAAAATATTTTTTTGCTTTATGATCGTCTTTAAAAAAGGTACCGATGAACAGGTAACCAACAAAATTATATCATGCTTAAATGCAAAGCTTAACGATTGCATTTGAAAAACTTTCTCAATCACTTCTCATGTAGATTGTTTGCGACTTTGTGTACATTGAATGTGAACTGGTTTCAGTGAACTGAATGAACGCAATTTGGCACGTGGTAAAAAAAGTTGTCTAAAATTGCAATGTTCGCAATCAGTGGTTGCAATTTGGAATCTTTCAAATGTCCGTTCATTCAACGGTCGTCATTTGTTTTGCTCTTTTACCTCATATCATCGATAGTCATCTATTTTTTATTTAAACTTCAGCACGTATCTAGATCTGCTATTTCAATCTAGTCTTCATCCCAGACTCTGATAACTATACCTATTATTTCTAGGTGGCCACGGTACTTTCTCCAACATTGTGAACAATCTCGTTCATGTGATCATGTACGCGTACTACATGGCATCGGCCATGGGACCGCATATGCAGAAATACTTGTGGTGGAAGAAGCACCTCACCACTCTTCAACTAGTAAGTACATTAACTTTTGTATAGTAGCTACTATGGCTGCAGATTGGCTTGCAGATTAGACTCAAGATGCAAATGGCTCTTGCAAATTTGATCGGCATTATTTACAAGCAGGTAAGGGCTATTACTGGTAAATCTGGTTACACAAAGCACGTGAGTGGTTCGGTCTGAGATCCGACTTACCATTAGGTAGCAAAACAAAAACAAAACTCACAATTATTCAGTAAATTGGCCAATATTTTTTTTTATTACTTCGAGCAAAACACCTTGAAAATTGGAACGGGTGACAAACTATAACGTACTTTGAACTTCATGATAATGAAGCCGGGACTGATCAGATTCAACATATTCAAGGCTATACTAAAACTTAGTACTACTAAACGAAGTTTTCAAATTAATCTTAAGATTTGTTTAGGGTTGCCAACCCTATTAACTCAAAAATAATGTATATAGGCTTGTGGTTCTAACCTTTATTCAAACCGCGGACAAATAAGCGTACTCCGGATTAAAATTCCATACATTTTGTATGGGCAAATCTCAAATGTTAATCCAAAGTAAGCCTTATCTATCCAAGGCTTGAATATAGATTTCAGCCGTAAGATGGTGCGTAGAGATCTTACCACCCGCAAACGTAATGACCCGCTTACATACAAAAAAACATTACCTTTTCCTTTTGGACAGCTCGATAACTCAACCCCTTAATTAAATACGCGAATGAACATGTCGTGACACTTCGTAAGTGGATGTTTATCTTGTTTACTTTTGTAATTACAAGTTCGAATTCAGAATGTAAACTGTTTACACTTTCCCTTATAAGTACTGAAGGTTAAGGTACGCTGTACGGAGATTGTCCTTATCTGTCATTATGACATTTGAATTCGACAGATAATGACAAAGCATCGCTTAACTATTCCACGGTTATTCCATGGTTATCAATCAGGGCCATGGGGATTAGGAATGTTTCACTAAGAAATTCTAAGTTTTATGAATATTGGATGGGGCGTATTAAAGATATGAGTTGTGAAATTAGGAGTCACCAGTCGGAGGTTACATACATACATACATAAACTCACGCCTTTATTCCCAGAGTGGGGTAGGCAGAGCTACAGAATTACCAACAACTCTAAAAACTTGTTAATAATTCTGTAACCACATTTTGCACTTTTAGGCTACGATCAGTCGGAGGTTAGGTTAAAGATAAAAAGATAAAAGACATTTATTCAGTAAGTAGGCCACGTCAAGAATCTACCAGCGCTTCCCAAGAGGAGACACTGCTGAGAAGAAACGCCGCAAGAAACTCAGCAGTCAGTCATTTTTTAAACATATTACAATGGTACTACTTAACCTAGCATTATAATAATGCAATAATTATTAAATTAAATATAATATCAAATCACATGCGTAGATCAGCAGGAAAACATGCCAAAAATCTTACGTAAAACCCACCTAATTCTATTAGTTTATAACTTATAACACGGTGCAAGATGACCACATAAAAGTTTCGATACGTTTTCCTACATCAACGGTAACGGTTCCCTAGACAAGATAAAACTTTTGCAATTGATCAAATTATTATTGACTATGTTTCGGGTTTAGACCATGCATTCTTGTCTGTTAGATAGTCCTCGACCCTATACGCTTTAGACATTAACGACTTTTTCAAATAATTTTATAACTTAGCTTTAGACTATCTCTTACACCCTGTTTTGGCCGTATGTTAGACCGGTTAGTCTTCATTTGCCAAACGAGCAAATATTCTAATGGGCAACATTTGCTCTAACCAGGGCACGGTCTACTAACTCAGACAAATTACTAGTTAGTATCGTTACTTAAAAATTTCACAATCGATTGCGCTCCTTAAGTTAATGTTACTTGGCTACTAAGGATCTCATTTTATATTGCAATATGTTTACTTTATAAAAGCCAATTTCATGGCTAAATTTTCAAAAATACTAATAAATAAATAAATAAAAATAAATAAATGTAAGGGGACAATCTTACACCAATTGACCTAGTCCCAAACTAAGCTCTAGGCTTGTACTATGGGTACTAGACAACGATATAAATACTTATATAAAGAAATATATACTTAAATACATAGAGAAAACATCCATGACTCAGGAACAAATATTTGCGCTTATCACACAAATATCTGCCCTTACCGGGATTCGAACCCAGGACCACTAGCTTCGTAGGCAGGGTCACTTCCCACTAGGCCATATATGGTATTAAGGTGTTGAATGTAACTTGAAACGCAAAAACTTTACCAAATTACTTACAGATATTTTAAAGACGTATGAAAAATCGTCACAAGGAACGACTTAATCATAATTACTTGACTTTGAATGTAATGTAACGGCATCCACCAGAAATTGAACGGTACTTTTTAGTTTAGTTTTCAGAGTACCAAAGCCGCTTTTAACATCGGTTCGGTTAGACAAGTGACTAGATTAAAATGCTATTAACAAGTCCTATTCTATATTACTGAAGGTCGTGTAGAAATTCCTTGATAGCACCAACAGCTGTTTCCATCCACGTCAATCATTATCATCGTCATTGTCAGCCTGTATTAGTCCACTGCTGGAGAAAAGAAAGAAAGAAAGAAAAATACATTTATTCACTACGCACACAAGATAGGGTAAAGTCACCAGTGGTCAGCCAGAGACCTTCCTATACCGGCCTATACTTAGTGTAAGTGGGAAGAGTACCTACGAAAGATATACTTCCCACTCTTCGCACTCATATAAGGTCGACTACTGGTCTCTAGCTGACCACTGGTGACTTTATCCTATATAGAATAAAGTATAAACAGAGAACAGCAATAAACAAGTAGTGAATGTCTTCGCGGCAGTGAACCGGGCACTGGCTCAGCATGATGCTGAGGTGTTAGACACCTGCAGCGCTGATTTTCAGCCAGCTCCAAATGCACGTCACTGCTCCCAATCCTCGGCTTCTCTGGTCCAACCTACACTGGCCAATCTGCGCATATCATCGCTCCATCTTGCCTCAGGGGTCAATTATAGCCCTGTGGCAATAGTGACTTGGTCAGTCCACCTAGATGATCAAGAACAAGGATGTTCTCCGTTTACTTTGCCAAGTTCAGGGCACTTTTTAAGTTTTTCAAAAATACCAGTGCGTAGGTTAGGTTAAGGTTTTATTAACAAGGATTCATTAGGACAAAAAACGATTAAGGGTTTCATTAAGACACTGCTGAAATACCTGGAGATCTAAAGATCTATGCAGGATGAGTGCCATACGTAATGATGTAGGAGCGGATACTTGCGGAGGCTTAAGATACATAACACCCTTCTAAGGGCCGGCGCATATAGAACGAAGCGCAGCGCAAAGAATTGTTCTCCGCGTCTCCCCGTGTTAATGGTGTTGATTGATATCGATCTATTTTAAAACGTCCAAAGACGATGATGCTTTGGCATTGAAAAATTATCTACGCTTCGGTGCCGGAGCAGGATTTGTAATGTTGAATATTTTCAATGCAATCCTCTAATAAAAAAAACCCAAAGCTCATTTTAATACGTACCCAATAAATTTCCCAAGCGGTTGCCTCAACCCGCCAATAAGGATCGACCGCGCCTCGCATTCCGCTACGGGATCTGCTCTTGCGCAAGTAGGATATTCGGAGCCGGAGAGCACGGCGCAGGAGTACTGCGGTAAAATAATAACAGCTTATTTAGTATGGTCACGTTTATGTACTTGTCAGAAAGTACAAAAAGTTATCCACAGCGACAAAGTGAACGCGTTCATAATAACTTAAGGAAGTCAATTCCAATCTCAGTTGATTTTACATTTCCATTAAGATGTCTGATCTTACTGCACAAAGTGTTCAATGCCTGAACCAATCGATTTGACAGAAGACTAGTATAAGATACATTTTTCCCTTAGGGAAAGCAAAAACAACTTCTAAATGAACGAATCGATACCAAAAGCATCGACAATAAAACAATGTTATAAGCAATGTTGTACCTAAAGTGCAAGAGGTTTGAAAAGTATTTCGGATTCGGTTAGACTAGCATAAGATCGAATGAGAGCGAGTGAGAAGTACAAAGCCGAAACTTGTTGTGCACTGTATGTTTCTTCATCATCATCATGTATATCTGTGTGGTTGCCGGATTAGAATAGTGCCACTCCAAGTCTTCCCGTGGATGTCGTAAAAGCCCACTAAGGTAATAAAGGCGTGTAGTACTGTTAGGCGATGGGCTTGCAACCTGTCACTAATACACTGGTAAACATCTTCGCCTAAGTGTGCAAAATGTGGTTACAGAATTATCAAAAAGTTTTTATAGTTGTTGGAAATTCTGTAGCTCTGCCTACCCCACTCTGGGAATAAAGGCGTGAGTTTATGTATGTGTATGTATGTATGTATATCTATCTTGTGGCAACGTAGCTCCAAAACGGATGGACCTATTCGGACGCAGTTTCTAAAAAAGGTTAGTTTAATCGGAACGATTCTTAGCTAGGTACCATATTGGAATTTTTCATAGTTATGCTAATTATAAACTCCCGCAGTACAACTACACCGTGTGTATTTCGACATCGGTTTCCAGCGGAACGCCGTCCTTTCCCCGGCTCGTCGAGTGCACGCGAACATTCGAGACTGTGTCCTTTCCATGCTCGCGTTAGTTTAGCAACCGTTCTCTATGTTCACATACTTACTAAGAAATATAAAACAAATTGGCAACGTGATTAGTTTAGTCGTTAGTGACCCTAACTACGCAATCTCATTCGGGTTTTAAGGGCTAATATTTGTGTGATGACCACAATTAGTTGTAGTCTTGAATGGTTGCTATGTATTTAAGTAGATACAGTCAAGGTCACCAATATGTATACACCACAAATTCTCAAAAATATTTACACAGACCTTATTATTATGTCTATGTGTACATATTTTGCAACTTTAGATTACGTCCGCGAGGTACGTGTAGAATTATTACCCGCTACTCCCCCTATCTCACACCCCTTAGAGGATAAATAAAAAAAAACCATGCCAAAGGGCTGTGCATTGATATGCCAGTCAGTCAGTCAGTCATTCATTTCTTTTTTTTTAGACATTTAGTCTAGAGGACGACGTTTCCCGTTTACTTTGCCAAGTTCAATTAACTTCTGTCTGGTCTGTCTCTTCGAATTATATACCAAATCCAAGCATCTTTGAAAAAAAAGGGTGCATGAAGTTTCACTCTCTTCCTCCTATTTGAACCCTTTAGAGTATGAATTTCCAAAAATTCTTTCTTAGTGCTCACTTACATCATAAAAGGAACTCCTGTACCAAATTTCAAGTTTCTAGGTACAGTAATTTCGGATGTGGGTTGCTATTTAAGTCAGTGAGTCAGGTTTGTCTTTGATATACATATAATTATATGATGTACCGTAAAACTACACAACTATGGTCCTAGCCTGCAACAATAGTCCAATATTCCTCATTACATTACATTATTCTAAAATATCAAACGTTACTGCTATTATTGCTGGGTATAATGTACTGTTTGGCCTAAAATTGACAGCTCTAAACTCTAGCCATAGCTAAATCTGTCATATTTTTAGAATAATATGAAATGTAAAATTGGACTATTGTTGTAGACCAGGGGGGTTATTGTGCATGACGGCACCTATGGCTGGTAGGTTGTAAGAAAAACGCCTTATTGAGATCGGTGCAATCGGGAGGTTTGAGCGGCAGAGGTTCCTTTTAGTTGTTGCTTGGTCGGGCGCTGTCGGTTGAATGCGAATGGCGGCCAGCGTGCCGCCATTTTATACAATTTTGACGGCTCCCCTCCCTCTCAGCTCTCCCCACTCCTTAAAACTTTATTTTGTTAACACTTAAAACTATTACAATATTTATTTATTTATTCAAACTCAATATTTACTTATACAACTAAACATAGTTAATTTGTATTATCTGGGTAATATTAAATATAATAATAATAATAAATTTCTATGGCATCGTGTTGTCCTGCACATCTCTCCCGCCGTGCATCGCTCGGCCGAGCGTTGCATTTTCATTTACGTGCAGGTTCCCGGGTTCTGTAGGCAGGATCACCAACTTCTTTGTAGGCCTCCGGAGCACTCCTCCCTTGGTAGATACATCGACTGCTCTCGTGACGCCGTCGGGCCCCGGGTATAGCGCGGTGACTCGTCCTCGCGGCCATATATTGCGCGGCAGTGTGCCGTCGACGATAAGGACGACATCGCCGACGCGGATGGGTTCTCCCCGTCCGTAGGGCTCCCGCCGGTACTGGAGTCCAGGTAGGTACTCCCGGAGCCATCGACTCCAGAAGTGGTCTGCCAGGCGTTGACTCGTCCTCCAGGTGGCGCGGCCGATGAGCACGGTGTCGTCGAAGCTCCCGGGTGCCGGGTTCCGTGCTGAACCCCCGAGAAGGAAGTGATTCGGGGTGATGGCTTCCGGCTCGTCCGGCTCCACGGATACATGTGTGAGCGGGCGGCTGTTTACTGTGTACTCCGCTTCGGTCAGTAGAGTGACGAGGGTCTCTTCGCTGGGGTGGCGTTCATGCAGCACGGCGCGTAGGGCTGCTTTGACGGCCCTCACCATTCTCTCCCATGCCCCCCCCATGAAAGGGGCTCCGGCGGGTATGAATTTCCAGCTGATTGGTTGTGCAGAGTCTGACTCTTCGTAGGCCTCCCGTAGTTCCCGGTGTGCGGCGTGGAAGTTGGTACCATTATCAGACCAGATTTCGGTGGGACAGCCTCGGCGCGCGATCATACGCCGGAGAGCCATCACCGCTGAGTCCCCACTTAGGGTCGGCACCACCTCTATATGTACGGCGCGTACTGTCAAGCATGTGAACAGCGCGACATACCTTTTTTGTGTGCCGCGCCCCACGGTCACGGTCATGGGGCCGAAATAATCGAGGCCCGTATAGGTGAACGGGCGTTGATGATGGGCGAGCCGGCACCGAGGATGGTCGCCGGTCGGCGGTACGGTCGGCATCGTTTTCTTTATTCGACAGGGCAGGCAGCGATGTACTATCATTCTTGCTACTGGGCGTAGGCGTAAGATACTATAGTGTTGTTTGCACTCATTTATAGTAGCTTCGACTCCGTTGTGTGACATCCGCCTATGTACATAGTCTATGTACAGTCGGGTCGTCGCGTGGTCACCGTCTAGTACCGGTGGGCGCTTTTGTAATTCGGCGATATCCACAGCGGCGTCGATACGAGTCTTCACTGTGATAACATCGTTTATCAATTCGACCGCTAGGTGGCGTAGTCGACTATGTAGGTTCGGCTTCTTAGCATTTCGTAGGTTGTTAATGTCGTCACTGAAGGCGGAGTGTTGACTCGCTCGAACGATCAGCTGTTCGGCTTTCTGTAGGTATGGTGCGTCGAGTAACTTAAACTTCTTGTTATTGTGTGGCTTCTTTGGCGGCGGTGGCGTAGACGGCGTATTTTTGTTTCGTTTGTTCCATTCTGGGTCGGCTTGTTTGTTGCGTAGCGTTCTTTTGTAGTGGGCGCGCACTCGTCGAGTTCGGCAGAGGTCAACGAACTGTAGTACACGACCGATAGTGCGTAGTAGTCGCTCCCACTTCGAGAAGCGTTCCGGCGGCGGCAACCAGGCGTATGGGCTCGACCTCCCGTTGGCGGAGATCGCGTGTACCCTTTCCTCGCTCCTGTTGTCCTCGCGTGGCCTTGACGGTTCGGTTGGCCATGTCGAGGGGTCGTCGCGTAGAAATTCCGGCCCCGTGAACCATCTGTGATTGTTGTCGAAATCCCGTGGTACCTCCCGTGTGGCTTCATCGGCGACGTTAAGTTTCGTGGGTACCCATCGCCACTCCTTTATCGCGGTCATTTCTTCGATAGCGGCTATACGGTGTGCGACGTAAGGGCGGTAGGTACGTGCCCCGGTTCGTAGCCACGCGAGCACGGTGCGGCTGTCGGTCCAGAAAGTCTTCGTCTCAGGCTTGAAATCGTGTTCTTCGACTACGGCGGCCGCCATGCGGCTCCCCATCACGGCGGCTTGAAGCTCCAGGCGGGGGATGGACGTCACCTTGAGAGGGGCCACCTTGGCCTTGGCGGCTATGAGTGCCACGTGCACCTTTCCGTCGTTCGTAGTCGTCCGCCAGTATAGTGCGCTCGTGTATGCGGATTCGCTCGCGTCCACAAACACGTGTAGTTCTCGTGTCGTAGCGTCGCTGTAGTGGGGGTAGGGGCGCGGTATAGCGACGCCGCGCAGCGCTCGTAGGTGTTGCGTCCACGCCACCCACTGGTGTGCCAAGTCGGTTTCCAGGTGTTCGTCCCAGTCCGTCCCGCGCCGCCACACTTCTTGGAGGAGCTTCTTCGCTACGATGGTTACCGGCGATGCCAAGCCGAGGGGGTCGAAAACTGACATCACGATTTTTAATACGTGACGTTTCGTCGGTTCGTCGTTATCTAACGCTCCGGGCGGCAATCGGGTGAGGTCCAAGTTAAAGGCGATTTCATCCGTCGACGGTTTCCATATCTGCCCCAATACTCGCTCATTTTTCATTTCAGTTTTATTTAAGTCGACGTGCGATGGGCTGGCGATCTCTTCGGTGAGTGTTTCAAGTACATTCGTAGAGTTTGAAGTCCATTGGCGTAGCTCGTAATGGGCCTCTTTGTGTATGTCGCGTACGTTACCCGCGACGCGAATCGCTTCCGCTTCTGACTCGAAACTCTGTAGATAGTCATCGACGTAATGATTGCGTATTATTGCTCGTACGACGTCGGGATAACTTTCTTCGTGTTTCTGCGCGTTAATGTTCTTGACGTATATGGCTATGGATGGTGAACATGTCGCGCCGAATATGAGTGACGTCATCCTGTATTCTGAAGGTGGATCTTTGTCTCGTCGGTCGCCCCGCCATAGATAGCGTAGGGCGTCTCTGTCTTCGTTCTTGACTTTCACTTGCATGAACATTTCTTTTATGTCCGCTCCGACGGCAACGGCGTGTTGGCGGAAGCGCATGAGTACCCCCGGTAGAGACTGGAGTAGGTCGGGCCCGGTGAGGAGGCGGTCGTTGAGTGACACACCCCTTGTAGTCGCGGCGGCGTCGTGAACTATGCGTACTTTGTCTGGTTTCATAGGGTTGAGTACGGCGAAGTGTGGTAGGTACCAAACTCTCTCTGACTTGGCGGCCGGCGCGGGCTCGGCGTACCCTTTGATTAGTAGGGCATCCATTTCTTCGTTGTATCTTCGTTTGAGCTTCTCATCTTTGTCGAGCTTCTTTTCTATGTTATAAAGTCTTCTTAATGTATTTTCGTAGTTGTCAGGCAGACGTGTATTGACGTCTTTCCATAGTAGCGGAGCTTCGTAATGACCGTCGGCCGTAGTACTCATTGATCGTGCGAGTATGTTACGCGCGCGCTCGTCCGGGCTTGACTGCGGTAATTTCGGTTCGATTAGTAATGATTCGAGGGCGAAATATTTGCTGAGCTGCGCGTTCATGTTGTCACCTTGCTCCTCCTTTTCTTGGGTAGTCACGTGATGCGTCGCGTGTACTTGCTTGCCTATGGTGCGTGTGTTCGCGCCGTGCAGCACCCAGCCGAGCGGTGTAAGTGACGCTACCGGCTGGTGCCGCCGCCCCCGTCGTGTCTCGCTGCTGACTAGTAGGTGCCAATTATCTTGGCCAATTAACACCTTAGGTTTCGCTGTTTCGTATCTGAGATGATCTTCTATGTCTTGTAGATGCGGGCAATCGCGAAGATCTTCTTTCTTAACCGACTGTGGCGATAGGCGGAGGTCTTCTATGGTGCGTGCGCGAATTTCGTGGCGTTGGTTCGCGCCACGTATGTCGAGCGTGACACGGCGTGATTGTGACGCGTCGACTTTTTCTATGGTGATAGCTTCAATCAATAGAGGCTCGACGGGCCCGTCGAGGCCCGCCTCCCTGGCGATGTCTTCGTGAACCAATGTAATGGTTGAGCCGTCGTCGAGAAGAGCGTATGTGTCGACCTCTCCCGCCGGTCCGGATATAGTGACGGGAATTATTTTCAGGTATGCCTTAAATTCCCTGACTGCCCATGTGGATGTGACGGCTTCGGTTTTTTCTTCCTTCTTCATGTAGTGTAACAACTTGTGATGAAAATATTCGCAGCCGTCTCGCTCACACTTGATACGTTTGCATGAGTGTGTCCTTGTCCGGTAACGCAGGCAGCGGAAGCATAGGCGTTGCTCCTTGGCGATTTTCCATCTATCTTCGAGTGGCTTGTCTATGAATTTACTGCATCTATTGATATTGTGGTCGGCGTCGTTGCAACACGCGCATTTGCTAGCGGGCTTCTCAGTAGTCACGAAGGCTTTGTGTGTTCTCTTCACGGGATGAATGCTCACGGTGTCGTTCTCCGGCTGAGCGTATAGCGCACAGTACTCGGCTTCGCGTTGCAGGAACATGGATATCTTCATCAACTCGGGTTCTTCGTTTCTTTGTGTAGTTGCGTAGTCGAACCATCTATAGCGCAGTGCGGGCGTAAGCTTCTCCATCATGGCTCGTGTAGTCTCCGGACTGAAGAGGTAGTGGGCGCGGTTAAGCGCTTTGAGCGTGGCTACGGTGTTAGCTACGCGGCTAGCGAATACGCATATGTCGCGAGGGCCGTCGTTAAGGCGCGGCATGGCGCGCAGTCGCTCCAACTCTGCTAGTGCTATGGCATCGGGGCGACCAAAACGAGCTTCTAGACTTCTCATTACTTCCTCGGGGCGGGCGTTGTATATAAGCAAATTTTCGACGGCTTCTTTCGCTCTTCCTTTAAGACATCTTCTTAATCTTGCTATGTTTTCGACATCGGTGTATGTCGCGGCGGTTTCATTATATGCGGCTTTAAACGATAGCCACTCTTGATGCGAGCCGCTAAATTGCAGCAACTCGGCGTGATATCGCGGTGTTTCTCTATGACCGGCACGTGCGGCGATAGCGATAGCCGATGCGAGCTCGCTCAAGTCGATCTTCTGGTGACTCTTCATTGTAATGACGTTGTCTTCCCGCGTATTCTCTTGTGAATACGCATTCCACGGCGGTGGACAACTCGCTTGTTCGTTACGAGGTGTTGGCGCGAAAACGGGAGCGGCGGCGGAGAGGGGGGCACATTTCCCGGCGCTGGCGGCGGTATCGGGAGGGGGAGGGGGGGGGTGCCCGGCACGCGCGGCGGTGGCGTTGGGACCCGTGTCCTCGTCGTTGTGCTTCGCTCGAGTCGATGGAATGTACTGTGGGGTTATCGGCTCGGGCTCCTCTTCATTATGTGGTGCGTCGGCGATGGCGAGTACGTGTCTACTATTGGATTCGAGCCATTCGTCGATGCGGTGCTCCGGCATTGCGGTCGACATGACCGTTTCAGCGTCTTCATTGTCTGTGTCCTCGGTTTCTATGACGGCGATGCGTGCTTGTGCGAGTTCTAGTTTGATCTTGAGTACTTCTTCCCGCGCTTGTGCGAGACGGCGTGCGCGGCGGCTTGAAGTAGTTTTGATCGATCTGGACGACGGTGGTGGTGCGGCAGGACGTGGGCTTGACTGTGGGGTCTGCCGCGGCGGTGTTACGGGATTCGGGGTTGATTCCGAGCTTTCCCGAGGCGTGGCCGAGTCCCTTGACTCGGTTGCGGTGGCGGTTTCTTCCGACGATGTCTGTTCGGCGGTGTTGCCAAACATGAGTTGGCCTAGCGTACGCTTTCCTGACGCTGATCTTGTGACTGGCATTTTGTTTCTTTTCTTCAATTAATCCGGTTCGATTGGACCAGCATGTGCATGACGGCACCTATGGCTGGTAGGTTGTAAGAAAAACGCCTTATTGAGATCGGTGCAATCGGGAGGTTTGAGCGGCAGAGGTTCCTTTTAGTTGTTGCTTGGTCGGGCGCTGTCGGTTGAATGCGAATGGCGGCCAGCGTGCCGCCATTTTATACAATTTTGACGGCTCCCCTCCCTCTCAGCTCTCCCCACTCCTTAAAACTTTATTTTGTTAACACTTAAAACTATTACAATATTTATTTATTTATTCAAACTCAATATTTACTTATACAACTAAACATAGTTAATTTGTATTATCTGGGTAATATTAAATATAATAATAATAATAAATTTCTATGGCATCGTGTTGTCCTGCACAGTTATTATGAGCTATCTGTGTCATTCATTTTACGGTCAGCGTAAAGGACGGAGCTATGGCAGTTACATAACTCTGTCCTTTTCTCTCAGCGTAAAATGAATGGCACAGATAGCTCATAATAACCCCACAGGACATAGTTGTGTAGTTTTACGGTATTGATGATTGTATTGATCTATTTATTTATGTAAGTATGTTCATCGTTGTATATATCGGTTCTGTTCGCCCTATCTTCAACACAAAACTTTGTCATACTTCTCAAATCAGCAACGTCTATAATTTAAAATTCAGGCCTACTGAAGTGATAAAAGAAAACCACAAAGCGATCTCTAACAGAGTCTAATGTTAGAAAGCTAGACGATAGTTTCGAGTTTGTTTTATATTATGGTGAATAAAACATGTGAACTTCTAGAAACTGTTCTCTAATGTGTATTTTGTTACATTAAAACCATCTTGTTGTAGTAGTCTCCAAGGTGTCTATTCATAATATTTCGTTGTGACGTTTTTAGAGTTTTACATAAACGTATTCAATAAATGTCGATATTTTTGAAAGCTTTAGTGTGTTGACTAAATTACTTAGTAATTTTTGCAATTTTCGTCTTCAAATTAACTGTGTTGAAACAAAGCTTGGCGCTCGCTCGACAATAAATATTGAATAGATAAAAACCGCTGGCGCGGTAATTGTGACCTCGAATCAGAGCTGATAATTCTGAAGCAACTCAACCGATTTTCATGAATAGAATAGAATAGAATAGAATCGAATAGAATCGAATATAATCGAATAGAATCGAATAGAATAGAATAGTCATGAAACCTGGCTTAAGAGTACCCTAAATATAACAAATTATTCGTTTAAGAGCAAAAACATCATTTACGGATACACGAATACAAACTTAATAAAGTCATAATAGTGTCCAAATTATTTATTTATTTATTTATTTATTTATTTATTAAGGAAAACAAACAGCACAAATTAATACATGTAAAGGTAATACATTATAGAATATACATAGGCCAAAGAAGTTTCCACAACTGGTTTAAATTACATATGTCGCTCAAAAAGGAGTAACCTCATATGTTTGAATAACAATGAGACTGGATAAATATTAACAAATTTGTATTCTTTTTTCACTTAAGCATTCCTATTCTACACACATTTAAACCAAATGAATTCTTAAATTATTAATAAATTATTAAATGAATTATTAAATGAATTATTTTACGATACAGGTGAAAAACTTAAGTAAATTACCTAATGCATGTAGTTGTGTACCAAATTAGTATGGAATTAATGTCAAATTTCAAATATAGAATGTTGAACGGTCTATACACATGGGTTACAACTACATGCAAGAGCTCATCTACTTAAGTTTTTCACCTATACCTCTGTAGTTTTAGTTTAGTTTAGTTTATTTATTCACTTGCTTTTCGTCACTGTAAAGCATCACCATCCAACGTTTACTAGCAAGTCGTATACGTAACCAAAATTCCAGTTATTTTCATTTCCAAATAAAATTCACCCTTACGCCGAAACCACAAGAGCTAACTTACCATACCGCCATTTCTAAAACAAAATTAGTGAAACCAGTCACTTTCTTTTTTAAACATGTGTTTGAAATCAATCTTATATGCGAAACAAATTTCAAACTTGTTTTACACGCGGAAGTAGGCTTTTTTATGAGAAATTTTAAAATATTTTGTGCCAGTGTTATAGATTGTAACCGGTCATACTGGTTAAGGTCTGCCTCCTTAGTAACTGTATAGTTGCCGGTAATAATATAGTATCGAACAATGTGCTCAAAATTATCTGACAAATTTCCATTATTAGAGCCCAATATTAAAAAGAAAGAAAATACGTACCTATCTAAAACTACATGTGTCCACTACACACATAACACACAGAAAAAAAAGTAAAAACAGAAAACAGCAATTAAAAGAGTAGTTAATGTGTCTTCGCGGCAGTGAACCGGACACTGGCTCAGCATAATGCTGAGGTGTTAAACACCTGCAGCGCTGATTTTCAGCCAGCTCCGAGTGTGACAGACGGACGGTACGCCGAACGAATAAATAGTGTATTAGTGTAATACAAAAATATATATACTATTAAACAAATACTTATAGAAACATATTTAAAATATAAACCCCTACTTATTGTTAGTCAGTACACAGCATCGATAATTTGGCACAATTTAAGTAACAAAAAAAAACAAAATTAGAATTTAATGACAAAGTGTTCCATCTTAGTTCTCAAGGTTAGGAATACATGTGCACTCTTAGGATTATAGTCTTAAGATTGTTGTAGTGTGTGAATCTTGAGAATGCAAATGTGTATGTGTCATAGATCCCACTTACCATCAGGTTGCCTGTCTGCTCATTTGCCTTCTCTATGCGAGAAAAAAAGTAACTGACACAAGACACGATTTACATTAAATATTGAAATAAAACTATAAAAAAATGATTTAAATTTTGATCCTTGGTGTTTTTCATTTTTATGTTATTTTGTGTTCAGTGTGTCACTTTCCCTCTCTTCACCAAGCGGTTCCAACGGAAGACCAGTGCTGGCTTTACGGCTAGCGAATGCTGAGTTGGGACCGTTTCGCAACTGTTTCTCTGTGTCTTATTTTTTGTACCTATGTACCTAATGTGGTATTTGTTGCGAATAAATGTCTCTTTATCTTAATCTTTATCTTTATCTATAAATAAGAGTTCCATTCATTCAGAACTTAGACAAGCCTCGCTGATTTTTTGTGAGACTATTTAACAGGTATACGATATTATTATTACGAATGGCTATAGCTATTTTAGGTCAGCCATAAATCTACCACAGTGCTAAAATACAGTAAACCATCTATTTTATTGCCATAGATAAGTAAATAGGCAGACAGCCCACTCGTTGGAAAGTCGCTTATATGATCATTACTCATGCGTTGTTGATCCATGCCAACCATATTGAAGCTCTGTGGGTACATTGTGATATATTAATCTTGTTGCTGTTCGAAAGCTAATCTTTACTTATATTATACAGCTGAGGAGTTTGTTTGTTTGTTTGTTTGCTTGAACGCGCTAATCTCAGGAACTACTGGTCCGATTTGAAAAATTATTTCATTGTTAGATAGCCCATTTATCGAGGAAGGCTAGGATTTATATCATACTCACATAAACCGAAGCGAAGCGAGGGCGGTCGCTAGTTTATTATAACTATGTTTAATACCTGAAACTTCAACTATATTAAGGAAGGGTACGACTGTAACTCTTCAAAAATATTCTGATACATTTCCAGCGCCGTCCAATGAACGGATGTTTAAAATATTTGACAGGTATCACCACAAAAATCTGTGATTCCAGAGATTATTTTTGTTCCGCTGTCAAACTCCTATGTTATATATTTATATATTTAATATTTCTTACACAATACAATATGTATAAAGCACAAATAGCGGATTTAATGCCTAAAGGCATTCTCTACCAGTCAACCACATGGTTAACAGTATAATCAGTGCAGTTAGAGATCTAAAGAATGTTGAAAACTTAGTTAAATACCTACTCAAATAATAATAAATATATTTATAAAATACATACGCATAACATATATTTAGTTGTCATGTTGTACACATATATTTAAACTAGTGTTCTTCTTATTCTAGGTCCAATTCTACATCGTACTGTTCCACTCGATCAGTGCCCTCGTCTGTGACTGCGGATATCCAAAGTAAGTTAAATTATTCTCTTCCTTCATTCTTTATTGTATTTTATTTACATACATACATACATTAAATCAAGCCTGTTTCCCAGAGGGGTAGACAGAGACCACTTCTTTCCACTTGCTACGATCTTGACAAATTTCTTTCGCTTCTTCCACATTCATACAGAGTCATGCACGCACGTCGGTTTCGGGTAGGTATACTTAAGATTCGGGCCTTTTCCAGTATTTCTCCGATTTGACTCGAAAAAGTACGCCTAGGGCGGCCCCTTCCGACCCGTCCACACACTTTCGATCTGTATATCTCTTTCGTCAATCTTCTTTCATCCATCCTTTCCAAATGACCGAACCATCGAAGCATGAAGCATGCCCTTTTCAATCTTAGTCACTACATCTTCTTTTATTCCACATTTATTATTTGTATTTTATTAATGTTTGATATAATAATTTTAACATTTAATTCGAAATAATATCTGTCACGGTTTAATCATTAATGTAACACTTCCACTATCTAGACCTATTTAAGTTGTTCTTATTTCATTTTCCATTCTAGTCAATATTGATTTAATTACAAAACTTCATGTAATCTATTTTTGATTTGAAATCTTTCTTAATGATTTCACAAAAATGTTGAAAGGAAATAGTTTCAGTTGCATTGAAGCATTCTAGTATGCGAATGCAATGCGCGATGAAGGAGAACGGTCACTGCTGTCATGTTCAACCAATGTCATGATACTGTTAACTGATTTTAAACCTAGTTACGATTACATTACAGTCTTTTAAGGCGTTACTCTTTCTGGCACTTAGCACATTAAGTGAATCTATGTTTATTTTTTGTACCAATAGTAATATACTATCATCTCTACTATTGATATCCATACTAATATTATAAATGCGAAAGACTGTCTGTCTGTTACCTCTTCACGCTTAAACCGCTGAACCGATTTAGGTGAAATTTGGTGCAAAGGTAGTTTGAATCTTAGGAAAAGACGTAGGATAGTTTTTTTTCCGAAATTCACCCCCTAAGGGGGTGAAATAGAGGGTGCAAAATTTGTATGGAGCTACAATATAAACGATTTCCACGCGGACGGAGTCGCGGCCAGAAGCTTAGTAATAAATTTTAGCTCCGATAAATCTGCACTCTTACATCTGTCAAACTAAATGAAAGTTAAAATTCAGACAAAAAATTTAATAAACCCCAAGAGAAACTGATAGGTGTGTGTGTTCTACTACGATGAACTGACAGGACAGAGCGACGGAATGTTAGACGGTTGTGCCACTTTTACATGTTTCAAGTATTGTGATGAAGTATTTACCTACTTGAACTTGATCTTAAGATTTCAACCTTCTCTTATCGTTTACAATAATCGTCTATCCTCACTTTAAAATTAAGGTTTATTAAACATTACAAATTAAGTGTTCTGATTATTTTTGTTCAAAATTATTATTTTTAATTCCAGGATTATTGCTGTCGGTCTCATCCTCCATTCGAGCATCTTCATCGTTCTCTTTACCAACTTCTACATTCAAGCGTACAAACGGGAACGTTCCAGAAACAAGCCCATTGCCGAACCCACGAACAACAACGACGTGGCCAAAGCCAACGGCTATGCCAAAACTAATGGCCAAGTCCCCAATGGCCAAACTACTAACGGACATTCTAATGGCCAAGAACCCAAAGCACATGTCAATGGACTAAGTAACCATAATAACATCAGAGAAAAAGAAAAAGCGCAATAGGTAAAGGTACTTTAATTTGCTCCTGAAAGGAGTGCCCTTGGTATCAGAATGTCACTGCAGTCATGACATTTTGAAGTTTTAACTTAATTGTATATTAAATTAACAAGGTCGGTTTTATGTCAAACATTCCGATAGAGAAAGGCGGTGCCAAATGTCAAAATGTACTTTAGTTTGTAAGTTACTTGAGGGCGTTGTTTTCTTCAAACTGGTACCGTTATTAAAATGTTTCTTAATTAATAAAGACGGAAATTAATATGGTAACTGGCTAGTAATTTAATAGAATAGCAGAAATGTTTTGAAAAATTATAGAGGATTATAATTAAGTATAAATATTATTATTAACATAAGAAGTGCTTATGTATAATAAACAGTGATTTTAGACGTTGCTAGTTTGGACAAAATAATGCTCTTAATAGTTTCTTTGCAGATAAAGAAATCACTCGGCATTACATAGGTTTGTGATGTAACATGGTTATGTAGGTAGAATTATTATTATTATTTGAAAACAAAATTTACTTGTTGTGAATACTTTTATTTTTCAATGCTACTTACATCACTTTCAAAGTTCTGGTTTGAAAGGGCATTGGGTAAATTTGTTTGAAGAATATTGTTCTTTTCTTTTAGCGGCCACGGATGATTTTTACATAGTTATTTAGAGGACCTCGAAATACACATAGATATTTATAATTTATGGCGTTAAATAATATCGGAGCCGAGATATTCAAGATTTAAGTATTCAGTTTTGATACAAAAAGTACGCCCAGATATGAATATTTAAATATCTCGGCTCCGATGCACTTAAAAGTATTACATTACATAACAAAACATGTTTATTTTGAATAATTCTATCATAATTTCCCACTTTTACGAATGGCCGCTCACCTTGAAAATGTATGACTTTTACAAATGACAACACTTTTACCCAAACCCCTTTATAATTTGAAAACCACTTTGGCGCTTAACCTATTTTTAATTTAGCACTTCTGTGTCAGAACTTGGATTGTAGAACTTGTTTTTTTTAATTGTCTTTTCTTAATGTCGAAAAGTTTGGTTTTAAAAAAACATAGGCTTTTTAATTGGTTTTTAAGTACGTTTAAAACATTTGCCAATTTGGTTTAGGTTGTTTTAAAATGATACTTATAACTTATAATGTAAGTACCTTAAAAGATACCACTGTGAGCAGCTTCAGCGAAAAAAGATAATAAAAATAATTAATTATAATATTGTAAATAAGTACCTGGGGATACATAAATTATTTCTAACGGAGAGTAGTGTCAACCATTTTCACTGAAAGTATTCAAACTCATACACAGTGGGTAATTTTTTTACCTGGTGTTATACAGGGCGTTGTTTCCTTCAAGCTGACAACAAATTAAATAAGAGTATGGTTGCATATTTTTTTAAATTAAATAGTGTTTTTTTATATGTCACCAACATAGCCACCAAAACTGCTGAAATTTTTGGGTTTGGTTTCAAAATTAATTCATAAAATGTTAAGAAATGCCTTTAATCTGACAGTTATTCCAAGGTCCACATAGATTAGAGGAAACAGTGCTCTATACAGAGGATACTAAATGTTATTTTTGTATTAAACTACCTCAATCGCTCCGTCCAGTACTGATATTATAAAAATAAGCTCCGTCCACATTATGCTCAATTATTATTTTTAAGTGTAAATATATTTAGGGGTATTGTGTAAAAAATATACATAAATAAAATTCCGAACAATATGACGTAGAGAAACAAAATAAGTCGTCAACAAGACTAACCAAATACAGATCAAAATAAAAATATAGTTCATTTTTGATAAATAACAAAAAAAGGAAGTTCCCAAAAAACCTGTAGTTTTAAAACATATAGGTTTCTACAGTTTTATTTAAATCATGTTCTTATTTTCATATCTACACTCAATTGATACTTGGTTTTTTCCTAAAATAGTGAGCTTTTAAACATTGACATGAATCTTGGGCACGTACCATCAAGAACTTAAAATGTTCATCCATCTCAGTACCTTGCCATAATGACAGCGTTAAGTGACGAGATATAAATTACATAGGAATTAATCCTTGGTTTTATGCGACAAGGTTCTATAGTGGTTCATCAATTTAAGTCCGAGACTCTTAAAGGAATTGGGAAATACATAAAAGTACATAGTAGTAATTACTGAATCAACTTCGAGCATTCTGTATATTTACTTACCTAGAGATAGTGTCAAGACGTTGTACCTTTATACATTTAATTTTTTGTATATTTTTGTACATTTTTAGCGCCCAGTGGATCGGGTTTTATCCAATTTTGGTACTTTTGAATACCAATGTTTATACCAGTCAGCTTAGAGAATTTTATATTTAGATATATAAATATGTAAAATAGGTGTTGTATGTGTACATGTAAGTACAATTTAAGTCGTTCTAAGGATACTGTAAAATAAACTGTATATCTTTTTTACCGTATTTTGGAAATAAAATTAATGACGTAAAATATTTTTCTTATTTCATTTGTGGTCCTTATTTAAATTAATATGTATTGTAAAAGTAAACTCAAGATAATTACAACCTAAAACAGTTCGAACCTATAGTGATCAATATAGGATACATTATAAACATTTTTACGAAAACTTTTACTTATTATACAGAGTGTCCCTAAAACCAACACCAAAACTGAGAAGGCTAAAAAGCTATGGATTTAACTCTATGTATTTTCAGCGGTTTTTACTAATTTCAGATATATTGATCATTTTAATGTTTATTTTTAATTTTCCTTAGATCCACGTCACGAAATATCATTATTTTCATATTTAATTTCAAAAGTTTTTCAATGTTTCCTTACATTATTAGATTCATTACGAATTAGCAAAGTTCTTTAAGTAAAGACAAAGTAATTTTTACTACATTTCAGATTAAAATGATCAAAAAACACGAAACGAGTAAAATCGCTAAACATAATAGTATTAGGGGTTAAATCGATAGCTAGATTTTACCTGCTCTATCAGCTCTCTCAGTTTTGGCGTTGGTTTTACGGACACCTGTATATTAAAAAAACTAACAAAGAAACTTTACTTAATTTAAGTAAATAAACATAGATAAATATAAGGGGATAATCTCACACAAATTGACCTAGGCCCAAACTGAACTTTAGACTTGTACTATGGTTACCAGACAACGATGTCAATACAAATACAAATACAATCGTTTATTCATAACTCCATAGTAATAAGTCACATGATACAATACTTATACAGGGGGCCTAATATAGCTGCGTTTATCGCGTGACAAAACGTCCGTCACTTTTTGACACGTATACGCGTATGTAAGTACGAGAGTGACGGATGCTTTGACCACATTTGACACGCGATATAGTAGATAAGTTTCAGCCTTTTATTACTGATGCTAACTAGAAAGCAGGTTACACCATAAACGCAGCGTGTGACGGGCAGAGTGGATCAGTACTTAAGTAAAACAGGCGAGAGAAAGCTTGCCTAGTGTACCATCCGTCATTAGACTATCTGAGAGCGTTAATCTTTGACGTGATCTACTATAATGGTTAATAATTATTACAGTTGTTAGCTATAGGCCCGATTTATTTTTTACCCGACTGGCGCTGAGGAGAAAAATATCAGCCTGTATATGTTTGTACTAGCGAATTATGTGAGTATGATATTATTTGAATTTAAATCGGCGGATTCAGCGAACGCGGACCACTGGTCATTCGGCGTACGTTCGGCGTAGTCTTAATTTAGGGTTTATAATGAATTAAAGTTGGATACCAACAGTTGAAGTGTTAAAGCTTGCTTTTTGTTATTGACTCTCTAAGACCTAGAGTGTAAGACAAAGACTTAGAGTGTAAATTAAAGCTGCAACACTTAGAATTCTACTTGTAACGACAATAGTTTAGAATATTAGTTGTTCCTACTGACACATACAAATTCTAAAAAAAGAATATTTTTGCAAAAAAACTAAAGATTCAAATTAAATACGTTAATTCAAAAATATATGTACAGTCTGTGAGCACTTAGAAGATGCTTCGGTTTTGTACATCTCTCTCACTCGCTCTTGATAAGATCGTATGTGAGTGAGTGAAAGATAAGTACAAACCCGAAGCATTTTCTAAGAGCTATCGCACTGTAGGTGCCTATTAACAACGAAACCTTTGCAACACACGTATGTATCAAATATTTGAAAGTATTGGAGTGGATTCTATTTTTTCAGGACAGGTTATACTAGAACTAGCGACCCGCCCTCGCTTCGCTTCGGTTTATTTGAGATTTCTATAACACACGTACATAAAACAAAATTTATTATACATAAAAACCTTCCTCTTGAATCACTCTATCTACTAAAAAAAACCGCATCAAAATCCGTTACGTAGTTTTAAAGATCTAAGCATACATAGGGACAGACAGCGGGAAGCGACTTTGTTTTATACTATGTAGTGATACTAAAGCGAACCAGTACACTAAAGTAACATTACCAAGTAGCGCCATCTACACACTAACTTGAAAATTAAAAACAACTCGCCAGTTTGCGTTGAGTGGTTCACCGCGATGACAGAAGTGAAAGGCAACGAGTTCTCTTTAAACCGCACAGATGGCGCTAACTGTGCTATCCATGTGGTAACGCGGCAAAATTTTGGACAGTTTTTTATTGTTTAAGGATTGCGCATTTGCCCAGTAGTGGAGAAGAGGGATATAGAGAATGGAAAAAAGTAAACATACGACTATTGTCTCTTTTTAACTTAACCAATGGCTTTTAAAACTAACTTACCAAAAGGTATTTATGCTTGTTTTTTTGAAATGCACTCCATTGGTACCAAGAATACACACCCTCGCAAAAAAACGGGCACTTTCTATTTTTTCAAGTAAGTAGTTTAAACATAGGTACTGTAACTAAATTAAATTTTATGTCACAGAATTAAACTAACATTATTTATGGAAAATCATAAATGTTCTTCGTTAACAATACTTTTTTTAATTTGAAGCATAAATCTTGTTTAGTTATTACATTTAAAGCGCCCGTTTTATTTGCAAGGGGGTTTAAAATGTGATCACCCATTTTATCGATATTATGATTTATTTTTTCTCTAGATTATAATTATGTAAATAATTGTCAATTTATTAAAAGCAACAATACAGGGTGTATCATAAGGATGTTTTGCCTTGTACTGTCGAGTACAAAGAGATGTGTCCACTGTTTCACCTTATTGGCATTGTAATAAGGTCCAAGATTGAGCACTTAAGTCTCATAATAAACTTCATACTTAACATCAAACGACAAGCAAGACAGTAACAAGATAATCACAATGACAAGGTTCTAAGTATGCACAAGATTTCTTTTGGAACTGAACGTAAAACGAAAATATTCTCGTACTTAAGTACTTTATAGAATTCGAATGAAGTATATCGCATGTATTATTCTTGGATATACGTTGTGAAATACATATTAATTTGCAATTTCAAAACTGAAACAGAACAAAATTCAAAATACAAAATATTTATTCAGTAAATTGGCCACATGAGGGCTTTTTTACACCGGTACAACGACCGTCGAACTTTTATACGTTCGCCAAAATAAAGGGGGTTGCATTGTACGCAAACGGCAAAGATTCGTGAGCTAAAAGTTCTACGTTACTACTAGATTTACCCCCGTTTTTTTTCGGTTTCCCCTATTTGATTAACAGGGGCGAGATTCTACACGCGGTAAAAACCATATGATCGTTGACCGGGCCTAGTATGGCTGCGTCTATATCGCGTGTCAAATGTGGATACAGCATCCGTCACTCTCGTACTTATTTACCTGTCAGAAGGTGACGGATGCCTTATCCAAACTTTGCCACGCGATAAACGCAGCCATATTAGGCCCACTGTCAACGTTTTTATAGTTCTTATTCAGTTGACACTTGACGGTAATGGTGGCCGAGTAATATAACAATACCATAGCTGGTTAAAGACGATATGGCTTCTACTGTGGGTTTGGTACAGCGTCCCCCAAGTCTAAAATATGATAATCACATGAATACACATGGTTAATAGCCTGTGCAACGATATATCACACAATCTTGTCAAGTAAACAATATATTTTACCATTGCTTTACATGTACAGTCAACCAATTTGATTTCTAGGCCACTTTGGACTATGTTAAAGTGACGTTGTCAACCAAAACGTAAGAGACTCCCTATGATTTGGTTTACAACGTCACGTCACGACAAAGTCCGTAGTGGCCTAGGAATCAAATTGGTTGACTGTACCTACAGTAAAGGAAATTTATTTCTAGAACACTTTGGAACATGTCAAAGTGACGTAATTAATCACAACGTAAGATTATTATTTTTTTTATGGCAAAGAGAAGACAAACGAGCACACAGGCCACCTTATGGTAAGTGGAAACTGTGACCCATAGACATTCGCATTCACAAGACTGCAATGCAATCTTAAGACTGCAAATGCGTTGCCAACCCTGAGGACTAAGATGGAATGCCTCTATGCTGGTCATTTCACCGGCTATTCTATTCTATTCTAGTAGCGATCCGGACGGACCCTGCACAGGGTCCTACCCTACCACCCGCAAAATTATTAATTATTAATAAATTTATTTTTCTTATGATTTTATTTACAGTGACACATTGACATAGTCCAAAGAGGTCTAGGAATCGATTTCCTTGACCGTACTAAAGGTACCCTAAAATTATTTCTTTACTATCTCATCAGTCATCATCATTGACCGTAATGCGCAGACCTATTTTTGTACAAAATTTCAATATTGTTACCTACTTTGATAGATTATGTTATGAGAAAAAGTTAGTGTGACATAGGTACATACAATCAGACTGTGGGCTCGTAGTTTGACTTCGAAACCTTAAAAAACAAACTCACCCGATTACCTATCCGAAAGCAGTTCCAACATTCAATTAAACCGAAGGGAGATTTTATACTTTACGAAGATAGCTTTGAAGGGCCTAATGATCGCTAACAAATGTCAATAAACCTGATGTTCGAGCATTTTTTTCTCCCCTTTCTAATTTGTGAATCGCAGCCCTATTTACAATCCATCCTAAAAAGACCCCTCCATTTATAGTAACAAAAGGAACAATGCACGCGTCTAGGGATCAGCGACGCTGGTTATAAAATAACCCTGCATTGAGGAGGGTACGGGGTTGGGACACGCATTTCGCTGTCACCTTTCGTCTGTGACTGGGAGAAAGGGAGCGGAATAGAGCCGTTCATTCTTTTTGACGTTCCGTTTCATGCAAAGTTCGGTTTCAAATAAATTTAATTTTGTAGGTACTTACGTTTTTTTATTTTGAAGTTGTTACTATTAAAGATTTTTTTTTTCTTTTGTCGTTTCTAAAAAAAAAATGTAATTGAAGTTAAAGTATAAAGACTTTTACCTGATAGTAGTTTTTTATAATTCGTATTAAACGCAAACCTACATTTTTTTATATCAACCATAAAATAAGTAATTACATATACCTAGAAGACTATATAAAACAACCATTAATTCATTCATTACCAGTTAAAAACATATAAATGCATTTATTTATTTAAATTCTATTGCACGATTAAAAATACTGATTACCTATTAAACAAAATAAAAATACAAACGTACAAATGACGGACATAATACCTTAAGACAGACTTTAGTCTTAATTTTCAGTTATTATGTTATACCTATTTCATATATTACTTTATGTCGTTTTTCAATAAATATCATAATACTAAAGCTTAAAACATCTATAATAATCAACCATTCGTACCATACTAAATCTACTTACTATCAACATGTATGTAAACAATTTAAAACTAACGCTTCTGTCATCTCTACAAAGTTAACGGCCGACAATCAATACAACTGCGTGCAACGGATCGCAGCTTGAGTCTCCGCCGGCCGGGCCGAAACCCTCCTCCAGGGTTGGCTGCCAGTCAACTGCGCGACGCCGCGCCGCGTCCACGCCGCGCCCCAACCACAACAAAATAACCCAGTAACACCACACACACACATAAAACAACAAAAATATCAGTGATAGTGCCCACAAAAAGTGTCAGTCTCAAGCTATCTGTGACCAAAATGGAAAACAATGCGTTACATCAAGAACGGAATCAGCGTCTAGTGTCGTGAATAATGACATGAAACATTTTGTTCCTCTATAAATCTGCTGTAACATCGTGTTTTAATCGGTAACGTGCCATTAATGTTACGGCTGAGATAGTGTTTTTATGGGCTCCCGTTTTGCCGCAGCACTGCTGGTTCTGCCATGGCATATGCTAATAAGGAGTTTCTTTTAACCCGTACACAAAAACTCTGCACTAGACACTGCAGTGCGTTTTGTGCTGCAAATTTTCGTTGTGGACTAGATTTTCCTTTATTTTTCTTAGTCGTCATTTGCTTGTTTGGTTAGACGAAGACTTTGTCATATTTAATCTTAGTATCATCTGTAGTCGTCGTAGGTAAATTTAAAATGATCCCATTCAACGTAAGTTTTTCACTTAATGATAAACGTCTCCCTTGACAATGTTTATAAAGCCCTTTATTCCTTAAATTATTTCTAAAGTAATAGAAATAATCGTTTCAAAATATACGTTACGCAATCAGTTTTAATTTATCAAATTACTTTTCAATTCGTCGTCATTTTACAGTGTAGTTCGACGATAATTCTGCAGTAACCGTATTAAGGCTGACTCTATAATAGACTGAGGGACTAGGTGCCAATTTCCTTTGTGCAGATGAGTCTGTTTGCTCTAATTTCCTGCTCTATTCCAGATATTAGCTTGTCTGATTTTGCATTTTGCACTGTTTTATCATTTGCTGTTGCTCCCTTTGTTTGTTTTTCTATATTGATGGATGAATCAAGATTTTATGATGATATTTAGGTTATTTCGGATGGTAATAAGAGTGTTTGTGTTTTTTCACCGTGTGTTTTTCATGTGCGACTATAGCAAAAATGTTAAATAGAAATTGCACGGTAATCATTCTACAACTATAAATTCATTGGTTTGATAAATTCCCAAATTAAAAGAACCCAAAAGGATTTAGAAACTAGGTATTACGTAGGTTTTAAAATCCTACGTTAAACCGAATCCTTTCCAATGAAACCCAATCCCTTGAGATAAAGAGGTTTCCATCAATAGCATTGAGAATAAAAGGCTTTATAAAACAATCTTGTAAGAAAAACCAATACGCCAAGCCAAGAATAAAGGCTGCATGTGAACTCAACAAAAAAGAACAAGACCAGAACAAAACTATCTTGTCTACGACTTATTTCTCGCGCGGAAGTTATCAACATTTCGACCGGTTTGTAGGGAACGTTCATTGCCTCTTCGAGAATTAAAACTATTGGAATCTCTTTTGAATACAAGTGCTTGTTGATTGATGCGATCTCAAGAATGCTTTGAACTTAATGTTTAAAAGGCAATATTAAAAACACTTTAGATAGGTACTTTGAGATAGGCGTCGTTACAGATGACTTTGCCTGATCATCAGAACATATATCGGACTACACCTACGTGTATTACGAGCATTAATAGAGTACCTTTTACAACTTTTCTGGTACTCTTTAGTACAACTATAGCGCTTTTGAGATCTATCTCTATTTCATCTTCAATTTTGTTTAAATATAAGCAAATAACGTATTAAAATTTAAATGTATCCTGTAATTGAAAGTGCTTTTGCACACCTGTTATAGATAAACAGGCTGGTTACTTAAGTATCCAGTTAAGGTAATCAATCTAGTGTATAAGCCTTATGTACTGTTGGTGTGTCTACAGGGGTGTGATTCTGTAAATAAGCAAAGGTGAACGAATGCACGAGTGATACCAAGCGGCGAGATTAAGTAGTCCCGTCAGTGCGAACAAAATACATTGTAGCGCGTGCATTTTCAATTAAGCAGCCTTATACGTTCGAACTATCGTGCTGCTAAATTGAAAATGCACGCGCTACAATGTATTTTGTTCGCACTGACGGGACTACTTAATCTCGCCGCTTGGTATCACTCGTGCATTCGTTCACCTTTGCTTATTTACAGAATCACACCCCAGAACAAGATACAGATGTAGTGAATAATCCTTTCCCATCGTTTTTGGTCGGATAACTCCGTATTTATCTTGCTTTCTCAGTTGGCTTATAGATGGATACTGAAGCTAATTAAGAAAGCTAGATAAATACGAACTTATCCGACGAAATCGATGCGAAAGGATTAAACACTAGCTCTGTACATAATTATGCTATCGTATTGTCAACGTTACGATAGCTCTTATTTCATTGACAGTAATCGTGGCCGAGTAAATAAAACTTAGAAACAATACTATAGATTTTCAAAAGCAATATGTTTTCAACGAGCAGAATAGAGCTCGACGTGTTTTTATTTAATCAACGTAATGGACGTATAATCTTTGTGTAACACAGAGAAGGGAAAACTCAAATTTAGTTTTAATAAGCAAGTAGTTTCCCTTTGCAGCGTACTTCGAGCGTTATCAAACTGCATCAAAACTTTCCCCACATCGCATACGTCTCAATGAGACATTTCTGCTATTACCGTTTTCAATTATCATAATTTATACATCTCCCGACATGTCTCCTTAAGTTATTATACCAGCGTTCAAATCTCCCCGCAATTTGGGATAATGAGCTCGAAGATTTCTTCTTTTATTAAATTATACGTCTTTGTATCAATTTTAGTGGTTGTAAAAGCAGCTGGCACCACTTGTTACATTGTCGCTTATACAATAATTTACACTTGAGGTGTTCCATGATACGAACAATGGTTCCTTATAAAGACGAGGTATTAACTTATTACGGAGCCTGACCCAACCGTTGTCTGAAAGAGATTATGGCGAAAAGAATACCGTTATTGATAAATAAAATTGGTGAATAAGCAGCTTAACATGCCATCATTCGTCATTATCGACCAGAACCTTTAATAATCCTCAACCAAATTAATAAATGTTTTTATGCAATCCGGCGCAACAAAGCAAATATTTACTCGATCAATTACTAATTTCGTTGACATTCACATATTTCGCAAACAAAAATCCAATTCCTAAGTTAACCACGCCTCAATCAATTTGAATTCAATTTCCAACAGAAACCCACATTGGATTTCTACCCCTAGCTTTTTCATTACATTCAATCCCAAAGCAAACTATTAAAAAAACCGAAGCACCCCAAACAGGTGTGCATTCAAGCACAAAAGTGGCCCACGCGTGGTTTGTGACTACTGGCTGGTAGTTAACCAACGTTAGAAACCCATCAATCCTAAATATATCTTCTTCCCCAATAATAGGGTCGTTGGAACCGCAGACATAACTTTGCCTGCGTTTAACGACGCACGTGTCAAGCAAAGACGGCATACAGTAAAAGTAAAGCTGTCAGGGAAACGATGCGTGTAAACTTGTCACATTCGTTGATTTGTGACGTTTTCTGTGACGTATTGGCGAATCCCCTGATGCTTGGAATAAGTCAGCTGAGGTTTCCCGTTTGGCTTACTTTTTATTGTGAACGAAAACTACATTTTGGTGAATGCTTTCACTCGTTACTGTGAGAAGTCTGAGTGTACCTATATTAAATTTGTGATTCGTTGTTAGTATGTCGATTCACAAGAGCTGGCACGAATGGATTGAATGAGTGTACGAAAATGTGTAAAGTAATGAGAGGTTTTCGGTTTGAAATTCGAACATCGGTTCAAAGGACGGATAGGTGACATTACTTTCGTTCAATCCATTCACGCCAGGTCTTGTAAATCGACCTGCCGTATTAATAAACTGATCTCTATTTTTCTCTTAATGGCTTTCACTCCTTGTTTCAACAAAATTTATTTCGTCAATGTAGAGTTTTAGACAATCACCATTAACTCATTAAAGAAAGGACAATTAGTTCGGAGTTTAACACATGGAGTTAGCTCCACGCACTTCTGTCAAGTACATGTCAACACGTTCCTTTAACAGCTGTCATACTCTTAACGTCAACAGCGTGATAACAATATGGAGGCAAGATGGGCCAAACCAAAGAAGAATGATTTTGGCTGAGATGCCCATATCAAGATACGTTAAAGTAAATGTAAAAACGGACATTTCAACCAAAAATAAAACCCTAAGAGTCGATGAGCGCTTATAAGTTGGACGTTTTAAGATTATTATGAACTGGCAGCAAAAACACTGGCTGGAAATTGCCAGGATTCAACAGACAATACGGCCTCAGTTGAAAAAAGTTACTAGATTTAAATGCCGTGATTGGCAAACATCAAAATTTGCATGCTCAATACGAATTGCCAACAGAAATTCATTGTTCATTCTGAACAGGCAACTGTTAAGAAAAACAAACCCGATATAATTGTATGTCAAATAAACGATAAAATACAAGGCAATGGAAAATATTAAAGGTTTGCTAGTAATAACAATAAAACAGACGAGGTTGTCCATTTAGAAAAGGTCGCAGCTAAGCAAACACAAACAAACGGACCAACTAAACAACCATATATTGCGGTCGCATATACAATGGGTATGTTAACAATGGCTTAGAGAGTACGAGGATGGGAAGGGAAGGGTTAGATATTGATATTATGGCTACTACAATGATTCGCAATGTATTATGCGAAGTTATAATCTCAGTTACATTCATAGGATATGGATTTTGCCCCTTTTTTGTGAAGGTTCATGTCATAAGCAACTTAATTTTCGAAATCTTTATTGAACGTAACAAAGAAGCGTAATTTCGAAATGAAAATAAAACATATGATAGTATTATGATGGCCGATCGAAGTAAGAATTCTCTTGAAAATAAAACTCGGTTTATACGCCACAAAATGACAACAATAAAGTGTTTTACAATATAACTACTTTGTTGGAGAGCCAAAGCAAGTACTTTAGCCTCCGGTATACGGGTTCATTCTTTCATATCATAATTTTAAATTGAAAAATGGTCTGCCATTATAAACTTGTATCAAGTTGAGGCGTTTTAACGGAGTGGTCCATGACGAGTATAAATGTATTTTTCACTTCTCATGCTTTTAAAATGTAAGTTTAGTCTCTGCATATCGGGACTAAAGCTGTTTACTAATCTCTATAGGGTTTTTTTTTAAATTGACTTTGGAAACTCCTAAACATCCAATCACGGTATTTGTGAATGAAGGATTATTGTCATTTTCAGTGATTGTGTGTGTTGTGTACCTATAGACAATTGTTAGAGCGTGAAAATATCCTCCAAATGACAACGGTGCCAAAAAAAAACGATTTAATTTCGCGAAACACTATGAATGATTACGAAATGGATCTATTTAATTATATTATGCATGAATTCGTTTTATTATGCATGGTCCAATTAGTTTTAAAATAGTTTTCAAGTTTAAATATGCAAGCACCTAAAGCGTCACTTTACAAAAAAAACAACCATGGAACAAATTAGTAAGAAACTTTCTAATAATAAACATTATTATTTTGTATAGGACGTCGTTTTTTTCTTCGCATTCAAAGTAAAAAGTAGAGTGTTTAACGCGAGACTAAACAACCATAATGACACTCGAACTATAGCCACCCTCGCTAAGCTCACGTGACTAAACATCTCGTGTGGCATTGTGGCTTGTTTTAGTCCATTGTTCAACAATGTACTAGTTAACCGACTTAATTTGAAGTGTTTTTAATACATTGGCTAGGAACGGAAAATTATCACTAATTTGCGATCTCCTTTTAACGATTGTATTTTGTGACCCCACTACTATAATACCAAAGAAGGTGGGTAACTACAATGTTGTAGTCGAAGCATTATAAACTCTATTGGTAACCACATTCAATTTAAAATGCTATACAGACCCACAGATACATAGGCATGCTAACATAAATAAATAGATACACACATAAAACTTATAAACACCCCTATATAGGGTTGTTACTAAGGCAACGTCACGTAGAGTATATAGTACTTAAACCGTTTTTTTACTTGAACCTCTGAATACTTGTATTTTTTTTCATAAGGCCAAAATCTAACCCTGACAACCTTGTTACTCTTAAGAAGCACGGCTTTCAAAGTGAATATATTGTTCAAATATCATGCACTACAGCGTGTTCCTTAAACAAAACGTACCACTATTTGTACAGGGTGTTGTGCGGTAGCGTCATAAAAGGCGGCTAAGCCTTGCCGGACCCGGTCGGACAAACAACCTCCAATTCTAAGTCGGTTTGAGCTCCTTGCAATATACGGAGCAGTACACTACACTACAGTATTATATTCTGGGAATAAGAAATGGTTTCGACAGTATGAAGTCCAAATATTTTGCAGAAGGTATTAGGAATGTTAAAGATTTCGCTTATATTCTATTTCTATCGTAGCAATCGATAACTAGTCCAGACTTGAAACCTAAACCTGAAGATATAAATATATATATTTTTTTAGGGTTTTTATCAAAGAGAAAGGTTTTTTTTTTTTTTATGGCATAGAGAAGACAAACGATCACACAGGCCGCCTGATGGTAAGTGGAAACTGTGACCCATAGACATTCACATTCACAAGACTGCAATGCAATCCTAAGACTGCAAATGCGTTGCCAACCCTGAGGACTAAGATGGAATGCCTCTATGCTAACACTAACATTGATATAAATCCTATTTCAATGCGATGAATAGAGCCTCAGCCAGATTACAAAAGAATACAATACAAAAAACTTTATTGTACACCAAACAAAACATTACAGAGAGACAGCACAACAAAAATAACACATTTTATCACTGATTAGTGATTTCTTCTAGGAAAAGTTAGTCGGAAGGGAGGAATAGAGGTGAAGAGCGTCGGTGACCAACTCGTAATCGTAAGGTACCGAGTTCTAACCCCTGCGGTCACCATGTACCAATAAGTTTTTGTAACTATATTACCCGATGCTCTTACGGTGAGGAAAAACATCATGAGGAAACCTGCACATTCGAACAGCTGAGTGTGTAAGAGGGTAATTGCACAAGATCCTAAAGGGGTCGAAGTGTATCCAAAAGCGCTTCGCAAAAAAGGCATAGTGAAGGAAACTGTGACCCATAGACATTCGCATTCACAAGACTGCAATGCAGTCCTAAGACTGCAAGTGCTTTACCAACCCTGAAGACTAAGATGGAATGCCTCTATGCTAGTCATTTCACCGGTAGTCATGTCTTATCCCCAAACCGGAACACAACAATGCGAACACTGCTGTTTGGCGGTAGGTTAATGGATAAGATGGTGGTAGCGATCCGGACGGACCCTGGACGAGGTCCTACCACCCGCAAACGGTACGTGCCTTTAACTCTCCACGCACTTATATGTTCTTGGGTATGTTTATACAGTAAATGTCGAGGCTAGTTAGTTGCCTGTCACGGCCGGTGATTGATCAAGCGACCAATTTGCGCCCCACGAATGAGCTTTTCCAAATTTATTTCTGAATTACCTACTAGCGTGCAAAAGAAGTTGATTATTTTTCATAAAATATAATTATGTTTTCGCTAACACTATTCGAGTAAAGCCTTGACAAAATTGGCGCGGAATTTGTCCCTCCAGAGTTTTCGTTCCCATTGTAGAAGTTACCTTTGAGGTTATCAACACTTTAATAATACATCAGCATATAAAACTAGTTTTGGTATCATTGGCAATATGTATTTACTCTTTTACATACATACATTATATACAATCACGCCTCATTCCCGTAGGGGTAGGCACCACTTCCGTCCACTTGCTACAATCCAAACTTCCCTCGCTTCCTCACTCATAAGTCTCTTCATACACGTGCGTCAGTTTAGGGTACTCTCTTAAATGAGTTTTACAGAAAATTTGCTTTAGTATTTTAAACATGAGCAAATGTGAAATAAATTCATAACACTTCATACTGTATAACACAGAGTTCATTATCAATATTATTACACAACAAATAATCTAAAAACATAAGTGTTTTTAACACTCAAATTGTAAGATAAGTACTAAGAAGTAAAGACTGAAATAAAAAAGTAAGGTCGTGGTAATTTCCAACCGTACCATCATTAAGCAGATAAGGGCTAATTATTTATTCTGCTTCACCCCGAGAATGCCATCGTTTGTAGAGGTTTATCACTCGACAAATATTATTTGTACATGCGATCGTTAGCTTGAAATGAATATTTTTCAAGGCTCTACGGTAAAGTCAAGGGTAATGGGAGTAAAATCTTTTATTCATGTGTAAATATTAAACTAACCTCATGAAATGATTTTAAACTTATATGATACCAGCGACCGTGTCGCTTCGCTTCGGTTTATGTGACTTTTGTCTATTATATATACAAACGTTCCTCATGAATAACTCTATCTATTGCTGAAAACTGCATTAAAATCAGACTTCATTTTATACTATGTAAAGATAAAGAAGATTTAAATATTCGAAATTTTAAAAGATTAAAACCGATGCTTAAAAATTTGAACACCCTTTTTCAATTCATCACAACCTTATAACCTCAAAAACCCCTAATCAGCGTAACATTTAAAACTAAATCAGACCATAAGCAGGAGTACCAACACAACAATATTCTATTTTCAAATTTTTCACGCACCCGTCCCAATGGAGTGATTGATGGGAACCGTTGTCTCCGCGTTCAGATGAATTAAAAAGGGCAGATATGCTCCTTGCAATTAACTTGTCATGGAAACACGCGCCTGTGCGCAAGCGTAATTTATTATTTTAACGTTTTGGAGGTTTGGCATAGGTATTACAGGGTGTTTAGTTTTAGCCAGGTGTTTGGGTCAGCTTAAATGTTTGGTCAGACAAAAGTACTTTTGTTGCGGTTCAAAATTTGCGACAAATATAGCTAACCCTTTTTTTCAATGGGGTTCTTTAAGTAATATTCGTAACTGTATTACGTAACACCAAAAGACATGAATATTACCTACGATTGTTATTTTGTCAGCTAGATTAAGATACAGCCCTTCGACTAGCAATTAGTCAAACAAGCTTGTATCAAAAAACAATTATCATAACACAGGCTTCATTCCATTGCCGTGTACAATAGGATTATCAGATGTCCCGTATTTTACGGGTTCTTCCGTATTTCCGTAATGTCCTGTAAGTTGAAGCAACCAATACCGGTATAATTGTCCCGTCATTTTATGATTCAACGATAAAAAACACAGATACCAACAAATGTTTTGGCTTTCACTCCGGTGTTACATTTAGAAAGTTAGCAATTGTATTTATTTAATTGTATATTCCAAATTTTAGCAATAAAAACAAAGATGGTTTTTAATTTATAAAAAGGGACAGGCTGTCCCATATTTTCAATGCAGTTGCCCCGTAAATCGGAAATCAGATCTGTACACCCTGTACAACCTTTAAGTACGACACTATAGAGTCATTAAATATATAATTGTGTATCGTATCTGCCGGTGACAGTCCGTGTGATCTCATATATCGGGGAATCATTTCCGACCGACTGCGCTGCCCAATGGAATGAGCGTCGATCGCAGTGGACGGACTTTACAACAATTTATAATTCATAACGCTACATATTACCCGGTTACGTGCATAAGTACCTTAAACTGCAACAAACACCTCTTTATGAAGGCCCACTTCTTCTTAACGGGTATTCTTAATTGAAATTGCAAATGTACAACTGAAGATCAAGTGAAAAAGGGTGTAAGTCTAGTATACTCTGTTCATGTATATACCTTTTTTAGTACGAGTTAAGTCGACTTATTCTCTTTTTCACTAGGATTCCAGCATTGTCCATGTATCTCGGAGTGTACAAACATCAGTTAGCTTGTCTTTTATCCTGGTTAATGGTTATTTCGTCAATTTGACCAGTCTTCGTTCCACTTTGGTTTACCCTATCTTGCTTCGATATATTTTAGTGTCAAGTGAATGAGAGCTGTCGTAATGTCGGACTTTATGGCTTAAGGCATTCTCTGCCAGTCAACCAGTAAGCCAACCATAAACAGGTTGAGGTTGCTGAATTAGATGAAATGTTAAATTGATAAATTACATCATTATAAACTATGTAACGATATTGAAACAGGTTAGGCTCACTAAAGTGGAATATACCATAGTGAAATAACTAGAATAGATTATTTTATCTACCCAGGGATTGACTTGACAACTTGTAATTATGAGATTACAAGTAGCGTGTAAACTCTGTCCTTGATAGTGCTAAAAATGGCCGAAAGAGTTTTTCATCCAAACGCAAAACGGCGTCTACAAGCGTTCAAAAATAACATGAAATTTAAAATCGCTTCCAATCTTTAACGATCAGCTTTGTTACTCATACGCAGTATCGGTATAATGCTTATTCAATTCACACAAAAAACCGGACCAAAAAACCAGAAGTAACATCTGCTTAATTGAGGACATCCAGTGCCCATGAAATACATTTACATAGACTTTTGAGGCAAAGTTTGCGCCACGAGCCGTGAATGCGTATACACATTTACAGCCGAACTGCTTTATACCAATACAAATTTGACTCAGTATTAAGTTCTTGGCACTGAACATGGTAACACTGCTTTACAATAGAACCTAAAAACATTCTTGCTATTCTACAGTAACTAATGTTGCCAGAACAATCCGGTGGCACAGTAAAAAAAAACACAAAAGATACAAAAGTAGAGATTTATTATTTCGGTTTCTGCAAGCGTGCTTTGTGATTTGCGAGGTGCTGTTACGAAAAGGAATAAATTAAATACGTTTTTGATGTTGATGACACCAAAGTACTCCATTTGAAAGTAATCCCAGTGTTGTTTTTAATTTGGTTGTTATAAGTTGCACTTTGTTGACGGCTTGAAATCCTACTATTTAGGGCCGAAGAAAATTTAACACTGAGTTAAGACACTAACTCGAGTTAAAATGACAGTTTTCGTAAGAATCTAACGTTTACTAAACTCGAGTTACACCCGTATTTATAGTGAAGAAAAGTAATTACTTGAGTATTAGTAGTGTCAAAAGTCATATAAAAATCGTTGCTTAAGTCATTACTTTTACTCAAGTTGGTAATTACTTTTTTTGACTATAAATACGGGTGTTAGTGTCGTAACCTCGTAATCCAGTGTACAATTTCCTAATTCCCTAAGTATAGTAGAATTTCAAGCCGTCAAAAGTACATGTTGTTATGTGTAGTGTATTATGTTCTGTGCAAGTGGCCCTTAATGACCCACTCTCTGTCACTCACTTTACTCCGGTTAAAATAAAATAAAAAATAGCCTCTTTATCACGAATATTGCTGGTTCCTATTAGTAAAATATATTTTAAAACCGCTTCAGTTGTTCCACAGCTGACTACCAACATACTAACAAATAAACAAAATAACAACTTTACCTATTTATAATATTAGTATAGCTTACTACTTCACATTGTATAAATCTATACTATTATTATAAAGCTGAAGAGTTTGTTTGTTTGCTTGAACGTACTAATCTTAGGAACTACTGATCCGATTTGAAAAATTCTTTCAGTGATAGATAGCCCATTTATCAAGGAAGGCTATAGGCTATATATCACATAAACTGAAGCGAAGCGAGGGCGGGTCGCTAGTCGTCAATAAAAACGCTAAAACTCATAATCAAACACAAACCAAAAACTGCACTAACCTTAAAAACCCATCCGGAGAAAAACTACCGAACGCGAAATGATCACACGGTTCCGAATAATGTCCACTCCCGTTCGTTTTGACAAGGCATGAATGGGCATGAGCAGGCATGAAAACCGGCATGAAACCGGCATGAAGTGGTTTGAATGTGCCCGTTTCTTTGTGCGCTCGACCCGCTTACCTGGGCGTTTGAAAGGTTTTTTCTACCTTTATTGGGGTCGCAGTGATTCTAAACCTAATTATGATGTAAAGGTGTTTTTGAATGTTGTTTACGGTTTATTGTGTTAGGGTGCACCTGTGTCTTTTGTGCATTTCTTGTCAGTATTATCAGTCTCCTTGAGTGGGTGTACCAGCCCCTTATCCACGGCGGCCTTGGACTTATAGGAGCCTCGAGAGGTCCCTTTGTTTCCCACCGGTAGGGATTCTCAACAACGACGGTCGGACGGACGAACGAGTGAATGTCTAAGTGGCGAGTTTAAGTTGACCCGTCAGTGCGAACAAAACATACTTTAGCGTGTGCATTTTCAATTTAGCAGCATGGTTTCTGTCAATGGATCGAACGTACGAGTATAAGGCTGCTTAATTGTGAATGCACGCGCTAAAATGTGTTTTGTTCGCTCTGACGGGACTATACTTAAACTCACCGCTGTGATTTCGCTCGTTCGTCCGACCGTCCGTTGTTTTTGAAAGAATAACACCCCAGAACTTGGCAAAAACCTGATGGCGGCATAAGAAACTCCTTTCTATACGGATCCAGAATATATTTTAACGCTCCAATATGTTAATTAAGTTAAGAGTTATTAGGCTTTTGATGATACTGGTAAAGGTTACTAACGGTTACACCTTTGGGTCCTTTTTAGGGTTCCGTACCCAAAGTGTAAAAACGGGATACTATAAGACGCCACTGTCCGTCAGTCTGTCTATCACCAGGCTGTATCTCATAAACCGTGATAGCTACACAGTTGAAATGTTCACAGATGATGTGTTTCTGTTGCCGCAAAATGTATTCGCAACAATACAAAACAACACCAGGTACATACATAGATACAAAAAATAAAAAACAGAAACAGTTGCGAAACGGTCCTAACTCAGTATTCGCTAGCCGTAAAGCCAGCACTGCAGGTCTATCGTTGGAACCGCTTGGTGAAGAGACGGAAAGTGACACACTTAACACAAAATAACATAAAATGAAAAACATCAAGGACCAAAATTTAAATCATTTGTTCGAGATTATCTCGAACGCCCATAAAAATTACACCCTGTTAAGGTTGGCAACACTAAGGAAACAGAAAACAAAAGACTAGTTTATGGGAATCAAACACAGCAAGCAAAGCAATATAGGTTACGGAACAATAACAAAATTAATAATAATAATGGTACGGAGCCCTTTGTGCGTAAGTCCGACTCGCGCTTCTTTAGTTGTGATTCAGAAAATGTATTATCAACTTAATAACGTAGCTTTCTTATCATTTTATGTTTTTGTCAAGTTCTGGGACACCCTGTATATTACGCAAAAATTTTGCGTTTTCTAATCCAAATATTTTCGATTCCACTCGAGTTTTTAAGAATCTACCCTCTGTCAATTTTTATTAAAATTACTTCACATATTCCTAGACAGCATTGCAGCCCGTCACTAAACCGAACGACAGTTCCATTCAACGCCACGAACTGCAGATCACATCGAATTTGTCTCGCATACGTGTCGTTGGCACTGAAACTATTAACTCCGATCCGATAACTCATAGTTACACAACTTTCCCGATAAATTCTCACCCCATCTTCCCCGACGAGCCAATAACGACTTTACCAGCACGCCATAAAGGTCACGTGAGCTGAACCGAAATTATTCCCGCAGTCACGCGAGCAGATTATTGGGAAAAATAAAAATAGCTATATTAGCCGTGGTTACGGTGAATTCAACCATGAAAATTCGGGATGGATTTGTCAGCGTAATTTGAACGTTATGGTTTAACAGGTTTCGAACTCTTAAATAACTATAGACTAGATCAAACTTTCGATATCGCTCATTGAATACATAACGGACACATTCCAAAATTAAAAATCTTATACGAATAGCTTCTAATTTTAAAATGCAACACTGACACATTTTGGATTGTGTCACCTGACATCTTCTTTGAGAGGTGATATCTTTTAAACTCCCTAACCGATTTTTATGAAAATAACTGATAACCATCCTGATTAAATTAACTTTCTTCCTAAAAAAAACAGCGTCCAAATCGGTCTATACGCTTGGGAGTTACGATGCCACGGACAGATATACAGACACACAGACACCCTGATAACACTAAAAACGCTTGAACAGTAACAGCATCAGGAATCAGAAATTGGTACTTGCCATTTAGTGAAAAACACCATGCATGCACATTCAACAAAAAAAAAAACAACGCATGTCTAATATAACGAAAACCCGTACACAAGAACACAAGACAAGAGGTACAAAGACACAGAAATACTTTAAACCCATCAAGTCAATTGCATACAATATGCAATAAAATATTGCGAAAATCATCTCTTCGTCTAGTTCAATGGCGCTTCAAGCTATGTTGTCCATATCTGTCTGATAAACTTGATAGACTAGGGACACACGACAAGCATGTACTAGCTCTACCTAATAAAGTCGACCAGATCAAATAAGATGGTATACAAGTATGAATATATTGAGATATTGCTTACAACAGGTCGTTAGTAGAGGTCATTCATACTCGTGTTATCTGGTCCCATTCGATCTTTATTAAAAAGAGCTAGACCAACGTTAGACTGAGCCCAATATTAAAACCTCATCTCAGAAACTTTTAAAAAGAAACGTAATAAAGCTAGATCGCACACGTTGCCATTACCCGAAAGCTTTCAGGTAGAAAAGAAAAAGCTGAAAAATCGAAAGCACTTTCGGTGACGACTAAAAGCTGGCTTATCGTGCGATCTGTTTTAAGGTTCTTATTTATAAAGGTCACCGGCGACCGATAGGGCACGCTACAGTAATGACCAATTTAATACGTCCCCCGGATTATAATAACTGTTTACCGGCGGGTTTGTCCAGCGTTTTTTAAGGTCCATTTTCAATTCGGTGTAATAGGGTGTCGTCGTAGTGAAAGATAATATTTTGACCTTGTCCTTCAATTTATAATTAAAGGTCAAGCGTTAAACTATATTTTGAAGGGCAAGGTATTTTTTTTCTACGACCCCGTGTTGCTTGTGGAACATGTTGTATCTTGTTCTAAGATTTGGCAGAATTGGTACTGCCATATTGAAATTGTATTTTAAATTATGTGTTAGTGTAATTGCCTGTCACAATTTTTATTCAGAAATGTATATTTTAATTTAATTGCATTAAAATTAACCGTCTAGCATCTGTTCCAAACTTAATCCTACCATAATGAAAACATTATCTCGGCCCGTCAGTAATAATTAAAACAAATCAAACTCCTCAGCTAACAAAATAATTAAAAACTTAATCAAACCATTCAATCCCAATAACCTTTAATCAAACAAAACATTTACAATGGCACAAAATTAATTGTATCCACAGTGATTTAAACTTCCAAATTCGAATCGAAACAGTTTCCGAATCAACGTTCGTTATTTTGAAAAGTGATCGACGTTCATTTGTTTCCGATGTGACTGTGAGAGCCAATGAGAGAGCGGTGTTTAGTGATTTCAAGATGGCGGGTTCAGCAAGGCACAAGCCTACTGTCAGGCATTTCCACAACCAGCCGGAGCTTCGGAGGGGGGGAAGCTTGGGTCTGATGCTGAGGTGGATCCTGCTCGTTTGTCTAGCCAGCTGTGGACCTCTTGGGAACACTGTGAAGCAAGACGGTAAGTTGAACAACTTTCTTTCCAGTTTTAATTTAGCTTTCATGTTTGTGTATCCAGGTAGTGTTCGAGATTTATTGCACAGGAATTATGAGTAATTTCGGAAGTTGCAGTTGGATGCTGATTTGCATTTCTTTTGTTTAGTTATACCAACGGGTAGAAACTGCAATTTTAACTTTAAACTAAATTAATCCATCTGGATGATAAAAACCATCCTGGAAATTCTATCAACGGACAAACATTGGATGCTTTATGTGTAATGATTATTGTTTTAAAAATCTCGGTTCTATTATGTTAATATGCAGTTACACCTACCATTTTTTTCAATAACTGGCAACAATAGCTTTCTTACTCTAATACCGTGCGGGAGAACGAGACACCCATATATTGCCAACAAAACAAAGTCTCCCTCTTAAACGATTGAAGAATCAGCGGGAAGATTTTGAAGAAATACTCGAAAATCAACACATCAAACGGGGACCCGTTAATTGCAATTAGTATTTTTTTTGGTCATAATGTCTTTGTTATGAGACTGCCTAAGATAGGGCTACGTGGGAAGAAGGGAGGGAGGCCTTTTCCCAGCAGTGGGACATTATAGGCTCTTAAATAATAAATAAAAATGTCTTATTGACATAATTATAGAGTCATAATTTTTATATATATCGATGGAACCGTAAACTTTCCAAAAATTCTTAAATATGTAGGATCGTGTAACGCTAGGTTAGGTTTGATTTTAAAAAATCTCACTCAATCTTAAACACACATTTTGACTAAAATAATTATGGCAGACATTTTGAAAGTTCCGGTTCGGTTGTGAGGATCCTAGAAATGCGGTTTATTTTCTTCTTGCTGACACATAACCGGTACTAGACAGGACTTGCAGTCCCGATACTGGATTATAGGACAGAACCAGGAATTTTGGAATATTTGGGACTAGCCAATACAAAATTAGCCCCTAAAATCGCGTGGCTTCAAGATCTAGTCCCAGTTTAGTCTATGATTTTGTTACTTACATTATAAGTAATCATCCACTTCGTCGAAGTATATTATCGAACCAACAGTGCGCCCGTCTTGCTCGCCAATGAACCTTTAGAGCGAGACAGCAAGCATAAAAACCGTTTTATCCCCAGGGGCTGACAGAAAGGGATTTATGATTCCGGCCGCGTTTTGATATATAATTTTAATAGTCATCTTTGACCGGCGGCACATTGGGCGCGCCATTTTAGTTTGAAGTTCTCAACGTAAGGGTAGAATTATGGATGACGACAAAAAAAGAGGGATGGATTTCTTTAGAATACGACTTTACTGTAAGACCCTTATGCCCTTACTAATAAACGTGGAAAAACCATTACGTAGCTAAACCATGATTTGTCTTTATCTGTCTAATTCAAATGTCACAATGACACTGGCTACCCTACGATTACGGTAGGATGTCCATACTAATCCATAAAATTATTGTAAATGCAAAAGTAACTCTGTCTGTCTTGTCTGTGACGTTTTCACGGCTGAATCCATTTCAATGAAATTTGGTGTAGAGATAGATTAAACTCTGAGGAAGGACATAATATGGTATGGTATTTTTTTCCGAGATAAACTACTTCTACGCGGATGGAGTCGCGGGCAAATGCTAGTACCTGGATATTAAATTTAAAAAACCTCAATATTTTTGTTTTGTTTTGGCACAGATCTGGTGATCTGTGTCTTATGGGCATAGCAGAGCCCGCGGGAGCAACCCAAGGTTGAGAGCTTGTATTTTCAATAAAGGACACTCGAACTTTTTCAAAATAAGTACCCTTATTTATACCAACTTACTGGACCTTCATTTCTACACGATAAAACAGTATTCCCTTTAATTAAAGGGTTATGATATTTTTTTTAATTCGCCCGCCATTACTGTGAAATGAATCAGTTCTATAATAATAACGTTGACAATATGAAAACATGTCAAAAGCAATTATGTTAAGCCCGAGTAGAATAGAATCTCTGTAAGTACTTTGAACTAAAAAAAACCTTACTCCTCGTAAAGAAACAATCAAACATTTCCGAAGCGGTTTCGATGTCTCCGCAGTACCAAAAATAACCCCGATTGTCTAAAATACACTTTTGAAATGCAGAGCACAGTATGGCTCGCGGCAAAGCCCTAATGCTGTTACCAAAGAGTCTATTATTGCTTAATCCGAGCGTCATATTATTTGTTCTACGTCGTTAGTTGACGGATGAAATAGGCATGTGTGGGTGTCTGTATCAAAAGGATATCCTTTCAAATGTAAAAACGGTTAAGTACGAGGCGACTTGCGCGCCGTGGGTTCCGTACCAACGCACAGTAGGTATTATTATATTCCATTTTAAATTCGATTTCGAATGGAATGAGCGCTAGCCCAACTCATACTTAACCATATTGTTTGTAATCATAATTAATTGTAATTATTATTATTAGACGCTTGTAGGTTTTCCTATTCTTACGATAGGTACGAGAAAAATAAAGATGCGTTGAAAAATCGTATGACTCCTTTATTATTTCACTTTCTTATTATTATTTGAGTTTTTAGCAAATCTACTGTAAGTAATATTCATTCACATATTTTGAAGAAAGAAAACAATTCGCTATCTATAACGGTTCAAAAGATTCTTTAAAGTTAGGACAGACGGACGAACGGACGGAAGAACGCGGGGCGGACGGACGGACGAACGGACGGAAGAACGCGGGGCGGACGGACGGACGAACGGTCAGCGTTGGCATATTCTTATAATAATATTATAAATAAGTTTAAAGAGTGACTTATTTTAAAAGAGCGTAAGTGTTACTATATTATGTCCCACAGTTTATATCATAGATATCAATTTGGAACAGATTTTTAAGAAACCAAATGAAGTCCGGTTTTTTTTTTAACTATTTCATTACTTTTTTCATAAATTAACTGCCGCACTCAGAGACGTCACTTAAATTTAATGCTTGATTAAAGTGGCTACTGTCACTTTCTTTGGTATAGCAATAGAATAAGACAACACGTCACTAAACAATCATTAAATTTAATTGACGTCTCTGAGTAGCGGCAGTAAGAACATTATTGCTGGTTTTCGATTTAGGGCAAATGCGCAATAGTAATAATAGCAGGGTAGCAGAATTAGACGAAGATGAAAATATTCGACACCAACTGAAAGTCAAACGGTTAGAAAAAACAAAGCTAACCAATCTATCGCCGGGCGTCCATTTTTTTTTTTTTTTTTCTCTTTATTTATTTAGAAGCTTTGTTCAACCTTGAACATGTCAGCTCCAGCTGGCCTAAATACTACAACACTAACCAAAATAACACATAAAAAAAGGTTGATAAAAAAAAGGCTACCAAATTTGGAAAGGCTCATTTAGAAAAAAAACCATAAACAAATTTAGCCACCTCTGACAAAGGCTCTGCCAATATGGATTGGAAGATGCCAACATTTGAACAATTAATACCAAAGTGTATAAACAACTGTTCCCTCTTTGCACGAGTCCGAACACATTCCATTAAAAAATGTTGCACATCCTCTACTGACCCACACTCTTCGCAGTTGGGCGACTCCACTTTCCTCATGAGATGTGCAAACTGATTTAAAGGAACATGTCCGGACCGAAGCCTATGCGCGCTGACAACCTCTGCTCTGCGTAGGCGAGTACAGTCGAACCAAGGCACCCGAGGAGGCTGACACTGAATAGTCCTGTACCAAATACCTTTGTCACGAGACCGTTCATCAAAGTATTCTTTCCAGCGACCATAAGACTTGCTTTTGTACCGAGTGACTACCTCTGAGAAATCAGGAGCAATCACAGTCTCAGCACCATCAAAAGCGGCCGTTGCGGCCAGGCGGTCAGCCTCCTCGTTTCCTGCCAAGCCGATATGTGACGGAATCCACTGCAATCTCAGGCATCTTCCAGATCCCTGTATAACACAAATACGCTCTAAAATTTTGTAAGCCAATGAAAAACACCTTTCGCCCGAAGCACATCGAGCTATATGTTGAATGGCGCTTTTGCTATCAGTAAGTATCACAATATTACTATAACTCAACATTTCCACATATAACAAAGCCTCAGAGATTGCACAAAGCTCCGCGGACATAACAGATACACCAGAAGAAATCCTAAACTGTGCCTTTTTACCATTAAATGGATCAAAAAACGCTGCTCCTATCTTGTCACCACACTTTGAACCATCGGTAAAAAGTTTATAAAAACCATGGTATTTCCTTTCCAGCTCTAAGATAACTTCAGCACGAAGAGAATAAGGATTGTAGGAACGCTTCGCACCTACAACGCACTCAAGATTGCAAAATAACACATTGTCCAACTCAAATTTAGACACCCACACATCTAATTGAAACATCTGTAAAGGATATGACGCATGAATATGTTCATCTGAGACCTCCTCTAAAACCTCAGCCAGCAAAGGTTTCTTTTTCCCGCTCCAATAACCACTGTGGCTTAAGAACTCCAACTCACGAACCACATCAATAGTCGGACTATTCGAATAAGTTAACGTTTTTAAACAAAATTTTGAAGCCAAAAACTGCCTTCTGATATGTAAAGGAACTATACAAAGCTCACTTTCCATAACATGAATAGGTGATGATCTAATAAACCCTCCAACGACCCTCAACGCCTGATTTTGAACTTTCTCAAGCTTATATAAATGCGTTTTGGCACTATTGTCGTATAAAAAACATGCATAATCCATCCTACTACGAATCAGTGACATATATAATCTACGCAGGTGTCTAGGATGAACTCCCCAAGAAGCTCCAGCCAAAGTTTTTAAAATATTAAGAAATTTTTGAGTTTTTTCCACAACATATCCAATATGTTTTCCCCAACGCAACGATCTATCTAGCCACACTCCTAAGTACTTCATAGTAAGATCAGAACACAACTGATTACCACGTATATCAAGATCAACATGGTGAATTTTACGACCTTTACTAAATATGCAAAATTTTGATTTACTAGCCGAAACATCTAACCCTAACGTGTCCAAAATATTTACCATTATATCCAAAGAGTCTTGCATTATATAAACACTATCTTGTAAATTCCTACACCTAACATATAAAACAAAATCATCCGCATATTGAGAAATAAATACCTTCTCTATCTTTTGACAAATCCGATAAGTAGCAATATTAAACAAAAGGGGAGACAGTGGATCCCCTTGAGCCAAACCTTTATCAGTCCAACGCTCCATAGAAAAACCAATATCATCATCTCGAAGAATGAGATGTCTCTCGCTCAAGAAAGCCCATAAATAATTACAGAAATTAGACCCAACTCCTAAACTGTCTAAATTACGAACGACTACTTCGACAGACACATTATTGTATGCACCTTCAATATCCAAGAAACATGCCAAAGTTGACATATCTTTAGAGAACCCCACTTGAATGTAAGACACTAGGCGAGCCAAACAATCTGCACACGACTGACCTCTCCTAAAACCTACTGTGTTCCGAGATAAAACCTCATTTTTCTCTACAAACCATTCCAAGCGTCTCGCCATCATTATGTGAAATAATTTACACACACAAGACATTAAGGAAATAGGTCTTAACTTCGATAAATGATCCTCCAACTGACTTGATTTAGGGATGGGTACAACCTGGATATTACGCCACTGCGTAGGGACAACGCCGGAAGCGAAGATTAAATTGTACAGCTTGAGCAAAAACGACTTAGCGATAAACGGTAAATTATATATAACTGCATACGGTAATCCATCAACACCCGGCGCAGAATTTTTCTTCTTTAAACAAGCACTTAACTCTCCCATAGAAAAATCCACCTCAAGAAGTGAATTAACTGAAAGAAACGTTGGTGTCTCTGGTCGCACAAAATCGGGTGCAAGAGAACACAATAGATCAACCTTTCTCTCTTTAGATGCAGCTACTTTAGAACGACTATAACCTTTCATCCACCTCATTTGATGCCACATATCAGAAGCGGAGGTAGTCTCATCAATACTTTGACAAAACTCCTGCCAGTTCTGAAATCTGGCGTTACGAATAACACGCTGTGCCTCTGCAACCTTTTGCTGCAAAAACCTTAAATTATCGGGAATCGGATTCCGCCTAAATTTACTCAATGCAAGTCGCCTTTGTGCAACAACCCTTGACAACAATTGGCTCCAATAACGCTTAGGCTTGAAGTTGCGCGCAGGGTCAGCACAAATTCTAATTACTGGAACATGCGAGGCTAAAGCTCTTTTGATACTAGACTCAAAAAAATTATACATTACCTCAACATCGTTTGGAAGAGAAATTGAGTCGGTGGAAAAATACTCTTTTAAAGTTTCACGGTAACTTGGCCAGTCAGCATTCTTAAAATTAAATTTTTGCGCAAATTGTCGACTGTTCCAATAACTAAAACCTAATTTTATAATGAGATGATCGCTGCCCAAATGTTCATTGGTAACATCCCACGCGCAATCTACAGCTATATCCGAAGAACCAAAAGCGACGTCAGGTGAGCTTTCTTGAAGCGATCCATTCACCAATTTAACTCTTGTCGCCTTACCGTTGTTAAGGGACACGAAACCATGCTCGAGAGCAGAATCAAACAACTGACTTCCTCTTGAGTCACGTTTACAAGACCAATTAGTGTGATGAGCGTTAAAATCCCCTGCCACCAAGGTCTTACTCGAAAACGACGAAAAAATAGAGTCCCAATCACCCTGCGTCGTCCGCACTGTAGAAGGACAATACAAAGATACAACAAAATTTAAAGAGGCACAATTTAAAATTTTAACACAAACGATTTCAATACCAAAATTATTAACTGGAACGTGAAATACCTGAGCTTTTATAGAATTATGTATAAAAACTGCCACACCACCATACGAGTCCGATCTATCTCTTCTAAATACATTATAAGAACTTATTCTAAAAGCCGAATTACAGTCTAACCATGTCTCACTGACTAATGCAATATGAATCTTTTCTCTATTCAAGAATAGATCAAACTCGACTAGCTTAGGTCTTATACTTTGCGAATTCCACTGTGCTATATTCAAACTAAATTTGACATTAGACCTGGCCATTTAGATTATTGAAAAAAAACTTAATTAAATCAGTCTCCTTAAAGAACTCCTTACACACTTCCAAACAGTCCTGAACAATAACTCTAAAAATTAACACCAACTTCTCGCCCCAGCTGTCACTGGAGAGCAAAATATCCTTCACCTTCTCAAAATCGATACATCTCTTTTTCTTGTCCCTACTCCGACCTGGCTCCTGATTAACAATGTTCACAGGTCGCGCATCAACCGGAATCTCCAACACTTGCAAATTAGAGCCCCTTGTAGCCCTTTTTCTCCTTCGAGGCTCTCGAGGCGACCCCCGCTCTGATTTATTTAAATTTGGTCTCTGAACTATAGGCTGGTCGATGACACTAGTAGATGCTTGATCTTCCACCGGCTTGGACAAAACAACGTCTCTATAGGACTTCCTACGCGTAAGTTCCTCCGAAATATGCGGCACCTCTTGGCTCCAGGACTTTACAATCTGCACTTTCTTGCCTTGGGTGTACAGCCACAAAGCTCTTTTGTAAATACAACCTTCAGCAGCCATGATACCACGAATTTCTTTTTCTCGTAAAAAAGCCGGACAAGACTTATTTAAGGCCATGTGAGCACCCTTACAATTCAAGCACTTGAATTCTGTTACCTCGCAATTAGCATGAGCTCCTCCACATTTCGGACAAAGAGTTTTGCCAGATGGACAAAATCTACTCAAATGACCAAACTTCCAGCATCTCGCGCATTGGGTCGCTGGAAAATTATAAGGCCTCACCTTGAACCGGCATCCATATGCATATACAAAGGGAGGCAAGACGGCACCCTTAAAACATAAGCGGATTACTTCAGATTTAGCCCATCTGCCATCACTATCTAAACGGTTCAACCTTCGCACTGACAAGATATCCTGCGATCCTTCAATACTCTTCATAAATTCGACTTCTTCAACTTCCAACTCTACACCTCGAACAATCCCATATGAGCAACATACTGTGTTTGACCAATACGCACGTCTATCCTCGTTATTGAACTCTTCTGCAGCCAGGAGTCTTTCAGCCTCAACTTTCGAACTAAACTGCATAAGCACCTTACAGGAACCCATGTATTTAATCTTCAAAACACCTTTAATGCCCTTACATTGCAGCAACTTGGCTAAGCCAATCTGTTTGGGCAAATCCTTTTTGGATACCACGTAAACCTCGAAAAAACTACCGGGAACACCATCCACACCATCCACACCTGACTCTGCCGCCGCCGCTGGTGCAACTCGCAAGCGCTTGGGTCTCTTCCCTACAGTAATGAAGCTTGCTTCGGACAAACTACTTTCGTCACTAGGACCACCAGCCCGCTTTTCCGATACCCGTCGCACGAACGACATAGAATCATCATCTCCTACTTCCCGCCGGGAGGGCTCCGCCAAGCCCACCATGCTCACACTATCCCATGGAGGCGACTCTAGTACTTTTTGGCCACACACAAGCTTGGAGGATATCACACTTCCTTCCTCACTTGAGTCACAAGATCCTCTACTCGCTTCACTCATATTCCTCGCAAACTCACAAAATATTACAATAAAATACTATTTAAATTGAATTGAAGAAAATTTTGCAACGCGGGCGTCCATAATCCAATAATACTGACAATCGACATGGAAACTCAATTCATCCCTTCCACAAACACGCATGCACCAAGGGCCCTTAAAACGTACAAACTTGAGTCAAATTCGGACAGTGGCGCTGTGATCTATGCTATGAAGCGGAATTTGTATGTGAAAATTTTAGTTCTCAATTTCGCCACCGGCTTAAATAACTGTGTGGCGCGAAAGTTACACATCATAGCCTAACAGCTGTCAGTGGCGCTAGGTGTCTATGGATTAACGTGGATTTTGTACGCGGCGGTTTTAGTTTCAGATTTGACCGCCGGAACATTTTAAGTTGGATTGAAACGTCCTATTTGATCCATTTCAGTTGACCGTGCGGGTTTTTGCTCCAATTTTAGATTCGCCTTTTCGTTTTCTTTGACAGACTTGAAAGGAAAACTTCACGTGCATAGCTCTGCGAATATTACTATGTAAATTTCTGTTTGATTATTTGGTCGACTGGTAGAGAATGCCATTGGGCATTAAGTCCGCCATTTGTATTTACTTATTTCTGTGCAATAAAGATTAAATAAATAAATAAATAAATAAATATTATCCTACTAATAATATAAATGCCAAAGTTTGTGTGTTTGTTTGTTGCTCCTTCGCGCTGCAACGGCTGGACGGATTTGAATGAAATTTGGACTACAGATACCTTGTACCCTGATTTGACACATAGGCTAAGTACTTTTCATACCGGAAAAAAAATAATTTACCGAGGGAATAATAGTACATTGTGCATCAAGGGTAGTAAGAAGGGAATTACTAACGAGAGTGTTAGAAGCCCGACGCCGAAGGCGGAGGGCTTTTAATGACTCGAGTTAGTAATCCCCTTACTGCCTGTGATACACACAATGGTTTTCATCACATTTGCGAGGAAAAAACACTTTAACTCTGCAATAGTTATTTGTTCAACAAGAGAGCAAAGTTGGTTTTTGCTGCGAGTGATGATTTTGAATCCCGAGTAGTAAGCGAAGGATTCTATTATTGAATCACGAGCGTAGCGAGTGATTCTAGGTTAGAATCCTGAGCGTAGCGAGGGATTCAAAGATACGAGACGTAAAAAACTTTGGTCTCGTGTGAGACATACAACTTTTCACCTCAGCAGCGAGAACAACACAGCGTGAAGCTGGTAGGGCCAACGCAGGTCTTCCGTTGTGACCATTTGGTGAATACACGACTAAATAACGACACGATCGCATATGCATCAATCACAAGCATTTTTGCAAAATACTAATAAAATAAAAAGTGGAAAAAATAAACATGAAACAGATAAAACCTGTCACTCAACTTGATAATGCCGTAGTGCAAACACAACTTTATACAGCTTTATGTAGTCTGTGGCTTTAAAAAAAACCTAACTAGGCCTTGTCTATGGCTATTGGCTATGGCGGACAAATTAACAAAAATTACATCGTCATTTACATTACATTACTTTTTTTTTTAAGTACAATAATCCCGCTATTTTTGAAATGCGTTCTGAAACTGCCCCCGCGGTTTATGTCACGAAATTAAAGATTGTTAAAACGATAACAAAATTATGTAGATACATAACTTCTTATTTTTCATTAATTTTGTCTTCAAAACATTAAATAAAAAAAATGATTGTACCTTCTGTATAAAATAGTTATAATAAACACATTTCAAAGTTTAACAGATAGTTTTATTTGCAATTTTACGGTTATGTGTGCATCCGAACGTGCGTTTCTTTTTGGGCCTACTATGTGTGGAATTTGAAAATCGAACTTCGAATCAAGTTGTTTCTATCTCTCGCTTTTTTCCTATCGAAGTGAAAGTGACAGAACAAAGTGAAGTTCAATTTTTTCGAATGTTGTGAGTAGCCCCAGCACTGCTCACGGCATTTAAAAAAAATAATTAAAAAGCTACTTTGCCTCTCGCTCGCAGCAAAATTGAATTTTGCTCACAGTTTTTAAGCAGCAAAACCTGCTTGTTTGAGCTGCTGAGGTGAAAAATATAAAGAAATAACTTTTGACGAACGGGAACGTAAATGGAAACGATATTTTTTTTGTGACCTCTACCACAGATAATAACTGCGTTTAGTTTCGACCTGGATTCGAGCCAGATTTAGCCAATTTGATAAAAATGTATAATAACTAAAATTAATGAAAAATGTTGATATAAACTTGAAATAGGTATAAAAATAATGAAGTTTAATGAAGCGTATTGGTTTTGTGTAATGTAAGTTAGTCTATAGCTAATTTTTAAACATGAAATTAGAAACCGATTTAATTTTTGGCTGAAAATTAAACCTCCTTAGTCAGAAATGATGTACGAAAGAGTTGCAAATTTTAAAAAGAAAGTCATTACTCCCTAGGGATGACAAACTCGCCATAATTCCCGCGGGAACAATTTAGGCCATTGTCCTTCTGTATATAGGCATGGAATAACACCATTTACGAGCAAGTGTGATGAAAACATAATTGAAATCTACGTGGATGAAATCGCGGGCAGACGCTAGTAAATATGTTTGATATACGTATTTATAAAGTGCCAAAGTGTACATTTTCAGAACGATTTTCGGACAAGGTGTAATTTGTGTTTAATTAATTATTCAAAAACTGTCACCAGTTAAAATTGTAGGTACACATTGTTGGGACTAATTATATTTTATAAATTTTAATGTAATTAGGTTTTTATACATATCAGAAGTGGTCTCTTGCGAAGCGCTGGTAGATTTTTAACGTGTAAAAGTGCCCGTGCGGCCTACTTCTCTTCTTAACATCTTTTATGTTGTATTATTTTTAATGATCATATTGATCATAGCTCTGGGAAACGGGCGTGATTTAATGTACGTATGGATTTTTAATGTTAATTAAATTAAGGAATAATGTACCTTTATTTTGGGTATCTTAAGCATATTTTGTTTTACTTTTGGCACAATTCGTTGAATATTTATTGAATTTATAGCGAAATTGCCACAAACGCCCTACAATACTCGTATCTTTATAGCGTTCCGTACCTAAAAGCTGTCAGTCAATGATACCTTATGTTGTTAACGGCGTCCGTCTGTCTGTCCGCCCATTATTAAAACTCAACACTAAAATCTTAAAGTACCAAGGTATCAGAACACGATTAGCGATATTTTAAAAACACGCAACACAAATGTCTCTTGTTTGTAAATCGCGTCGTAAAGCGTTTAACTACGGACGCGCCGTAAACGTTTAAGCGCCATCTGACATTTATGGCCGCCTGGTAAGTGCCGCAGCTAAACAGATCAAGAACACGGTATTTATGCTTCATTTTGTTTGATCGGTAGCACAAAAAAAACACAATACTCGATGTTTAGGGTTCCGTAACAAATATTGAAAAACCGTCCGTCCGTCTGTCCGTCTGTCAAGGCCCTTCTTCTCTGAGTTGGCTAATGTAATCGGGCTGTAATTTGGAATAGGTACCATTTAGTAGTCCGCATAAAGCCTCATTTAGTTTTTTTTTTATATTGTATATGTAAGGAGCGAAAAAATGATGAGGCAAACTTACATTACGGTTGGTAAAATATGGAGTGCAGTATCGAGCAAACATATTTCTATCACACGCACGTTTTTCGACGAAAGTCAACGTCTAAGGTTGAACTTTTAATTGACAGCTTTGGTGTTGTCAGTTTTTGGTGTACTTATAAAAAATAGTGATGTTCCTCGCTGAATGAATGAAAAAATTAACGATGAAATGTAGTTAATTGGAGTGATTCACTACTTTAATAATACAAATATTTACGAGGGTTTTAAAGTAACGTAAGTACCTAATTAACAAAATAAGATAACAAATATCATTTTTTTTTATCAATGCAGTATTTGTCTGCGTAGTCTGTGGTATACAACTCGTGTCTCATTTTAATATTTTCAAACATTCTGTTGCAAACAAAATGATCATTTAGTTCGTTCTTTGATCAAATCATTCATTACGTGAACGTGTGAAGCACTATTAAATTAAATGTGGTATCATTATTTCACAGAATGACATTTGGCTCTGTCATTTTACTGCAGTGAATTAAAAGTTCAACCTTATGTCAACTTGCTTTCAAATTTAAGTACTAAATACAAACTAGAGGGCGCTGATATCAATCACATACATAACTCCATCAGCAGCCCAACCGCCATCAATTCGTTAAAATCACCTGAGCACGTCAGAACAACTCCATTAAAGCCAGCCAGTTGCACAAAGGTGAAATGAAACATTAATTGCCGTCAGGGGTGGAAACAAAGGTTTTTTTCTCCCTCCGTCACGGTGCTGGCCTGATGGAATGGAGACGTGAAATGGTTTTATATCCGCGATGCCGATTTGTTAGAGCTGGATTTTAGAGGAATAAAATGTAGTTTTTGGGAGGGTAATATTTTTTTAGTTTTCATATTTCTATTTGAGTTTTATGTTACTAACTTTTTTTAGCATTATTTATAGGAAATATTTACAGTTTTAAAAGAATTGAATATGAATTCGATCGTCGGCATAGTGGAAAAAATTGCTAAGTAACAAAAATAGAACTAACTTTTCTACCTATTGAATTACTCAAGTCATGAAAATTACGATAATTTTGAAAAAAAAAATACAACAATAAGTAACTATATACATACTAACTAATGTTTTAATTATCAAAATCAATATTAAACATTTTAGGACGCCCGTGACGTTGACTTTGTTTTTTTAAGTGCACCACAAAGGTACCCAAAGGATATTGCCTTAAAATTTCAAGCCCCTAGCCCAGCGGTTTAGGCAGTACGATCCTAGCAGTGAGTCAGTATGGCATTTGTTTGTATAGACAGATAGATACTCGTAGTTATCACTGTCATAATATTCTCGTACAGTGAGGTTAGACATTGCTTAACGCTATCGTAAACTATTTTCGAAAACTGACAAAATGTATGGAATTTACGTAGGCGTTCGACGCGACAGTCTGATCAATGTTTCGTTTTGTCAATTTTTGATAACGATAGCGAACGCCGAATGCATTTTGTCTAGCCGCTGATTTGAGTACAAAAATTGTATTAAAAATCTTAGTGATTCATAAAAAAATATTGCGTGACTACTCATTACGAGGTACTAAAACCAGCTCGTAACTCATATTTCGTGACGCACGATTTTAAACTTAAACCTAAAGAGAATTAGGTTCAAACTCATACATGTCGAAATATCAGATACGAGTTTTTTCCAAAGTAGTAACGATATGAAACTACATTCTACAAGGATTCATGCTCATTACCATCGATGATTCCCAGATTTAATCGGTTTAATTGGTTTAATTGTCATTGGCAAAGATAGATCCTACAATAGCGAGTTTAAAAGAAACTAGGCCAAGAGTCCACGAGTCCACCACTGAACCTGTCTCTAAGTCAACCAAATCAATATTATTTACGATCTCTTAAAGAACCCAAACCGCTTACAGACTATAAAATTGATAAACCGCATCAAACATAAAAGCGATAGCAATCAAACTAACACCGATAAAACCATAGAACTATACTAAAAAGCGTTAATTCAACCCAAGATGAAGTCGGGAACGAGTGCGGAAAAACAATGAATGCTCAAGCGCAATGGGAAAAGCACTTATTCCGGGAACTTAAGGAACTAGCCAACCAGCCGTTTAGGAACTTCGCAGACGGCTTGTGCCTTTTTAAAATAAGTCTGAAAAAAAACACTATTCAGACAAGCTTTGTCGACTGTATTTCATTATCGATCTGTAATCGTACAAAGGTGGTAGAACCGGGTCCCTATTGACTGCCATAATTATTTTGAGTCATAATGTGTGTTAAGTCATAATTTTCGCAAGTCATAATGCATTTTTCTCAGGACACGGTTATTTTGTCAGGATTTTTATAAAACTAACCTAACCTAACCTAACTAACCTACACGATAAACGTTTATTAAAAACTGTAACTTCAGCCTGAAAGAAGTTATGACAAAAAAAAGTATGACTAACAATACATTATGACCAACGATATGTATGGCAGTCAAAGGGGTCCGGGTAGAACCTTATGTGCAAGGTCCTTCCGGATCGCTAATACCTATTCTTTTCCCTACGTAGAATATTAGCCACGTGATTTATTTCCTCAAACGACAATAACCCTTTGACACCCAAAAGATCCTCCTCAAACAGATAGGGCACGTTGACAGAGCACACAAAACCAGCCCCCTATTTCGCCATCGTGACAATGACAGGTGACAGGTGACAATTCGGTAAACATTGCAAAGTTGGAAAGCTTTCACATCAATGGGATTCATATCAACGGCGCCATGTAGATTGAAATGTCAACTGTCACCTGTCATTGTCAGGATGGTGAAATAGGAGGCAGGTGACCTACGCATCCACTGGGCATGGAAAGTCACTTGGTTGAACCGGATTTATAACCCCTAAGCCAAAAGAGAGTAGTTATAAGTTTAGAGTTTGTATGTGGCATTATAGCTCCCAAACGAATAGAGAAATTCAGATGCAGTTATAATCAAAAGGAAGTTAGTTTAATTGGGATGGTTTTTGACTACGTTTCATGAAAATCGGTTGGCTTGTTCAAAAGATGTCAGCTTTAAAAGTAGAGGTCGCCACTGGGGCCATAGTGAATAAGGGGTTTGTAGAAAGTCGACATGACTCGTAATAAAAACAGTCGGTAAAAAACGTTTTAATATTTTGATTCAAGCGTCGAAACGTCGGGGACCGCTAAGTAAATGAAATACCTAATATAAAATACCCTAGCTACTTAGCGGTCCCCGACTTGGCGACGCTTGAATCAAAATATGAATACCTACTATAATTGAACTTTTAGGGCCAATAGTTATTGTTTTTTACTTTTTAGACGTTTTTTTACCGACTGTTTAGAGTCGGGGGTATTTTAAATTTTAAATTTGAACTGATTTTGATAAAACATGTCTAAAATCACTCCTGACTAATTCACCTTTTAAACAAAAAAATAAATCTAAATCGGTTTATCCGTTCGGGAGCTACGATGCCACAGACAGACACACACACAAACACAGAGCCACGTCAAACTTATACACGGAACACCCCGTAGTTTTTGCGTCGGGGGTTAAAAAGGGTTGACATGATCGGAGTATACTAGAAAAACCCTTTTAATTTGCTATCGGACCTTAATAGATTTATCTTTCATTTGATTACTTTGTATAGTTTGTATACTTACTTGATCTAAGTTATCTGGTGTATTTCCTTCATACCATTTTTTTTATGCAGATAATATTATTTGTGAAAGTTATGTACTCTGTTATTGTTGTATATACCAGACAAAAATGTCAATTTCATTTCAAATTTTTAAGTGTTTTTCACTTGATTTTCAGAAGACAAATCTTTTTCACCAGGAAATGTTGGGGATTTGCTAGGTTTCTGATTTACGACAAACGTTCCACAACAAACAGTTTTTGTCAACTTGTCTGCATACCTTACTTACCATTCAATTAATTTCCTCGCCAACCTACCTTTGAGAATCACAAATGAGGATTGAATTCGAAAACTAAGTTCGACTTCCTACCAATCGATAGCACTTAGCACCTACTAAAGCAGCAATGTACGGAGTCTGTGGACGGAGTATCGATTTTGAATAAATTGTGTTGCATTAGGAGTAAGAAGTTTGGGACAATTCTGCATTTGCTATTCTGTCAGAATATTCTGACTACATAAGCTCTATAGCATATCTTTAGGAACTTTATTAGCAAACGATATGCAAAGTTGCAGGTGCTGAAATGTGTGAACGTCATTTTACCATACATAGCGGTGAATTTGTGATTTGTATGAAACCGGGTGCATGTTCTCTTACACATGGAACTGAGTCATTCAGAAATCGTTCGTCGTTTGTTTTTAAAAATTAAACATATGAACGTCTGATTTAAACATAATCGAATGGAAAGATTCAGTTTCACTTCACAATATTATTTTAACGAGTATTTAATACAATTTAACGCGATCATGTTAATTAATTTGCATTCACGAGTACCTGCACTATTAATTGTTAACAATTTACATTATGATGTTTTAATAAGGTTTTACTTGTTTGTTTAATACTTTCGTGTAATCATCAATAAACGCTTTTATAAACTCACGCAGCATGTAAGCGCTTTGCATAAAAAAAACTGCTCATGGTATTTTCGATTTTTATCGCTCAATAAATAAGTTTTTTTTTTATTTTGACGTCGCGGTAAGCCTAGTTTGTAGTGACCCTAACAAAGCTAGCGGTCCGTGGTTCAATTCTAAAGTTCAAAAATTAAAATTTGTGTGACGAGTGGTGTTAGATTCAGAGGCCTTATTTCTAGATTGATCTATTATTATTTATTTATTTAATGGCATCTACATAATAACGTAATTTTGCCAATGTCAAGTATATATAAGCAACGTTGTACGGTGAATCCTGTCCTGTCGTCGAAGTCTTCCAGTCATAGTCGTTGTCCCTTGAAGATGGCGGGCATCCACTTCAATGGCTTGGTGTGATCTTGACCGCTAACTCGTTTGGAACTATCTTTTCACTGTTATTTTATTTAATGCAAGTTCTTCATCAATGTTACAAGTTGTCCCACAAAACTGCCCTGGATTTGCGAATCAAAATGAACGATAAAATCATTTACAAAAAATTAAATAATTGGACAGATGTTTTCAGAATGACAGCCAGTCATAGACCCTAGATTGATCTAGTCCGAAGTGTCAAGGTATATCTCAAGATACGTCAAAGTAAACGTCAAGTGATAGAAAACTGTCATTAATGATGAATCTTGAGACGAGATTCTCAGCTATGATCAATTTATTAATACGGCCCTACTTCTTGGATTTCCTCTAGGTATATAAATATTTATGTCTCCATATATGTAAACATTCAAACAAACAAAAACATTCGTATTAAACATTCATATATGGAAATAAAGCTTGTTCTTAAAGCTTTAAGCCTAAAGATTCGTTTAGGACTAGGTCAATTTGTGTAAAGTTGTTAGATTTTCCTTTAAAATTATTGAATAATCTATTTTATTTATTATTACCGTATGTGACAAAGCTCAATCGTTTATCTTATCCATGACTATCGAATCCAAATTCAACTTACTTTAAGAACAATACACGGTCTACAAATACATTCCCAATAACGTTAGTATCATAGCACGTTAACTTGACGCGGGTACAATCTCGAAGTAGCAGCCCTGGCCTTGTCCCCCGGGGGCCGTCCGTTGGTGTTAGCCATCCGAACTTGTCATAATGCCAAGTTTATGAGCTATGCTAGGGTTGCCACCTTGAGGATTTTCGTATGATGTTTAGGTAAATTTCTCGGTCTCGCTTTGCATGTGTTGTTGACAACTCGCTCTAACTAGGCTCGTCATTTTTTTATGAGAAAAAGAAGGTAAACGATCAAGAAAGCGGGTCACATGTACCCTTACCATGAGTTTCAATTACCGTACTCGCTAGCGAATCCAATGCTCTGTCCCATGCACTCTATAAGAATATTTGCGAGGTCCGCGAACCATAGAGCTTCGACTCGCTAGCGAGTACGTTAATTGTAACTCATGGTAAGGGTACTTGATCATTAAGTGATCATCGTGACCATAAACACTCACAACACCTAAAGACTCGTAAGATCGCTGCCGGTCTTTGAGAAAAGAGTAGGCTCGTTTTTGAAGGCCCCCAAGTCGTCTTGGTTCGGAAGACAGACGCCGCCAGCTGATTTCGCATGAAAAAAGTACGGTAGTGGATTTCCAACAATCAAGATGATGTTGAAGAAATGATAGATTGGCACGAGTTGTACAATGATGGAGTCCAACGGCTAGTATTCTATCCTTCCTTCTGCGACTCACTTTGCCTTTCTTCATCCTTTCTTCTTCTTTAGTTCCTTTCATCACCGATTTTTATTCCCTCATTATGCTTTACCTGACCTGCTTTGACTTTCAAGATCAGAGAGCCCAGACAAGATGCACTACGCTAGCTAGCGTTTCTCTTCGCTGAGTTTTTAAACCAATTGCCTCACTGGTAGATGACGTGATACGAAAAGTCACGTGATATGCCAATGACGCGATTGGTTTAAAAACGAAACGAATAGAAACGATAGTTAGCGTAATGCATCTTGTCTGGGCCCTCTGTCCACACTGCGCTATAATATGAATACGTGCAAACACATAAATTAACCTAATCTTAAACTATATGTAAGCTAAGTATATTAAACAAAAGAACATCACAGACAACATTCCACAATGGAAGAGATCGCTGTTATGCGACAAGATCGCCTACTGTTAGGATATTTAACGTTTAATGTTATAACTAAAGATTATTGCTAGAGACTGTGCACAATTTAGGGAGGGCTTTAGGCCTCCGCCATCTTGGAAAAAGTTCACCTGACACTGGTTAATTGATATACGAGTATAACGCCATTCATCAGTTAGCAAGTTAATATACGCTAACTCGACTTGCTAACTTGAACTTTACTTGCTTATTGATTTCTTAAAAGAGCGCCGTTAACCTTCAGTAGGTCTTAATTTTGTGCAGAGAAGGCTTGAGCTACGGGAAAGGACATAAAGGTACGTTTTATTTAGATTTTTTTTACTGAGGGCTTTGGTAAGATGCATTCGGTGTTTGTTATCATTATTAACGTTGTATCGGATTGATGTTAGCTATCAGACGGTCGTGTCTAACGCCTATGTTGATTCGATATTTTGTCAGTTTTCGAAAGTCGTTTACGTTAGCGTAAAATTTTCTAGCCTCACAGTTTCGGAAGAGAACATGATATACTTCTGCGTGAATGAATCGCGGACAATTTAGTATAATAATATAATTTAAACGTCGTAGTCTGAAACGGATTTCGAATTATATTTTACTCAGTATATCTTAAACGTGTGTCACAGTGTTCTTTTAGGTTTCTGCGTATTTTTCTAGGGCACGCTTGACTCATCGAATTCGTTTTCGTATATTTTCTTCCGCGGTAATATGGCTGACTAAGCCTACATTTGCGTCAACAAATCTGGGAGAGTGCGGGCAATCTAGTAAAATGAGGTTTATTTTAGGTAATAATATCATAGTTATCAAAAAAATAGGATACGCAAATAAATTTAAAAATAAAGTACTGCTGTGATTAAAATAGTATCGTAATTACAATACCCCAAGCTCTTCATAGAAAGAGTTGACCAGAGCTGGACCAAAAACTTTGGAAACTCCGCAGAAGACAACTCCGATACCTTATCAGAGTGTTTACAGGGCACTTTGGGGTTAAACATCTCCTAACAAAGATGGACCTTTATGACAACACAGATTGTAGAATGTGCGGCGAGGAGGTGGAAACAATGAAACACTTAAATAGGACGCTGTTACGCAAAAATATGTCATCACACAATTATTTAGCAATATAATGTTAACCCTCAATGCTATCGTCTTAGGTTGACATTATGACCTTTATGACAACACAGGTTGTAGAATGTGCGGCGAGGAGGTGGAAACAATGAAACACTTAAATAGGACGCTGTTACGCAAAAATATGTCATCACACAATTATTTAGCAATATAATGTTAACCCTCAATACTATCGTCTTAGGTTGACATTATATTGCTAAATAAATGTGGGATGACATATTTTTGCGTAACAGCGTCATATTGTGTGAATGTGACGCCCTCGCCGGAGTAAGAATGAAAATCCTCGGTTGTGGCTACCCAGAACCGAACGATTTCAAGGCACTGCCATTAGGCCATTACACTCCACTATCCGCTATTTGGAAGGGGTGGAGGCTGCTTTGAATTAAGAGCTAAAAGAGGGGTAATTACACATAAGATCCCATAGGGTCGAAGTGTATCCGTAAGGACCCCAGTACCGCACTAAGAAGATAAGATAAGATACAATACCCCATAAACTTTTACCTTACGAGTATATCTAGTGAATAACGTTAACGTATAGTAATCGAGAAAATGTGTATGGCGATTGATATCAGCGCCCTCTAGTTTGTTTTTAGAACTAAAATTTGATGGCTTGTTGACATTGACGTTGACTTTCGTATCGTCTTCGAGTAGTAAAGGTGAAGTGTTAAGGATTAGTACTATGGATAAGTGCATTACCCTTACCGTGAGTTACAATTACTCTGTCCCTGTATATAAAAATATTGTGATGTGTATGTAATGTATGACACCGTGATTTTATTCATATATTTCTACGGATAGGTTCAGAGACCCTTTGCCAGGGTGCACTACGATAACTAGCGTTACTATTCGTTTCGTTTTTAAACCAATCATGTCACTGGTAGATGACGTGATACGAAAAGTATTACTAGTCTAGAAAAATAATAAATACCTTGGACCAAAATATAAATAAAGCTTTAAATCTTTATGTTACCACGTTGCTAATGTCGCGCTTGTGTGACTTGTAATGGCGGGCGACATGCACAACACCATGCAACGCTTGCACACATTATTATAATTATTATAATTGAAGCCAAATCACACAGCGCAAAGGCCCTTACTGCTAATTTATTTGATTAAGAGCTTTGTGGTTAATTGTAGACATTGTAGTACATATTTTAACTAGTACCAGATGACTAAATTTACCTATTAAGACTGCACCGAGCAAACGTCGCGTCGAGTGTCCAGCGGCGCCCTCATTTCTATTATTGTGTTTTCTAATTAACTAAAGAAATTTCTTGCAATCAGACGATACGTTTTGTAGCGCAAGTAAAAAAAATTTATGGGATACGTAACAAACTTTAATAACAATTAAACTTTGAGTAGTCAGCTTAACGGGAAAAGGTGGCCACTTTTTTCCGTTAAGTTGATAACTCGAAGGTGAATTGTTATTAAACTATGTGATATATCCTATAAGTTGCGTTTTTATTTGAAGTACAATAACCTATCGACGAATTTCAAGAAAATACTTTAGTTTATTAGAAAACACAATAATAGAAATGAGGGCGCCACTGTACATCCGGCGTACGCTCGGCACAGTCTTGAGCGTATATTAGTAAAAGATGTGCCTGTCTCTAAGTCTAGTAGTTACTTTTTACAGTTCATTTAGTATCTGATACGACAATGGGAAAGCGGGTACGTGTATGCGCCCGCGCTAAACAAGGACAGCGAAAACGCAAAAGGCCAAACCGCACAAATAAGTACCAGGTGCGCAGGCACAGTACAAAGTATGCCTGACGTGTCGATAACCCCTGCTCCTATTACAGACGGGTCCAAAGTACTAAAAACGACGAGCGACAGCAACCTCAACGCGCAAGTCAGCCAGGTCGGTGTTTCACAATTTAGAATACCAGTCACCAATCGATACGAGGTACTACAATTAGATCAACACGAGTTAATACAAACAGAGAACAGAGGAGCCAAACGAAAACGGACGTGCGTATACAATAGTACTACAACACCGACAGAGAGGAACAACCACATCCCTACTATAATAATCAGGGATGAAAACGCAACTAAAAATCGAGACACACTGAAGAAAATCCGAGACATAGTAGCGAAAACCAGCTCGACGCTCAGCGTTATGGGTAGTCAAATGAAAATCAACCCCGACAGTGCGACGGCCCGTGAGAATATACTCACTACGCTCAATGCCTGCGGGATAAATAGGGTAATCGCACCAAAACCGAAGGCCGACAGACAGCCGGCGATCAGGATTGTGCTTAAAAATGAGACTTATGGAGAAGACGCCGACACCATCGCTAACGAAATAGTAGACTGCATCGGCGTCAAACCAACAGTGATCAAGCCACTAGGGAGAACAGGGAAAATACACCTACTCATCTTCGATGGCAAATACAAATCTAGAGACATCCTGGAGTCCTTCAAAACCTCCGATAGGAAATTTTTCTGTGTTCCCTCCATCAAGGTCGAGGCATTCAGAGAAAACCCAAGTCACATTGTACAGTGCAAAAAGTGCTATGCATTCGACCACTCCAAGCAATCGTGTTACGGCAAACAAGAGGAACCGCAGATACTCATCACTACACCCGAAGGCACAACGACGAAAGTCTGCAAAAATTGCAAAACAGAAGATCACGTTGCGAACAACGTCAAATGCCCAGTGTTCAAAAACATGATTGCGAGGCAAATAGAGCAAGCAAAGGCTAAACAAACAAAGAGAGAGGAGAGAATCAAACGCTCAGTGGTAAGACCGGGTGTCAGATACGCAGACATCACAAACATGAGGCTATTCCCTAGTCTGCCACAAAAAGAACCATCACATCAACAACCATCCACAGAACAAGCACCGCCGACCATAAGCGGTCTCACACTCGAGGGCCTCTACCAGATGCAGATCCAGATGCAACAGACACTGATTAGGCTGATCGACACAATAAATAAGACACATTCGCATTTCAATGGCTAATCAGAAAAATAAAAAAATACAGAATTTAAAAATCTTACACCTGAACACCCAAGGAGTAAGAAACAAATTCATAGAAATAAAAACACTAGTCGAGAAATACAGACCGGCTATAATCATACTCAACGAGTGCAAGATCGACTTCGACAAACAAAGATACGACTTAAAAGGATACGACAAACTCACCCACACACTAGAAAGACACTTAGCCACGGCCATGTACATACAGAGGGGACTAAGATGGGCCGAAACGGAAGTAACACCGGGTTGGACCGACGAAAACAAGAAGATAGAAGGTGTGGGCATCAAACTGTTTACAAACCACACAACCGGACAATATATCAAGATAAAAGGAATCTATATCCAGATTCCAAACCAACACCACGCCAGAGAAGAACTAGAGGAGACCCTAGCCGACGAACCATCTATCATCATCGGCGACATGAACCTACGCATGCACACCCTAGGCCACAGGAGAAACGTCGGCCTCGGTAACATCATAAAGAAAGCAATAAAGGATGGAATCTGCACGCTGAAACATGCAAACGCACCTTCTAGACCCACTAGCCAAGGCAACACCATTCTGGACCTGGCTATAATAACACACCAACAGCTCGAAGCGGACGCTAAGCAGGTAGAGAGTGTTGGCTCGGACCACCTCCCTTGGCTGCTAACCGTGAGGATTGAACACAATGTAGAAGAACACCTATCTCGTAACACAAAGAAAATCTACGAGGACGAAGAACTGAGAGACGCATACCAACAGACAATGTGGGAAGGATTCCGTGACCTCAACGGAGACATCACCACCGAAGCCGACTGCGAGAAGTATGTCGAGACAGTGGAAAATGCAATTTTCGCAGCCCTCGACACTCACGCCCCCCTCAAAAGAGCAACAAGACAGGAACTACTACCGAAGGAAATCAATGATAAAATAGATCTTAGAAATAAACTGAAACAAATCAAATGGCAAGCAAGACACTGCAGCCTCAGACTCCAACTCGAAACACGCACACTCTACAACCTTGCCAAGAAAGAGGCCGAAAAAGCCCTGAAGGAATACTCTGAAAAGGGCTGGCTCGACAAACTTCAAGATCCGCGAGACAACAGATCACAAATGTGGCGTATCCAACGGAACATGAAAAAGCCAATTGCCAAACTACCAAACATCACGGGATGCAGTACGGAGAGAGAAACAATCGACTCACTCACCGACACAGCCATAATGAAAGAGGCCAAGATAGCAAAAGACGATGAGGGTACCGAAAAGACGACTCCATTTCAACCGCTTGACCTAACGTGTAAGAGCGAAGTCCAACGCGCACTAAGCAAATTCAAAAACAAGAAGGCCCCAGGTCCAGACGGAATCAAGGCAGACGCCCTCAAACTTGGGGGAGAAGTCTTCACTGACGCATTCGTGCCTCTCGCGAACTTTGTATTGTCCACAGGGTACTTCCCTAACCGTTGGAAAACCGGCGTGTGCATATTTCTGCACAAGGCCGGCAAAGATCACCGTCAGGCATCATCGTACCGCCCAATCACACTGCTCAACATCATGGGCAAGCTTTGTGAGCGACTGATCTTGACAAGACTCACTGCTACGGTCGACCGGCTGCAACCACCATTCCAGCATGGCTTCACGAGGGCAAGGGGAACAGCGACCCAGATCCTACGTACTGGAAAAATAATTACTGACGCGCTAGCCGCGGGAGATAGCGTCTCCATGATATCTACGGACCTCTCGAAGGCCTTCGACTCGATCAACCACAAGGGCCTGATCAACAAACTTCAAAATAAAGATGTCCCCAACAATGTCATTAAAATAATTGAAAACTACCTCTCAGATAGAAACCTGAAAGGTAGATTCAGAACCACCGAAACCGACGACAAACCGATACCTCACGGCGTGCCACAAGGCTCTATCCTGGGGCCAGTCATCTTCAATCTGTACGTTCATGACATCTGGGACATACACGACCACATCAGAGGACTCAAACTCTCACAGTATGCGGATGACCTCTGCATACTTAATAGAGCCACGAACCCAGACCATGCGACCATACGCGCTGTGTGGGCAGCGGAAGCCATCGTTGACTACTATACGAGATGGGGACTCAAGTGCAATATAGATAAAACTGAGTGCATCATGTTCTCGAAAAAGAAAAAATACCAGCCAACGGTGAAACTGAAACTACAAACGCTGCACTACCAAAAACAGATCAGATATCTCGGCGTCATTTTCGACAAACACATGAAGATGAACCAACACACCGAGAAGGTAGTGAAAAAACTAAAGCAAGTCAGAGGAGCCCTTAGCCCTATAATAGGATACTATGCGAGGACAGAACTGGAAACGAAATTGGCCATCATACAGACCTGCATCCTACCGCTGCTGGACTACGGAGTGGTGCAACTACTCTCTAGGTACAGCGCAACAAACCTGTGCAAAATTGAACGCCAATATAGAATGGCACTGAAAAGCGCCGCACAATTACCAAGACGAACACCCACAGAAGCGATCTGGGAGATGGCTGACATCGAAGCCTGGCACCTACGTGCCGAGGACCTCAACACCAAGATGCTGGAAAATATCGCAAGATTACAAATAAAAGACATTGAAACCCCCGGCGACGCATACATGGCGTACGGCGAATTCAACCCCCTAAGGGTTAATTACAGAATAGGCGAAATATTGTATGACCCTAATAAAAAAGTACATAGGCGGTGGCCTATCGATAAAACGAAAACCCCGCGTCCCCTTAGAATACCATAGTCTGTAAGCACACAAAATCAACGTAACCCGTAATCTGTTTGTATAAATTTATTACGAATAAATAGAACACAGCAAACACAGATCCACTAGGACATAAGTTAGCTGACGCACCCCTACACGGCCCACCGGCCATAGGGACATTTTATGTAGTACACAAAGTAGGCAAATAAATGATATTCTGATTCTGATTCTGATTCTGATAGTATCTGTCATCGGTATTCTTTGTGCTTTTTAGGAATCACGAATGACAAATGAAGTGTCAGGTGCAAAAGAGACTGTGATTTTCACTAACGCAGATTGCGATTTATAAAATAGAGTAGGTATGTGTAGTTATATTTATTATGTCCTATTTCTAGATATCTCGCCATCTCCCATGATGAATATCAGAGATTTAACTCACAGTTTGAAAGAACTTAGGTATGAGTTTGAAATTCTGTTTCCGTGTGACTTCAAATTGGTATTGCAAAATCATTTTTTACTCACATATTTCCTAAACTAAATCCCTCTCCTGAGTCTCATGCATCTAATTTAATTAAAAGTATTTCTTCTAAATTTTAATGTATCCAATTTTTTGGCTTATAGTTATTTATTTATATAATGGCGTCTATAGTATATTAACGTAATTTTGCCAATGTCAATTATAATTTAATACTTATAAGCAACGTTGTACGGTGAATCCTGTCCTGTCGTCGAAGTCTTCTAGACATAGTCGTTATGACCCTTGAAGATGGCGGGCATCCACTTCAATGGCTTGGTGTGATCTAGACCGCTAACTCATTTGGAACCATCTTTTCACTCTTATTTTATTCAATGCAAGTTCTAAATCAATGTTACAAGTTGTCCCACAAAACTGCCCTGGGTTTGCGGACCAAAATCAACGATAAAATAATTTACAAAAAATTAAATATTTGGACAGATGTTTTCAGAATAACAGCCAGCCATAGACCACCTTTTTCGGCTTAAGGCTGCGCCCACACCGCTGCTTAACGGTGCGTATATTACGGTGCGTCTAAAACGGCGCCATGTTGTTACTATGGCCCCGTCTTTTGTTTACGCAACGACACCGTAACATACGCACCGTTAAGCTCCGGTGTGAGCGCAGCCTAATGCGGTTTTCCTACCACTATATTTTTTTATTGTAAACATCAAGTGACAGGTATGACAGTTAGGTGTTAATGAACGGTAACCACACTTTAGGGCCCTAATTATTACTTTAAATAGAAAATTACCGATGTAACCATCGAAGAAGGCTAATTTAAATACAATATACGTCAATAACAGAGTAATCACAATCGAGTGTTTTGTATTAGTTCCAATATGAAGTTTACAACACAACTCAGCAATGATATCTAAATCTACCTAAATTTGGGCAAACCACAGAAACATGTTTTTTTTTTTGTTGTTAATTCCGTCACCAAGCCAAGTGACGCTAAAGTATTTCCATCTTACCATGGAAATTACTCGACGCAACTAGGAAGAAACCCAACGACCCCCACGGGAAAGCGATCTATCTTAATATTAATGCACTTGTTCAGCAAGATGAATAGGGACACCGCAAAGCACTCTGTTCAGGTTATTGTTAATTTTCCAGGTTAAATATAAACTAAGAAATGCAGTTCGTAAATCAAAGTTAATTTTGGGAGTTAAATATGGAATACAGGGGATCTTACTTAATGGGGATATGAGGCGTTTTTCATTGAAGTGTTATGATGTAGCTGTCAAAAGTGACAGTAGACATTAAGCTAGTTTTTGAGTTATAGCGCGTGGAAGAATTTATAGGAACAACTGACGTTTGAAGCGTTTTTTTTCTATATTTATAATTTAAATGCAAAAGTAACTCTGGGCCTCTATTCTAATGGGTAACCATATTGACTTTGACATGTTAACGTACTGTCAACATTACGATAGTTCTTATTTACTTGACAGTAATAAGAAGAATGGAGGCCATTTGCAACGTTAAAAGATGGCGGATGTGTAATTTGTTTTAGTTTTATTTTTTGTGTATTTAGGTGTTCAAAGTTCTTTTCTGATAGTGATTTGTACTTTTTATGCCATTGTGTTGCACAGTGATTGAAAACTTGGCCTTATTTCGCGTATCTGGCATCTTTCTTCTCGTTACAAGTGGACTCGAAGTGGTACATAGGTTAAAACTATCTTGACCTCTGTCCTACAAACTACCGAACAACGTTGCCCTCAATCTTCCCAGAGAAGATTGGATTGTATTTTATTGCTATATTGATTTATACTTATATACACTTGACACTGGCGAAATCACTAATTCGTGGAAACGCCATAGCCCGGCGGTAGTAGCTGTTGAAGTCGCCGCGGGGCAAACAAAAATAAAAATAAGAAGAATAAGTTTTTTTCCTCAAATATGTGTGTATGTATAAGTGTTGGCGTTGTGTTACGTATTTTAGGCTTCAAAGTATCACGTTACGGGCGGAACAACTTAAGAGAACTATACAGGATTTCATACAAAATTGAAGGCCTAGGCCGGGAAGTATATATTTTTAATTTTAATCTAAACATGGCGGCTGTGTTTATGGACAGGCCTATGTAATAGCTAATAGTACATTACTACAGACGCCGGGAAGTAGGTGGTTGCAGGCCGAGTTCATATAGACGGCCGAGCGAAGCGAGGTCGGATAGTTACGAGGCTGGCAACCCCTTTTCACGGCGAGGTATGTATAGTGCTTTTCTCAAACATATGCAATGAAATAAAAAAAGACATCACTCAAAAAGTTAATTGATAAATGTCCACCCTAGGGAAGAAAAGTAATTGGGGTGTTAAAATAAAGTACCAGGAGCGCAGCGGTAATTAGGAGGTATATCAGGCATAGCGCGACTTAGATCTCAGGCGGTGCGGGCAACCGGCGGGCGAGCGGCGGGCGCACGCGACACAGCGCGGATGTCTCCCAAACGTTTATGCACTCCTAGTATTTGACGTTACAACATTTTCTCAAAAATTTTAAAAATATAATTTAGATATTTAGCCTGTTCATAAAACCAGCTGTCATGGCCATATTAAAATTAAAAAAAAATTACTTCCCGGCCTAGGCCTTCAATTTTGTATGAAATTCCTTTACAGTTCTCTCGAGTTGTTCCGTCGGGAACGTGGCACTTTGAAGCTTAAAATAACTAACATAACGCCGACATTACATAGCATGTTTGAGAAAATTATATTTATATTTTTTTTTGAGTAAAAGTTATAAAGTCAAATACTAGGAGTGCAAAAACATTAAAAGTAAATTGCTGACACTGATTTTGACGTTTGGGAGACATCCGCGCTGTGTCGTGTGCACCGCCAGCCCGCCGGTGCACCGCACCGCCTGCGCTATGCCTGATATGCCTCTTACCGCTGCACTCCTGGTACTTTATTTTAACATGCAATTTCTCTTCTTCCCTAGGGTGGACATGTATCACTTTCAACCCGCTTCTAAGATAAACAATGGCCTACTTTCAGAGTTTGAGGCATGAAAATATTTATAATTTACTTTTTGAGTGTTTTTATTTTTATTTCATTGCATATGTTTGAGAAAAGCACTATACATGCCTCGCCGTGAATAGGGGTTGCCAACCTCGTAGCAGTCGTAGCTATCCGTCTATATCATTCGGCCGGCAACCCCCTACTTCCCGGTCTCTGCAGTAATATACTATTTATTTCGAGTAACGAGGCCCGTGATTACAAAACTTATCGAGTAACTAATATGCGTAACAAAAAAAAACTTAAAAATATCACCAAGATGGCAGAATGGTGAGGAGGTAATGGCGGCATAGTTAAAAATAATACGATAACATGTCATGTCAAATGCAATATTATTATGGTTTTTCCCAGTAGAATTAGCGCCGCTGTTTGTTTGTTACCCTTTCACATCTAAACCACTGAACCAATTATAATGAAATTTGGTGTGGAGATAGTTTGAATACTGGGGAATGATATAAAGTTATTTTTATCCCGGAAATTTTGACAGTTCTCGATGGAAGAGCATTTAACTACTTATACGCGAACAGAGTCGCGAACAAATGCTTGCAGTATTATGCTCGTAGTTTCGTATCTACAAGCTAAGTAGGTACTTACAACGAGTATTGAGCATGAAGATATTTTAAATTTAAAAAGCCTTGTTCATAAACGCAGAGCAAACCTATTTTAGTAAAAGTATCTTTAACGTTTTTTGTCGAATTCAAATATCATAATGCCCGATAAGAGCAGAGCATATTTCAAGCACACTTTTAGCTGTTGCGCGAGAGTCTTTAAAAACTCAATGGACCTTCCATTAAACATTTTGTAGCTGCTAAAAAACAATTTTATCGTCCTGTCATAAATAATTAAAAGCCGTCAAGTTTAACACCGAAATCCGCTAAAAAGTCCAGTTAATAGTTAAAACAAGGGAAACTCGTTAAACTGACATTTCGAGTTTAAGAAAAAAAACATGTATAATTCCGTAAGTAGGTACAGGTCGATTTACAAGAGTTGGCACGAATGGATTGCACGAAAGTAATGTCATCTATCATTGTGTGAGTGCCGTCCTTTAAACCGATTGATGTTCGAATTTCAAACCGAAAACCTGTTACTATTTTACACACTAGTTTACTTTCATTCACTCATTCAATCCATTCGTGCCAGCTCTTGTGAATCGACCTGTACCTACGCTGTAGATCAGTACCAGTCCACAGTACCAGTACCAGTCCAAATCCACATCATCTTGATATTGGCAAACGTAATGCGAATTAGACAAGTATTTCCACCATGGATAGCCGTTAATGACTTACTTTCTTTAAAAAAAAACTAACCAAGAGGAATTTTCCTTTCGCTCCGTCTTCAGTTTGATTAGTTTACACCGCTTGCCATGTATCTGTGTCCATAGCTATTTCTCTGTCAAAGATTTAGCGATAAAACCCTCTGTTGAATACCTATAATATAAATTTACTGTTGTTTTTTTTTGTATTCAATAAAGAACATTTGTATTGTAATGTACACACGTACCCAGACTCTCACACCGTCACACACAAACACATCAAAAGGTCTGCCACTTAAAACAATTCCAATTTAACGGTCATAATTCATAGGCCAGTTTGAATGGGGTCCAAACATTCCAAATTTAAATTCACCCAAGTCATAGTCCCCAGGGATGGCGCTGCGTGCGTCCGATAGCTTAATCCCGGGATAAAAATTGTGATACGAGCCAACCCTACTGAAATGGAATTACACATGTCACTTGGTATGTTTTTTTATTGTATTTGTGTATTTTAGATTACTATCTATGTTGGTGGTTCTATTTAATATCTGAACTTTAAGCGGGGCTTTTTGCGGGTGGTAGGACCTTGTCCAGGGTCCGTCCGGATCGCTACCACCATCTTATCCATTAACCTACCGCCAAACAGCAGTGTTCGCATTGTTGTGTTCCGGTTTGGGGATAAGCCAGCCGGTGAAATGACTAGCATAGAGGCATTCCATCTTAGTCTTCAGGGTCGGCAACGCATTTGCAGTCTTAGGATTGCATTGCAGTCTTGTGAATGCGAATGTCTATGGGTCACAGTTTCCACTTAGCATCAGGTGGCCTGTGTGCTCGTTTGTCTTCTGCAGGCCATAAAAAAAAAGCAGTAAGCTTAATTGGTATTATTAACCCTGCTCTCGAAGCTAGCCGTCTAGGGTTCGTTTCCTAGTAATGCCTTTTTTTTGTGATGAACGCGAGTTTTGGTTTCTTGAGTGTTGAATGTTTTTAGTTTATTTTTGTCTAGTGCAAAGTATAAACCTAGAGTGCTATAAAGGGCTTGTAACATTGAACCTAATGTTCATACTTAGGTCAGATCTGATACAAACATGTATTTCAGTAATATTATTCAGGGGCAAATGATTTCACGATCAAGTCAGAAGATCGTTACAGATTCTTTGTTTATTAAAGTTCATATTCAGATAGTTTTATAGTTTGATTGGTGGACTGTGCAATAATGTGACGGAAAAAAAAACTAGCACATTTTTTTTTATTATTACCGGCTGCCCAAGAGTGATAATGTTTTTCACGCCTATTATAATGCATATTTGTATATTTGTGATAATAATCTAAAAACTTCACGAAAATTTCAAAACACACGGTTTTTATCTGGTTTTCTATTAGACTTGACAATTTAAGTATTTTATGATGAAATGTAAACCTGACGTTAACAGTAAAATTTGTAATAAAAACGACTGTGACATCCCTATCAGAAACAAACCATTTCACAGTCACTTTCACTGCAATGCAATATCGCAAAATTGAATCCAAACCCATACCTAACCTAACCCTTCCATCGATTTTTAATAAACCAACTCGCATATTCCACAAATTGTTATACAAAATGTAAGCGAGCGGGGATAAGTCAGTTTCCATTATTACACATCATAGGGGATGAAGACAATACACGTATAGAACCAAAAATAAATAAAACAAACGAATACAAACTTTAATCTTGGGAACATAAAGCATATGTTCATTTTAAGACACCCTGTAACATTTCACCTTCAACAACCCAAAAGGTCGTATCCGTTATTTTTTTCCTAAAACTGATTCAACTTTCGACTACCATGAATAAGGTTGTTATTTCAAAAGCATTATTATAACAAACGCACTTTTTCTTCCGACAAGGATGGTTCACGTTGCTTGTTTTTTAGTGCGGTTAGGAAAGTCGTTGCCGTTGTAATTTGGGATTTATTTGTATTAGGGTAAGATATGGGGGTGAGTTTTGGGGCTGTTGAGCGACTACTCGAAACCCTACAGGAGACGTCGAAAAAGTGCGGAACGCTAACGAGGAGGGGACGCGACGCTGTACTCCTCTTAGCGCCTGTCACTTCTTTCTAACCAGTTTTTTTTATTTGAATTAAGTGGACGTTTTTCGAAAAAAGTGTAAGTACATAACTTATTTTTCCAGACTTGTTTTTTTTTTGGTTTTCCTTACTCATTATCGTTGATACTATCGATCCTCATACAAAAATTAGTGTCCTAGATTTTACTATGTAAGTAAGTTTTTCTTCCAATGCTTCACGTCCATATAAATAAAAAAGACTGCATACAAAAATGTGACGATCTGGAATGGAATATTTGGGAAACTTTTTTCTTGTATGAGAATCGATAGTATTAACGATTCTGAGTAAGAAAAACCAAAACAAATCGAGCTCTGGAAAAAAAGTTTATTTACATTTTTTTTGAAAAACGCCCAATAACCCCATGTGCACTAGAGTAAGTAAATACTCTTAAACCGAACAAATGTTCTCGCGTGCGATATCCATGGACTAGTTTCACTAATAATTCCATAGCGATTGTCTAAAACTCGACATTAGCGAAATACTCCTTGTTACATTAAACAAGGAGTGAAAGGCATTACCAGAAAAATCTAGTATTTTATCCCTGTGACTTTTCTAGTTAAACTCAACAATGTAAAATCTCAAAAATCTGATTTTTACGACGCTTTACTTATAGCTTCCAGTGCTTTTGAACTTATAAAAAACAACAGACGGGCAGACGAACGAGCGAAATCGTAGCGGTGAGTTTAGGTAGTCCCGTCAAAGTGAACAAAACACATTTTAGCGCGTGCATTTTCAATTAAGCAGCCTTATACGTTCGATCCATCGGCAGAAACCATGCTGCTAAATTGAAAATGCACGCGCTAAAATATGTTTTGTTCGCACTGACAGGACTACTTAAACTCGCAGCTTGGACATTCACTCGTCCGACCATCCGACCGTCGTTGGAAGTGGTCACCGCCACCTATGGACATTTGCAACGCCTCCGAAGACGTCATCAATGCATTGCCGGTCTCGAAGAAATTTAATGATACCATTTTTAAATAGCCCCATATTGTATTGTAACGCATTGGGAAAGTACGTATGTATGTATGTAAACACTTTATTTTACAAACACAAAAAAAGTTTCAGTCGGAAGTTTATTCCAAATCCATGTCGCAAGAGGAACACACCAGACTGTGACAATTGCGATGCGACACGCAAACGTCACTCGATGACTCATCTCCGGCAGACAATCATTTGCATACACTCGAGGTCCAAACGAACCGAGCCCAAGTGGAAGTGACCTTCTTTGACCAAATTAGGACTTAGATGTATTCTTTTCTCCTTTGATTATCTTGTGGCATAAATCTGGTGATTTGGTCACCCATAATTTTATAGAATGTCGTTGTCATGTTTTATCATTTTATTGAACGCTATTTTCTGCAAAAACTATGATGCTATCATTAGAGGAGGATTAATTAGGTAAGGTTAAATTAGACAAGAGATCACCAGAAAAAAAACCGAAGGGCGAGAAAGTACTTATCATTAAGGGGGCAGATAAAGCATGTTTTTAAAAAAAACCTTTTTTATTGTTTTAGGTAAGTTCCAGAAAGCGCTGACATCTTGATCTTCAATAATCTCTAGAAGGTAAAAAAACTGCGAGTGCGAGTTTGACTCGCACCCCGAGGGTTCAGGCTAATAAGTAATTAAAAAAACATAATTAAAACGTACATCATAATGACACTTAAATTGTTATAATAGAGTCACTTTTGTTTACAATCCTCCATTTGTGACATGTTTTTAATCTCTTTAAAATAATTATTTTTATGTTTTTCTTAATATAGTTAAAGCTAACTATGTCAATTTGTTTATATTTGCTGAAAAAATCTTATGTGACAAACAGACGGACAGAAAGACACCTGTGACCTTTTTTTACCTAATTGGTACGGAACCCTAATAAGTATAATGAAGGGTTAATTTTCATTTCTCATAAGCACTTCGTATTATTACAAATAATCACAAGAATGTTCAGCCGCGAAACTTTTTAAATTAAAATGTTGTATATTAATTTAAATTTGTCGAACAAATTATTTCTTTGTCACCTCCTATAAAATTGTTACAAAGTTACTCATGCGGTTACAACAAGGGATAAAGTTATATCTTAAATGCGGAAACTCGGTTGCTCAGCAGCACAGATAACTTGGGAATTGTTAAGTACACAATAACATAAACAGCCATGTGGGAAAATATTTGACGATACGGCTCTTCCGTGTGTTTCCATTGTTTAAGACGGCAAGATATTTTCACGTTTTCAATTTTAAAATGTTCATGCTCTTCATGAACCTTTTCGCCCAGTACATTAACACGGTTCGACTTAAGGACCTTTAATAAACGAGCCTATTCTCTACCTAAAGGTTGGCAACTTGTGTTATTCTTTGACGGGTGTCCTTCAAATATACAGGGCCGGTATTCAAAAACCATTCCATCACAGCTCAAATACGATATCCAGACCTAGGAATATTCGGGGCAAAATTAAATGACAGCTAGGGATTGCCTATATCGATAAACTCAATTATCGCTCCAAGTTTTGTTTGTAAAAATAAAATTTGATTGAAAGTATTCAATGAAACAAAATAGCAAAATGATTCTGGTTATTCTTTATTTTAAAAGGATTTTTTAACCTTCACTCAGATATTTTTTCCGTATTGTGAATTTCAGAACGACTGTCCCATTTACTATTGTTAAAATAAACGACTAGAATTTGTTAGGAGTAAAAACAATATGACGATGATGAGTGAAGGTTATAAATCCTTTTAAAATAAAGAATGACCAGAATTATGTCGCTGTTTTGTTTAATTTGCATACTTTAAAAAATAAACTATTGTTACAATCAAAACTTGGAGCGATCACTAGTATATGGGAAAAGCATCGATAATTAAGTTTATCGATATAGGCAATCCCTAGCTGTCATTTAGTTTTGCCCCGTATATTCCTAGGTCTGACGATATCGTTTTTACCGCCTAGAATAGAGGTGCAAAAACAATTACCGTACTCGCTAGTGAGTCGAATGCTCTGTCCTTCGCACTCTCTAAGAACACTGCGAGGCCTGAGAGAGTCAGAGCATTCGACTCGCTAGCGTGTACGTTAATTGTAACTCATGGCAAAGGCCACCTGATGGTAAGTGGAAACTGTGACCCATAGACATTCGCATTCACAAGACTGCAATGCAATCCTAAGACTGCAAATGCGTTGCCAACCCTGAGGACTAAGATGGAATGCCTCTATGCTAGCCATTTCACCGGCTGTCTTATTCCCAAACCGGAACACAATAAGCGGTAGGTTAATGGATAAGATGGTGGTAGCGATCCGGACGGACCCTGCACAAGGTGCTACCACCCGATAGATGATTGCTTATCACAAGTTGTCGCTAGATGTCACTAGATATCTATGTAAAAATCGGTAAAAAATATCGTATCGTCCATTACAAGGTGAACGCGCAATAATTCGGCGTAGGAGTCCAAAAGAGTCCCTAGACCGGTTTACATTGATATCACCGATCTCGGGTTACAGCGCAGTGATCGGGCTGTTTTTTTTTAAAGTTTACGTTTGAGTAACGCGGGGTAATGAGTTATGGGGTGAAGGAAATTGATACAGACAGTCTAAGATCTTACACAGAGAGCACTATAAACAAGTCTAATATATAATTTAAAAAAATATCGGGAAACTAAGAATCATACAAACAAGTCAAAAATCTTACTCCAGGGTAGTGATTCTCTCAACAACGACGGTCGGACGGACGGACGAGTGAATGTCCAAGTGGCGAGTTTACATAAGTAGTTCCGTCAGTGCGGGCAAAACATATTTATAGCGAGTGCATTTTCTTTTTAGCAGCATGGTTTCTGTCTTATTTCACGTGTAACATCATAAAGGACATGGATGGAAAGGTCTGTCAAAACACAACGAAGTCTTATTTTAAGTTGATCATCAGATCAAATTATGTCCGACGTTCCAACGATAATTTTAATAAAAAAAGTAGTTGAAATTTTACCTAAAATCAGACATTTCAAACAACTGTTCCGATCAATTCTCGTTAGTGAACAAGGGCAAATTAATGAAGAAATTAATTGTATCACCGCTCCATCCATCTGTTACTTAGGTCTCGGGAGCATTCAAAGAACTAACTTCTGAAACTCCATGTTTCGTTGGGATGGCGCAAGTTGGTGGCAGAAGCGGGAAACGTCTACCGTAGAGTAAGGTAAGATGGGGTAATTGCGCCTACGGGGCAAAAATATACGGTTTGTCGCACTTACCCCGTTGACGCTTTTACCCCACCTGACCTTTATGTGGTTTTTAAACAGTCGTGATTATTGACGATCTTGAAGAAGTTGATGATACTTTGGTAGAGAGAGATAATATAAAGGGTTTTTTGTGGAATAAGATGCAAGAAAATTGTATTATTTTAAGTACTTTAAGTGCCAAATAAATTTTATTTCATTTCATTCATTTCAAGACGACAATGAGCGACGCGATGCAGTTACGTAATGTTATTATTTTAACTTCGTAATGTTACATAGCACATGCTACTATTTATTTGTACTGGAAAAATGTATGGTTGCCGCGGGATTACAACATTACGAATTCTACGCGGACACTATATGCAAAGGATGCAATTCCACTTTGCAAGTTGTCGACTATTCGAGGCGCTCTGCGTTGAATACGGTCATAATGGTAGTAGTTTATTTTAGGGTGTTCCAGCCCAGATATGGGAACAAAGGGAACTACACACTCAATAGTGCTTCTTACAGATTTAATATATCAGAAGAAATTGTCTGTTTGTACAGGCTGTAAAAAAATAATTTCTGGGTCATTGCGGAACTAGTGTAGTCCAAGTGACTCCTTAAGTCAAATCCAAAAAAGTTTCTTCGAATTTGATAGACCATACGTCTTTTTGACATAGTTCCATAGAGTTATATTTGATCTGCTGCACTAATTTGTCAAAGGCGTTAAAGCGACAAGGTACAACACAATGTGCAGCTACTTATAATTCCAACTGTTCATCCTTACAAACACGTGTGGTTACTAATGTATTTTATACATGCAAACGATTTTCTGCAGTCAGGAGTTGTTCCCGCTACGTTTCCCGCTTTGTTTCCCGCTCTTGGCTTGCACCGCACGTGTCACAGCATGGCATTTGAACCCGGATCGATTCCGTCCGGGCCGGCTTTTATTCCTATCCTTTGTACTTTTTCATCTCCAGAGGATTAACCGAACTTCTGCGGTCCGCCAGCTCGATACGACTTATCTTCTATTTATTAGTTTTCTTTGTTTATACGGTTGAATTTGTTTACTTACGAATTTTCGGTAACGTTGGAGGCTGTAGGGCAATTTGGATACACTCTGTATATTCAGTTGTGGTTTTGTACATCACTAGCGACCCGCCCTCGCTTTGCTTCGGTTTATGTGAGTTTTCTGTAACACCCGTACACAAACCAGAATCTACATATTATACATATAAACCTATTTAAAAAAAACGCATCAGAATCCTTTGCGAGTCCATTTTGTATAAAAAACAGAGAGCTTGGCAATGAAAGTGTTAAAGATCTAAGCATACATGGACAGACAGATAGCCAGCGGGAAGCCTTTGTTTTATACTATGTAGTGATGTTGTTTTCTAGTACTGATACTTTTTGTTCACTCTCTCAGTTCTACTGTATACGGAACACAAATATTTATTATACTACCCATAGCAAAATTAAAAATCTTGTATCCTATGTAGTGATGTAATATTTTATGTCATTTATCGGATTAATCATCTGCATCATCAATATGTCAGCCGAAAGACGTCCACTGACAGGCCTTTCCCGAGGATCTCCATGAAGGTCGGTGCTACTCGTATCCATGGCTTCCCACGAGCTTCCTCAGATCGTGGGTCCACCTTTTAAGATTCGGCCCTTTTTCAGTATTTCACCGATTTGACTCGAAAAAGTACGCCTAGGGCGGCCCCTTCCGACACGTCTACTCACTTCCGATCTGTATATCTCTTTCGTCAATCTTCTTTCATCCATCCTTTCCGAAAAAAATAAATATATAAATATATACTTTAATTTTTTTTTATGTTTCAAATTAAAGTGTGAACTCAACTCTTTTCATGTGCTGCGAGTCACATGTTTCAATTACGCAGTTTTATGAAGCTAACTATTTTTAAGTAATTAAGATATTATGTATAATATAGCATAGAAGTGTCCAATATTCCTGACCGAATTTTGTTTAGATTGCATTTGACGTTACTAAATAATCCGCAAAATTAAATGTATGAAAAACACCGGGTTCATAAAATTCTCCATGTGAAACGCCAATTTCAAAGGTAAGGACCTAATATATGTATAAAAAAGGTAAATCTGACTCACTGACTTATATATCAACGCACACCCGAGACTATTGTACCTAAAAACTTGAAATTGGGTACAGGGGTAAGTGATTAGAGAACAAAGAATTTTCTGAAAAACGGGAAGAAATAGGGGGGGGCGGAAAGTAATTCTACACGTAAAAGAAGTCGCGGGCGTCCAGTATAGAAATAAATGTAAAATATATAAAAAAACCTCGAAATTATGGAATTTGAGAGCTGATATCTTTTTAAAGGCCTAATCGATTCTCAAGAAACCTGGCTAAGAACCAACTGGATGAAACTAGATTTCTTTAAAAAAGCATCGCATCCAAATATGTCTATCCGTTTGGGAACTACGATGCCACAGACAGTCGTCCTCGTACGTGTCGTTGTTTAATACCCAAAGTACGACTCGGGAGCTTAGTTTGGGGCTAAGTCAATTTGTGTGAATTATCCTCTGATATTTATTTATTGTTGCCAGCTACAAATTCCCGTTATAGACGAATTAGCGAGAGCGTGGAATTGCACATGTAGTGGTATTGTGTGTTTATAGGCAAGAGAAAGAGAGAGAGAAGTATTTAAGTATTTCTCTCTCTGTTTCTCTTGCCTATACACACACCATACCACTAAATATGCATTTCCACGCTCTCGCTAATTCATCTATAAGCGTAGCACTTGTAAGGAGACAATTATGAAAAGTGGAATCTCCCAAAAAAACATCAGTAGTGTAATGTGATCAGTAGTGTAAAGTGTATGTAACTCCATTATTATAAGGCAACCTTGTTTCATTAACCACGACGACGAAAGAGAGATATGCAGAGTGAAAGTAAGTGGAAGCGTACTTTGTCTAATCAAATCGTAGAAATACTGGAAAGGGACCGAATCTTAAGTAAGGTCAGGTGGGGTAAGACCGTCGACGGGGTAAGTGTAACAAACCATATATTTTTTAAGATATATGGTTAGTTTGACGGACTTGCCCCGTAGACGCAGTTGCCCCAGATGGGGTAAGAGCGTCAACGGGGTAAGTGTAACAACCACATACTTTTCAGGAGATATTGTTGGTTTGACGGACTTGCCCCACCTTACCTTACCCGAAACCGACGTGCGTGCGTGACTCGATGTATGAATGTGGAAGAAGCGAAAGAGATTTGTCAGGATCGTAGCAGGTGGAAAGAAGTGGTCCCTGCCTAGCCTACCCCTCTGGGAAACAGGTGTGATTTAATGAATGCATGTATGTAAAAATCGAAATCAAATCCCATCTCATTTCACCCTGTATTTAATCCAAGGGTTTCCCGTATGTCCGAGCACGCACAGGTGTAACGCGATCCGCATTTCTACATTGTCCTGCTCTGACACTTGACTAATTCTGTCTGACATGCATTGAGTACAAGCTCTGCGTTATCTGTGGAAGATACGATCTAGGATTACAATAGATAGCTTGTAACCTATTGGTTAGATGGTCTGTGGTGCGCGTGCACATAGATGTGTCACTATTTATGTTAAATCGAATGAATTTACAGTTGAATTGATACTTATTAATAAAATAGGGAGTTTATAAACAAAAGTGATTAAAGCCAACTCAACTTTGTAAACAATATTATCTTTAATTCATGGTGTAGTGTTTAAATTGACTGTCTTTTTTTTAATTAACATAATAATAAGACTTTAGTCCCAGTGATACGTCGTAATCGTAACGTAATTATAAGACACTGGCACATAAAAAATAGTCAAATGTGCCCACAGGCCACAAAACCTATAGCCCTATCACAAGGGTGTCCTTTATTTCGACTATTTTTACCCAAATTGTGCGGCAGTCTGCGTTGTAACTAACCACCCGAACCGATTAGTTAGTCTGTCTCTCGAACTCGGGAACTCATTTTAATTAGTCCCTAATTGATAGGTGCTACTTACCTTTAATTATTAAGCTGAAACTTACCCAGGTGGGGCAATTTGGAGAATAGTTGGCGGGAAATTAAAGGAGCGCGTAAGAGGGAATTGGTCCGAATTACTGGGGAAATCTTTAGGTGTGAATTTGATGGGGGACTAATAGAGAATACATTTGCTGACTGAGCACCCTGTATAACTAACAATAGAATAAAGGGCATTGGGTAAACTCGTTTTTCAGCGGCCACGCAGGATTTTTACATAGTTATTTAGAGGACCTCGAAATACACATAGATGTATTTAATTTACGGCGTGTAATAATATCGGAGCCGAGATATTTAAGATTTAAGTGTTCAGTTTTTGTAAAAGTACGCCTAGGTAATACTTGGCGTACCTATTAATTATCTCGACTCCGATGCACTTAAGAGTATACATTACATAACAAAAAAAAAAAATTGAATTATTCTATCATAATTTACCACTTTTGCTAATGGCCGCTCACCTTGAAAATGAATGACTTTTACAAATTACACTTTTACACAAACCCGTTTTGTTTAAAAAAAAATGAAGTCTCCTAGTTAATTGATAAAAAAACTTTGATAAACCAGTTGTTTTGATGTCACAATTTTTGTTGGTTGCTGTTTTAATTCTATGTTTATGAAATTGTAATGTATTTGATTGACTTTCAGAGTAGGTCTTCATTAGGTCTATGTTTATTTCAAATACAAATTATTTCAAATCTAAACTTAATGTAAAAATGCGTAATAAAAGTAGTGTTTATTGCTTTCAAACCAACTAATTTTCCATTGGCAAACGTATTTTTTTTTTTAATTATTTATTAAATAAACAAAGCTATAATTTTATTGAATTTGGCTCAATCGATTGTGAACGAACACTATTTACTGCTGAAACCATGATGTTTTCAGGATATCTTAAACATTGATTTTTACGTTAGGTTTGACTTGCTTTACATGAAGCCAAAATCCTGCGCAATGACACGTACCTTGAAAGGTGTTTTGATAAAATAATAGGTACTTACCCAAAATCCATATCCATACTAATATTATAAATGCGAAAGTGTGTCTGTCTGTCTGTTACCTCTTCACGCTTAAACCGCAGAACCGATTTAGGTGAAATTTGGTGCAAAGATAGTTTGAATCCTGGGAAAGGACATAGGATAGTTTTTTTCCCGAAATTCATCCCCTGAGGGGGTGAAATGGAGGGTGAAAAATTGTATGGAGCTACGATATAAACGAGTTCCACGCGGACGGAGTCGCGGGCAGAAGCTAGTAAATAAATAAAATTGAAAACGAACCTTCCTGAGAACATGTTCTCTGGTCATCCTACTAAAATTAAAGCCCATGACCGTAAAAAATAAAAAATATAACTCAATTGCGCAAAAAAAATGCTATACCCTGTAATAAAGGCAACAACCCTGTATTAAGGGATGACTGTAAATTTGAAAATTTCAGGATAATACCGAAACGATCCGCGGGAAGGACGCTGTGACAACGACTGAATAGATTTTGAGAGAGGCCGCTTGTTACACCGTACTGATAATTTAGGTCTTTTATTTTTACGACTTCGATCGAGTTGATAAATCGAGATCTGTACCCTTACCATGAGTTTCAACTACAGTACTCGCTAGCGAGTCGAATTCTCTGTCCTTTGCACTCTATAAGAATACTGCGAGGTCTGCGAGGGACAGAGCATTCGACTCGCTAGCGAGTACGATAATTGTATCGCATAGTGACAATAATAATGACACATTGAACGGTCAATAATAACCCTAGTATTCAGTAGATGCGTCGAAAATATTTTTCTATCCTAGATGGTTACTTTAGCTCTTAAATAATTTAAAAAAACGATATAATGGCGTCCTCTGCTTTCAGACCAACATGTGGCCTAACTTTTTTTACTGAACTTAGCTTTGAAACATACAAATTTAACTAGCTATAATGTAAACAAAAACTGCTACTTCTTATGTTGAATCTGTGAAAAAAAAAGCGGCCAAGTGCGAGTCGGACTCGCGCATGTAGGGTTCCGTACCACTATACATCTAAATAAATGTATTTCTTTTTTCTTTATTATATTTGAGTTGATTGAATGAAAGGTAAAATGCGGTTTACAATTTATAACGTATTAAAAAAAAACGAATTATTAGATCTCGTTCAAACCAATTTTCGGTGGAAGTTTGCATGGTAATGTACATCATATATATTATTTTTACATTTATCATTCCCTTATTTTAGAAGTTACGGGGGCGGACACACATTTTTCCACTTTGGAAGCGTCTCTCGCGCAAATTATTCAGTTTAGAAAAAATATATATTAGAAACCTCAATATCATTTTTGAAGACCTATCCAAAGATACCCCACACGTATGGGTTTGATCAAAAAAAAAATTGAGCTTCAGTTCTAAGTATGGGGAACCCCAAAAATTTTTTTTTTTTTTTCTATTTTTGTATGAAAATCTTAAAGCGGTTCACCGAATACATCTACTTACAAAGTTTCCACAGTATAGCTCTTATAGTTACGGAAAAAAGTGGCTGTGACATACGGACGGACAGACGGACGGACGGACGGACAGACATGACGAATCCATAAGGGTTCCGTTTTTTGCCATTCGGCTACGGAACCCTAAAAACATGGACCTCTATATATTTCCTATTGACGTAGAAGATACAGAAATACCTTTTACCATCTTGCGTTCCCGACAACCTCTTGGGCATAAAACTACCTATTCCACACCATAAAACTAAATTATGCATGTATCCCGTATAAACACGACCTCATGCAATTTTCCCAACAATTAAACACTATTCAAAATCATTTTCTGAAGACGAGATATGGCGTGGAAGGCCGTTGATAATTGATTTACGATTATTACTACAATAAATATAGTATCCTATAGTCAAGACTGTTTTGATGGCTACCAACTTCTTTAGAAAATAGAGTGTATCGTTGGTTCAATTTCTATTGCGATTGCGACTTTATAATAAACGGAGAAAGGTTAAATTTTCTTTAGGTGTTAGGTGGTAGATTCGTTTTTTTTTTGGTTTTAACTAGTCACGGCGAATTTTCTAGTAACCAAAGTTGTGTTCGCAATTAAAGCCGTCGTTAGTTAGTTTTAATTATGATATATTGTTATGGATGTGGAAAGGTGGGTTTTTGTTGTTTTTGAATTCGGTAGGTAAACTAGTTGTTATGTTAAATTGGGTGTTTGACCCTTTTCGGTTGTAATACAAAAGGAATTTTTAACCGATTGTTGTCCACAAAACCTTAGAAAATACATATAGATACAAACAACACAAAAGCATCAATTCACTCCATGATAACTGGTGCCAAACAAAATCGGCCTTGAAAAAAACGTAGGGTAAAATCACCTGTGGTCAGCCATAGACCTGTTGGTCGGCCTCTACCTATACTTTGTATGAGTGAGAAGAGTACGAAACATATATTTCCCACTCTTCGCACTCATATAAGGTAGACTACTGGTCTCTGGCTGACCACTGGGTAGTGATTCTGTAAACAACGCCGGTCGAGCGGACTGTCGTGCGAAACCAAGCGGCGAGATTAAGTAGTCCCGTCAGTGCGAACAAAACACATTGTAGCGCGTGCATTTTCAATTAAGCAGCCTTATACGTTCGACCCATCGTGCTGCTAAATTGAAAATGCACGCGCTACAATGTGTTTTGTTCGCACTGACGGGACTACTTAATCTCGCCGCTTGGTTTCGCACGACAGTCCGCACGACCGGCGTTGTTTACAGAATCACTACCCTGGTGACTTTACGCTATACGTTGAGTGAGATAGAAAGTAATGATGCCGTCAAATTTATTTATGCTGTCTACTTTCCGTATAAATCCTTCTCATTTGTTCTTTTTTCGTGTCCTTCTCTATGGTTTTCTGAACTTGCCTTAAACTACAAACAATTTCATAATGGAGCTATTACGAAACACTACAAATAACACTTCAGCGTCATGCAGTTTCTCACCCCGTGTGATAATATATCATTTAGCAACCGTAAAGATATAATGACTCGTTAGTAGAAGGGTAACTAAGGGTAGCGTAACTATTAGGGGTGAAAAGACAAATTGAAAACCATTTTACAAAATGGCTGCCGTTTTGAGGACGAAAGTGCTTATGCAACTGTTATTTTTCTTTATTAACATAACAATCAGTTACTTTTCTTTTAAATAGACATTTGCTTGTGTTTTATTAATTGGTTGTTCATAATGATATCGTATGTGTTGTTTTAAATCTATATCGACAATTATCTTTAGGCATATCGCGAGTATATAAAATGTTCGAAACAATGTTTTTTAATAATATTTCTTAGAACTTTATATTTTCATGGACTTATTAATGATAAAACTGCAATTAACTAAAAACGTAAAAAATTTACTAGTCAGAGAAAATCTAACTAATTTACAAGAAATATTTAAAATACTATAATGAAATAAAATCTATAAATAAATTTAATATAAATACACAAACACATAAGTAAATTATTTAAATAAATGCATACAATACATACATACTTATGATAATTTATTTATGTCTAAAAAAACAATAAATATTTTACTTGTAAATGAAACAACCTCTCTTCATATACAGGCGTGAGAGGTGAGAGGCTTGTCAAATAACTGGGTGGTGATTCTGTAAACAACGCCGGTCGTGCGGACTGTCGAGTGATATCCAAGCGGCGAGATTAAGTAGTCCCGTCAGAGCGAACAAAACACGTTTTAGCGCGAGCATTTTCAATTTAGCAGCATGGCTTCTGTCGATGAGATCGAACGTATAAGGCTTATACGTTTTTGAGAGAACGACACCCCTGTGCACCGTTGCCCTTTATAAAATAATCCACTCTCATCATGCATTAGCTCAATCGCGACACGGTGTAACGGCGGCCGCCTTAAATAGATTTTAAAAAGTTGCCGCACTCCCTGGCCGTGCCATCTGCGGATCCGAAGTTATTTAATAAAAATATATTTCCCGGGACTCGTTCCCCGGGATTTCGCTCCATCCCGGGAAGGATTTAAGCGACGCCTTTTACCACGAGCAGTTTTTTTTTCGCCAATTCAAAAGTCCACTTTGTCGCATGAGCTGGGTTTTAATGTTGAGAACAGCCTGTAGCTGGATTGCGTGTGCTTAAATTGATCCAATACCAAAATATAATAATAATACGTAATAAGCAAGCTGACTTAGTATAGTTTTTGTTTTTGTATTTTTACCGGCTGTGAAAAGACGGGTTCAGGGTTTGAGGTGATATAAATTATTTTGTATTAAAGAGAAAACCTGTTTAAACATACTTATGGCAGAATTTACTTTTAATTCGTCTAGTAGTTTAGTACCTTTTTTTTATGGCATAGAGAAGACAAACGAGCACACAGGCCACCTGATGGTAAGTGGAAACTGTGACCCATAGACATTCGCATTCACAAGACTGCAATGCAATCCTAAGACTGCAAATGCGTTGCCAACCCTGAGGACTAAGATGGAATGCCTCTCTGCTAGTCATTTCACCGGCTGTCTTATCCCCAAACCGGAACGCAACAATGCGAACACTGCTGTTTGGCGGTAGGTTAATGGATAAGATGGTGGTAGCGATCCGGATGGACCCTGCACAAGGTCCTACCACCCGCAAATTATGACCACACCTTAATGACATTAAAACCACACAAAACACATTTCCCTAAGCAAACATGATTTTGTACAAAACAAAACTAAAACACCAAGTATTAAAATGTCAAACTCGCGCTAATCTAAATTTATTCTAATTTTAATAAAAAAATAATTAACATCGTAAATGCTTAAATTACTTCACCGAGTAAAATATGACGTCCGAACGCATTTTAATTGCATTAACGAATATCAACAAGCAAATTTTAACTTAAAACCCTTCAGCTAAAGTTTATAACCAAAACCGTTAAACTCATCAACATGCATATAAAACTTGTAAAAACAAGCAATTTTAAAATCTACCAGCTTGTAATAGGGTTTTGAAATAACTGCATAGTTGAACCCCATGCTATTCGAATCATTAGCTCCATTTCTTTGAGATCGTATCAAATGATATAGAATAGGCCCCCATGCCATAAACCGTTTACGATACACGATTTTAAAGTCGTCAGATCGTTACGACTTTTTAGTGTCAACAGATGATAGGGTAAATTTAAAGTTAGTTATCGAATGATAGTCTTACCATTATTTTTTACTCTATTATTTTATTTGGGGCTACTCACTAGATTGAAATTAAAAAATTGAATTATGAATTCTAAAGTAACAACCATGCAAAAGATAAAGGGTGTACTTAATGATAAGATTAGAATTCAAATGAGCTTAAGTATGTTACACAAAGTTTCTTTTGAACTCAGAAAGAAACGCTCAATAACAGTTAATGTGAAACTTTAAAGAGGTAGGTACATAATACAAGTACGATAATTGAAAATCAAAAAATCTTTTGTAATATTTGCGTTTGTGGAAAAACACAAGGTTTGTTTTAGGCTAACAGTACAACTTGAAAAAAAATGTGTTCTTGAATTTTTCTTTAATCGTGGAAACTTTGAAAAGTAGGAAATATATTTCCCGCATGGTTGCCGGGTTAGAATAGTGCCACTAAGGACCAAGGGAATAAAGGCTGTCACTAATACACTGGTAATCTTAGCCTAATTGTGCAAAACGTGGTTACAGAATTATTAACAAGTTTTTAGAGTTGTTAGTATTTTTTTAGCTCTGCCTACCCCACTCTGGGAATAAAGGCGTTAGCTTATGTATGTATGCATGTGTAGGGAATTAATAACGTATTCAAAATTAAAACGTAGTCGTGAACGTGAAGTGTAAATGCTCCACAACAAATTAGATTCAACTACAATTTTAACATAATTAAACTGATCATCAGTAACAGATAAACTAACTATTAAAAAGTTTTTTAGACTGTTTCCTTTCACCGATCGGCGCTTGCGCCGCATAACTATAGAACATGTGTTCCGTAGTTTATTTATACATCATTAATCTTCATTTCCTCAACTAATTAGCTTTAACATTAACATTTGAATTATTTCGGGAAAAAATTGACGGCTCTATTTTGGGCGTCACCTGTCGTTTTTTATTAGACTACGTTTTAATAGAGTCTAAGGGATAATTTAGTTACACAAGTTCATAATGCGTTCTGATGCAAACCTTATTTTTCTCACCTCTCGGAACAGCAGGGTGAAAATTCTCGCCCACGCCAAAACTGACGCTCCTTCTTCTTCTTCTTTTTCATTTATACTTCAAATTCAAATTCAAAACATTTTTTTGACAAAAAACACACTACAACACAATAACATGGTAAAAGAGTAGAAACAAGATTAGAGCAGAGATAGAATCGTTGCACCGTAGTGTGAAGTCAAATAGGATATAGGATATAGGGGTGTCATTCTCTAAAGAAGCAAAGGTGAACGAATGCAAGAGTGATGTCCAAGCGGCGAGATTAAGTAGTCCCGTCAGTGCGAACAAAACACATTGTAGCGCGTGCATTTTCAATTTAGCAGCCTTATACGTTCGACATCACGTTCGACAGCGCCAGAAGACGGAATTCTGTAGCCAGCTCAGCATGTGCTGCAGCAGGAGCCACGGCGGCGCTGGTTTCTAGCTGAACCCTGGAGTTCACCTATTCGTAGCTGAACGCGAACGCGTGATGAGATAGAAATGTGTGATAAATGTAGTGAAAATGAGTATAGTAAACGTAATAACAAATATAAATTACATATATTTTGCGGGTGGTAGGACCTTGTGCAGGGTCCGTCCAGATCGCTACCACCATCTTATCCATTAACCTACCGCCAAACAGCAGTGTTCGCATTGTTGTGCTCCGGTTTGGGGATAAGACAGCCGGTGAAATGACTAGCATAGAGGCATTCCATCATAGTCCTCAGGGTTGGCAACGCATTTGCAGTCTTAGGATTGCATTGCAGTCTTGTGAATGCGAATGTCTATGGGTCACAGTTTCCATTTACCATCAGGTGGCCTGTGTGCTCGTTTGTCTTCACTACGACATAAAAAAAAATGTATTGTTAAAAAGTCTTTAAAAAGGTGTCAATGTGCAAGAACAATAAATAAATATGACAACCAAAAAACATGTGATGAACTTATAATAAATGAATAAAATTACGGTACTAACGACACTATCGTAAATAGGTAGGGTGCGTTGTCGAACAGTGAACCAACCAGATACTTTGAACCACCGCCATATTGGGAGAACTGCGACGTTGCCACTTTGACCGAACTTGTTAATACTTGCCCCGCGGGCACCCTTCCCCTCTCCCGTAGTGAGCCGGCGGCCACGGCTAAAGACTGACGTGTGAGTGCGGTTTGTTTGTTGCTCCGAAAGAAAACGGAGTATTCTCACGTAAGTGTCTCGATTTTTGTACATTTTGTTATTAACTATAAGGACAAAAGCTGTACATTATCGAAATTGCTGTAGTTTTAGTCGTTTTATGAGCATAATGCGTTGTGGCAATTCAATATATAACCTATATATTTTTTATATTGTAAGTTGAATAGTGTGTGTATTAAACAGTGAACCAGGTCCGCATAGTACTTACTGATCCGGTTCACTGTGTACCTTAGGTTCACTGTGTACCTACCTTAGGTTCACTGTGTACCTTAGAACCAAACTAAAACTTTTTATTTTAACAGTTATTGTTTTTGACATGTGGAATAGTTTATATGATAGGTACTTAAAGAAGTTCTGGCTTGACTCTATCTCCTAAATATCAATTATCCTCTAGATACGTAAAATGTAGTTTATGTATGTATATTTAACAAATAATATGTTTATTTCTATATCTATTTATGTAGGTATTTGAATGTAGTTTTATTTTAAATTTAATTATATAAGTTTTATTGGTCTTCTTCTTGTACACTTGTTTACTCGTTGCACAACCGTTCACTCATCTCAATCTCTCAAGGGTTAGCTGGAAGAGATCCCTTAAAGGGATAAGTTCGCCTTTGTACATATTTCTATATTAATTGTATTGTTATGGTTTTTCTTTTGTACAATAAAGTGTTTACATACATACATACATACTTTAAAGTTTTTTTTATTAGAAGAAACATTTTTTTCGCTTGTATTTTTTTAAATAAAAGTTGATTTTCAAAAATTGCGTGTTTTTTTTTCACAAAGCATTTTTTACTGGAAATGAAGTAATAATTGAATGTTGAAATATAGTTCAACAGTGAACCATATTTCAACAAGATTCAAGGTTCAGCGTTAACTACCCATAGTATACATTGAGCCAATTTTCATTTAAAAAAAAAACACCTTCTTTATGGGTTTGGATTTGTTCCTTTGGTTTTCTGTAGCCTGTAACTGAGAAACCCTATAACATTACCTAAATTATGACACCAAAACGATTTATTTTTTCTCTTTTTTAGCTTTATTTTGTACCAAATTATATAGTACACAGTGAGCCAAATTTTTTTTTTTTTTTAACTCGTTTCTGAGTCTTGGATTGTTCTTCTGGCTTTATGTAACGTGTAACTGAGAAATCCAATGAAATTACCTAAACGATGACGCCAAAACGAAATTCTTAGCTTTATTTTCTAGCAAGTTATGTGACTTAGAAAAAAAGGTGGTTCACTGTTCAAAGCACATTAAATTATGGTTCACTGTCGAAATATAAGTGGTTCAGTGTAAACTATCCATAGTACACAGTGAGCCAAATTTCATTTTTTTTTAAAACCTCCTTTACGAGTCTTAGTTTGTTCATCTGGCTTTCTGTAATATAAAACTTAGAAACCTTATTAAATTACCTAAACGATAACACTAAAATGAAATTCTTAGCTTTTTTTTCTATCAAGTTATATGACTTAGAAAAAAGGGTGGTTCACTGTTCGACAACGTACCCTACGTTGGGACAACTCGACCACCACCGGTTGGTAAAAGTTTTTGGTGTTCAAAGAGGTACTCTCTTAAAACAGTTTTAAAAGAGTGTAGGGCAGACATTAGTGTGATGAGCGCGAATATTTGTTCCTGAGTCATGGATGTTTTCTATATATTTAAGTATATATTTCTCTATATAAGTATTTATATCGTTGTCTAGTACCCATAATACAAGCCTTGAGCTTAGTTTGGGACTAGGTCAATTGGTGTGACATTGTCCCCTGATATTTATTTATTTATTTATTACATTTTACTTCTTTCTCTCTCCCTTCTCCGTGACGCACACGTGCGAACCGCGCGATTTTCACCAGCCTGATCCGAGAGGTGAGAAAAAGGTTGGCTTATAAATTTACAACCCATTAAAATGAATTTTCATTACGCCTGTTTTAATAGGCGGCGTAATCTTTATTGTCTGCGATAAGAATCAGTGCTTTTAGGATTTAGGTAACACTAAAATCATTTTGTCAGATTTAGGCCAAAGAATATTATTATCTACAAAGCCTGTACCTGAAGCCAGGCCTAGCCAAAATGCAAACGCTGCTTACGGCTCTATTTTCGACTCAAAACGTATGTAGACATAAGCAGTTAAACTGATCTGCCATCAGCTTACGTCAATCCGAAACATTTTGTTGATTTTCGAAATCTTGACTACATCTCCTTACGTTACATTATCGTGTCGTACCGGTGGCCCTAGACAAAATACGCTAAGCAAATGCTATCGTTATCGAAAATGTATAGGATTTACGTAAGCTAGCGTCAACATTTCGACAATTTTCGAAAGTCCAGTACCGTAAAATGTTCCTTTTGCTCCCCCATGGGTAACTATGCTCCATATTGACTATTTCCTTTGTTACCTTATGTCAAGGTTGATGACAAATTTGCTTAAAAGAATCGATGTATACATCCAGCTACGAAGTAAATGAAAGCAATATAATGATTTATAATAAGTAAAAGCGGGAAATATGATCAATGGGGCGTTACACTCAATCTTGGCAAACAAGGTCATATCGAGCAAAGCTCGCCTTGCCATTGTTCAGGGAGTATTGACGCCAACATTGATGTATGGTAGTGAATCTTGGGTATGGCAGAAGAAGAATGAAAGTAGGATTAATGCAGTTGAAATGAGAGCTCTAAGAAGTATGTGTGGAGTTAGAATGATAGATAGAGTAAGAAATAGCGAGATTCGAGAACGATGTGGATTGAAAGAAGATGTAGTGACTAAAATCGAAAAGGGTATGCTAAGGTGGTTTGGTCATTTAGAAAGGATGGATGAAAAAAGAGTTACGAAAGAGATATGGCGAGTGAGAATGAGCGGAGATGTCCGTAGGGGACGACCTAGACGGACCTACAGTGATCAGATTCGCGATGTACTGATTAAGGGCCAAATCAAAAGCACCCGAAACCGCCGTACGTGCATGAAGAGATTGATGAATGTAGAGGAAGCGAAAATTGTGTGTTTAGATCGGTGCACCTGGCGTTCCATAATCTCTGCCTACCCTATTGGGAGACAGGCGTGAAGGTATGTATGTATGTATGTATGTATGTATGTATGTATTACCTCAATATAACCATGGAGCATCGAGCATATTTTACGGTACCAGTTGGTTTACCAGTTTGCAGGAGACTTGAGTCCACAAACCGTATACATAGGCATAGACTTTAATTTTAGAAAGAGAACCTTTGAGTCGGTTCCTAACCAAGTAGTTCCTCGTGAGCGTCATGCTTTATGTTATGAATCATAATTGTAACATCGAGATAGAAACTATGTAGTTGATAACTTCGATTGTGTTCCGATGTTGGGTTCAGACAACGGGTGTAAAATGACTAGCATGGAGGCATTCCATTTTCATTCCATTACATTACAGGATCAGCAACGAAATCTTTACATTATAGATATGATAGAAAATGTCTGACTTTCAGATTCCTTTTAGGTACTATCAGCGGACCTAATTATGGGCGTGTTTATCGAAGGCGATAAAACATCAGTCACTTTTGGCTCCGTGTGGTTGCCGGGTTAGAATAGTGCCACTCCATATCTTCCCGTGGAAGTCGTAAGAGAGGGCTAAGGGAATAAAGGCGTATAGTACTGTTAGGCGATGGGCTTGCAACCTGTCACTAATACACTGGTAAACATCTTAGCCTAAGTGTGCAAAATGTGGTTACAGAATTATCAACAATTTTTTAGAGTTGTTGGTAATTCTGTAGCTCTGCCTACCCCACTCTGGGAATAAAAGCGTGAGTTTATGTATGTATGTATGTCACTTTTGGCTCAATATGTAAGTGTGAGAGTGATGGATGCATTATCCACCGCGTCAAAGGCAACCATATTACGGGCCAACATAGCCTGTATGCTTGTTTGATTTTTTAAATACATAATAATCAGTTTCTTTCCAACCAGATATAAATGCTGAAGCTAATAAGTTCGAACTTAACTCTAGCAAAACACTCGAGGGCATTAGAAATTAAATTATCACCAATAAAAAGCTACATTTTACGAAAAATCCTAAACTAATTGCCTCCCAGTCTATTCTGGGTGTTTATATCCTCGCTAATGACGTTGGAAGGGCCGTTCCATCACGCTCTGGGCATTAGGGGTGCTCACAAACAATAATAGTGTTTAAATTGCACCCACAAATTTATTGTAATTACCCAAATACGCCCCTTGCGTGTCCCGTACTGTAGACTTTAATGATTCGAAAGTTATACGCAGCAACGCATTAGGCTTTGTTGAAAGGCTAAGATCATTTACATGGTTTCAATAGATATTTTTTATAAAAACTTTCCGTTATTTGTGTTACATAATAATAGTTTTCCCAATTTTCGTGTTTATCGTGATGGTTATAATACCACTAGCTTCTGCCCGCGAATCCGTCCGCGTGGAACTCGTTTATATCGTAGCTCCATACAAATTTTCACCCTCTATTTCACCCCCTTAGGGGATGAATTTCGGGAAAAAAAACTACCCATGTCCTTTTCTTAGGATTCAAACTCTCTTTGCACCAAATTTCACCTAAATCGGTTCAGCGGTTTAAGCGTGAAGAGGTAACAGACAGACAGACACACTTTCGCATTTATAATATTAGTATGGATTATTGTGGCCATTGTAAACTCATAATTGCTTCTTTTTTTCAAAATAGATACATCAAAAAGCATTTAACATTTTCAAAAACGATCTATTTTTTACTATTTTCGGACGAATACCATTCAGAGTCCTCTGTTAGATGCATCAGTAAACTCAAAATTGCCGGCTAATTAAACAAAATCTAAAGGCTCGGCTCAAAGAGGCACTTGATTATAATAGACGGAGGATTTACCAGTAATTAGTAGACTGCTCGTTAGCTGCGCAAACTTCAACGGGCGGCTAAAGTACCAAGCAATGCAATGCGAAGCTGGGATAAAATTTAATAGTGAAGTTGATTGGGGTTGGTGTTTGGTATAGTGTATTGATTGGGTGATCCGATGAGCTGTTCAAATTATTCTTGACTTGTTGGAATTGGAACTGAATTAAAAAGAAGTTACTTTGATTTACTGAAGGTATTTCCAACAGAGAGAACTCGAACCGTAGTTTTTCTGGTTGCAATTTTCGTATCGTCTGTTAAAGTGAATATTACTTTACTTCCTTGACTGACATTCTACTAATCAGTGAAACATCTGTTTTTTAAGTAGTTTTTGATATTGTACGCTCACTTTCTCGTATTTTGAGGAGATCTAAAGCTACGGTTGACCAGGATAGACATGTATTTATTATTAACTAGCTGTTCCCGTGTCCACTTCGTTGAGCAATATTTTTTTTGGGTTCATATATAGCCTATGACACTCACAAATCACGTGGCTTTCTATTGGTAAAATAATTTTCAAAAGTAGATCCAGAGATTACCGCTTACTACGTCACAAACTTTACCTCGTTATAATATTGGTATAGATATAGATGTCATTGTTCAGTAAAAATGTACGTCGTTCGGAGTCTTTTAGTGCACAAAATTCGGAAATCTTCATACGCAAACAGTTTCACAACAGATTTCAATCATCATTCCTTTACTCGATCCTGTCCCGCTTAATATGCGATACCATGCAATACCGGATTAACTGAAATACAATATTTATGAACACATTCTGATATTCATTCCCTCGCGTTTCAGAATGGAGTCAATTTGACACTTCATTACCATACTCGGTGACAAGTATATTGCCTTTACGAGTTCCCGTCATTTCTTTGTCACGTGTAAGGTAAAAACGGAGAAGAGCGTTTTGTTTTTCCAAATCGAATTTGGCTTTTGTTTTTGTCTAGCGTTTTTTGTCTTTTGTTGTATTGATTTGATAACGTTTTGTTTTTGCTTGGATGTGGTTACGTAGAGAATAAAAGCTTGGTGAAAAGATTTTTGTCAACGTTACGTATTTTATATGATAGCCTATAGTCTAAGGAAGATAACTCAATCCTGACATCTGTCATCGCAGTACAATTAATAATCTGTTCTTCGGTTTGAGGTTATAATTTCTATGGAATGAGAGGAGTCAAGATTAACTTCTTATCTTTTTTTACTATACTTGCATCATAAAAAACAAGTTGAATAATCTACAGACAATTTAAAGGCATTCTGCTGGTTCTAAGATCTCTAACTCTAACGTTAACTGGAATCGATGTAGGCTTAAAGCTATTATCAATAGAAATACATACATACATACATTAAATCACGCCTGTTTCCCAGAGGGGTAGGCAGAGACCACTTCTTTCCACTTGCTACGATCTTGACAAATTTCTTTCCCTTCTTCAACATCCATGCATCGAGTCATGCACGCACGTCGGTTTCGGGTACTTAAGGAAAATTGAGTAGGTGAATCATATAGTGACCACTTTACAATAGATTTAAACATTTTCTATTCAACCTTAGTTTAAAATATCGTTCGATTATTTATCACACGTTTATGAAGACATTGAAGAAATCCTTGATTCGATTTATTTCTCTTTTAAATTTGAACGCTAACCCATCCGCTGGCGCGCCCTACCCAGGCGTCAGCCGTAAAAGCCAAACAACCCTGGTAAAAGCTGCCATATCAACCTGAGACGCTTCGCACGTGGGTTAAGTTGAGGATTATAGCGGAAATATCGCGGTGAAATGAGTCTTTTATTCTTTTTTTTTGTATTTATTTCCTAGGTCAAGCATGAAAGAACTGTTAGGTAAAGATTCTTATACCAACATAGGGACAACCCCGCATATATTCACCTAGTTCCAAACTAAGCTCTAAGCTTGTGCTATGGGTACTAGGCAAATAGGTACAGTCAACCAATTTGATTCCTAGGCCACTATGGACTTTGTCAACGTGACGTTGTAAACCAAATCATAGGGAGTCTCTCACGTTTTGGTTGACAACGTCACTTTAACATAGTCCAAAGTGGCCTAGAAATCAAATTGGTTGACTGTACACTATAAAACTCTGAAGTGTCATAATTCCGAATTGATCAGAAGCCCGAATTTTCATAATTCTGAAAGCAATGTTTTGATAGAAGCTCTTATTTTTTGATATTGCTTGATAACCAAACCTAACCTAACCTACGTATAGTAATTATAAGTATGATAATATTTCTAAAATAGCTCCAGCATAACATACCTTTCGGAAAGATGAAAATACGAACTAATAAATATTCGGGAAAAAAAACGGAATTTTTGGGCCTTCCTATAGAGAAATACACATACTTCAGTATATAAATAACCAAGACTAGCAGCACTACTTAAAATTAGCAATGTGCTTTGAAAATCCTCTCCAGAAATTACTGAGAACATTCTCGAAAACATCTAAGGGTATTGAAAATTTTTCTACCCAAACAAAAATTAAGAATATTCTAAGAAGTTACTGAGAATTCCTCACAAGAAACTTCTACAAGTTGTGAAGTTTCTTATTAGTGCAATTACCTCTTATAATGGTTGATAAAATGATCATTAATTTTTTGCTAAAACTAGAGATGAGACTGAAAGTTAATGATTCCTTTATGAGATAACCTTCAACGATGATAAAATTGATTAAGTTTGTTTTGACTTACCCAGTTGATCAAACATTTATAAAATTAAAAGTCTCTTACAATCACGTATTGTCACTGAAGAGATTTAAGTGAAAAAGGGTTAAGGCTATTAGTCTCTGTATATTTATTTATTTAATTGGGAAACAAACAGCAATATTATAACACATTAAGAAACCATCACATTTAATAAGTACATGAGCCAAAACAGTTTCCACTTATAATCTAAATTACATCTCAGTTGCTCAGAAGACAAACATATTGAAAAATCATATTATTACCTTGAAACATATATGAATTACCTATACCCTTTTTTATTACAAGCTAAGTCGATTTGTTATCCATTTTCACTAGGGCCACAGAATTCCTAATGAATGTTGGCACAACTTTCAACTTAATTACCACCTTAGCACAGTGCGATATAGCTCTTAGATGATGCTTGGGGTTTGTACTTATCTTTCACTCACTCTCATACGATCTTATCTTATCTTTAGAGATGTACAAAACCGTACCATCTCCTAAGTGCTCACAGACTGTAAGTAAAGTAAAGAAACTTATTTGAATTGTGCTCCTTACGCCAGAAGTTATGTTTTAAGCCACCCCCGTTGCTTTGTATAAGTAAAATTCGATTGACATGTCATCGAGCCGCTTTCCCTGCCTTTTTATATTTTTGCAAATGTCATCTTTATGGGCACGAGGGGGCTTTTGTGGGCAAATAAAAGAGTTTATATAAGTGGGTGGGAACTGAATTAATTTGGAATTTGATGTGTTTCTGAAGGACGATTTGAATTTCACTGTCGTATTTTCGTGATATAATATTCATGTTGGTTAGGTAAGCTGCTGTTACAATTCTTTGAGTTTTATTCACGCAATTTTGTTTTTTGAAATTCGTAGAGTTTTTAAAATAAAAAAATAATCACGAATTGGTTTTGAAACAGACATGTTATACACTACAATGATTCATTTGAAATACGTGAGTACACATTACTTTCGTTCTCCATTAATGTTACTGATATGCTGCGATAGTTTGGATGTTTGTTACTAAATCACGCCAGAATGGCTGGACTGATTTGGATGAAATTTGAAATTTGACTAACTCGTTGGCTGCTTTTCATTCGGGAAAATTTAAAAGGTTCCCACTAACGATAGTCGAAATATAGGTACGCGAACGAAGGACAGAAGCTAGTGTACTTATATGACTTAAAAAACATAAAATCGTCCCATACATTTTGATTATGTAAACTAAAACATTGTGACAAATGATACATACCTACAAACATACACTCACGGTTTCATTCCCAGTGTGGGGTAGGCAGAGCTACAGAATTACCAACAACTCCAAAAACTTGTTGTTAATTCTGTAACGACATAAGACTTACCTGTGTATATTAGTGACAAGTTGCAAACCCATCGCCTAACAGTACCTATACAAGCCTTTATTGTTATTGACAAATGATAATGATACATTATTTATTACTTTTAAAAATTATGACAATCCAATTAGCTTGCTAGACAATGTTCAACAGTGTTATAACAGTTACAATACCGATCTAAATTAACAGATGTATTACAATTTCGTTCAGCCAATGCTTTAGTGCAATTACAAATGTGCAATCTGTGGAATTGACAGCATTTCGCTGTCTCCTGTGATCCTGTCAATATGTCACCAACGTTTACTGAATGATCTCAATTAATCCTGTAGCTCACCGATCCAATATTCGTCTCTGTCCAAGGCAATATCGCGTGGTAACATTGCGATTTCAGCATTCAATTCTTGCTCGCTATTTACTAGTTTATGCTAGTAGAATGTGTTCAACGGTCTTGTGGAAAGATTTTGTGCAAAGTAGCTTCTATTGCGCTCATTCTATTCTAACTACTCTAGAATTATCAAAAAGTTTTTATAGTTGTTGGAAATTCTGTAGCTCTGCCTACCCCACTCTGGGGATAAAGGCGTGAGTTTATGTATGTATGTATGTAAACTACTCTTTTTACCAGGTTCTAAAAAAACATTCGAAATGTTGGTTAAAGATAATAAATAATACCCTAATTTGTATGTTTAGTTTTGGGATTCCCATCCGTTTCAGACAAAAATGGTCTTAACAGACAGATAAAAAAACTGACAAAAAAGTCGAGTATGAGGGTTTGAAATTGAGAATCAGGTGTTTTAAAATACTGGTATTTCTGGAATGAGCTTTCTATTGTACCTACGTGGTTGGGACATGTTAAGTGTCAAAACAGGGAAAAGTTTTATAAACAACAGTGGAATACTAACACAGGTAGTTCCTACCTACTTTATAATTAAAGCAGCAATGTATGGAGCTGTAGAAAACTATTTCTACTCCTTTTTACAAAATAGGTCACTTCGGTCACCCTAGAACCTATTCCAAGCAGCAGTGTTCGCATTGTTGCGAAGCGGTGTAGGGACTAGGCAATTGGTACATGAGGTAGCTAGCTGCATTTCAAATTATAGGGATGCCACACGGGTGGCATGTTGTTCTACATATGAATTAGAACAATATGCCCCACGATGCGTTAAAACATTTGTATGTATGTATGTATGTATGTAAACACTTTATTGTACACAAAAAAAAAACAGAAAATCTAATACAATACAGAGTTAGAATGTACGATGTGCGTCGCTTTGTATAAAAACACAGAGATGCGACGACGGCAACGCACCGGCAAAACTCGTGTGGCATCGCTCTTAACCCCTCAGGATTGTCAACGCATCTGTAAGTAGCCTTAAGATTGCCAATGTTTGCGGGTCAGTCCCCACTTACCATCAGGTGTCCTGCATGCTTGTTTGTCTCCTCCGTATCAATGAAAATTACGCAATATCATGTCACCAGTGGCTCTATTCTACTACTACGCAATAGCCTAATTGGTAGTGACCCTGCCTACGAAGCTAGAGGTCCTGGGATCAAATCCCGGTAAGGGCAGATTTGTGTGATGAGCGTGAATATTTGTTCCTGAGTCATGGATGTTTTCTATGTATTTAAGTATTTATTTCTCCATGTAAGTATTTATATCGTTGTCTAGCCTAGAGCTTAGTTTGGGACTAAAAAAAATAATACAATACAATACAAAACACTTTATTGTACACCGAACAAAAACATTACAGAGAAACATAAAACCTATTTGGTTTTGACATGCCATGCTATCGTATTGTCGACATTATGACGACTTTAAAAACAATACGCTAACATGTCTCTCTTTCCTTATACTTGCAGAAATTCTTATTCTATTTAACTACTTTATTTCTCTCTTCTACGTCATCCAAAATATCTCACCTTCCTTTTTTAACTGCAGACTTGATTTTTTCCGTCTCCTTAATTGCACCGTTAGCAAAGCTGCTATATCCAAGAATTTCACACAGTAACAATGCAAATTCACCTTCTTAATCCAAAAGATCACATCTACTGCTTACTGTTGAGGAACAAGCAAGCTCATTACCGAAAGGACAAGGTTCAACTTGCTTCGGCTGTGAAATGGCAAATGTGTCTTTTGGAGGAATTGTGTTCCTGGACAGAATCGTTGCGTCATCACTAGCAGCCTGCAGAATTCCGTCTTTGAAATTGTCCAATTAAAACGTTCCTAACGTGCTCAATGCCAAAAACTAGATGGGTCATACTTTGTCTAGCCTGGTACACGTTGAACACGTTTGGTAGATTTTAATATTTTCAATAATTTTTAAGAGGATTAAGCGGGTACGTATCGTAATATATAAAGTTCAAAATACATAATGGGTCATAATATATAATGGTCATAAGATATAATGGTTTTATTTCTGAAACCGTAAACTTTTTAGGATTGTTATAAAACAAACCTACCCTAACCTAAAGGGTTCTACACGATGGTTTTTTAAAAAATCCTGACATATTTACGGATTCAGAAATAAAACCATTATTAAATATTATGACCAATATGTATTATGACCCATTATGTATTTTGAACTTTATTTAATATGATACGTACCCGGATTAAGCATTAAGCATTAATTTCGCCTTTTGTACTGAAATTAGTATTTTTGTGCAATAAAGAAAAAATAAATAGGGAACCAAAACGCCTAAATGGCATTGCTGTCAAAAAAACCATTTTAATTTAGCTACGCGTGATAATGTTCCGTACCCACTAAATCAAATTCAATTTCCACGAATTTTTAATACAGTGTGGAATAATTATAAAAAACTAGGTTCTTGACTTATAAAATTACAACGAAAAGTGGCATTAATTTTTATACATATACACCGTGTTTTTTTTGATTTACGATAACTTTAAAGGAACGTTCTTTAGGTCAAATAAAGTTAATTTCCCAAAGAAAGACAATTGATAACTCTTACGGTTTTAAAGATATTTAATTTTTAAATTTAATCAGTTAATCACGTTAAACTAATGTAAAAGGCTCTGAATTGATAATAACAATTTTCTTTTAATTCTTATGAGCAAAGAGTTTCCAATTGTTAGGTTTGTATACGCGTCCATGGAATTAGTAAGTACTAAAGTACATCTGGAAGGTGCACTACACCGATAACGCGAGCCGAAAGAAATGTACTAATGTACTACTTACTGCGTCCCTTTCTATTAAGGTGACTTTATTTAAATTGCAATTTACGGTCAAATTAATTTTACAGGCCGATGGGGCAGTAAACGAAACAATACTTACTTATTCAACTGATTGTTTCCAAAACCGATATCTGTGGATCTGTGTGGTCTCCGACAACTAATCCGTTGACAAATTGAGGAAAAGTAGCCTCCATCTTGAACTTTTTAGTTATTCAACTGATTGTCTCCAAAGCGATATCTGGGGATCTGTGTGGTCTCCGTCAACGAATCCGTGGACAGACTGAGAAAAAGTAGCTGCCATCTTGAACTTCTTAATAAGAGCAGGTAGAACAAAATACAAGCATTGAAAGCTTTCAAACAAAATCTAGTATTAAGTTGTAATTCAAGTGTCAATTATAGGAGACCACACAGATCCCCAGATCCACAAACAGGTACATGTCTTTCGGCTCGCGTTATCGGTGTAGTGCACCTTCCAGATGTACGTTATTACTTACTAATTCCATGGTCACGCCAACATTGACGTATTTGACACTGACTATTAGTTAACTCTAAAGGCCCTTTTAGAATGACCAAAGATATAACATTTAATTACTTTGCTCTAAACAGAAAAAAAAATTTTTTTTTGCAATATTTAAAAATTAAACCTACCACTTACTTTCTATGGATATACCTAGTAATATGACGAAGTTATCGTAAATCAAAAAAAACACGGTGTAGATAACATAGGTTATATTAACTAAAAACGTACTACTAATATACATGCATTTAGCACTAAAAGGGCGATCAGAACAGCAATAACCGACTAAAAGCCACAGCGCTGGTTTTCAGCTGGACCCAACTAATTATTATGTATTGGTATACTTAGAAACTGTTTCAATTTTTGTATGTGATCATCTAAGTAAATGAATAGTGAGGCAATTTTTGTGTATGTATGCAGATATGTATACTCTACATTGCACGAATAAAAAAGAAAGATATAAATATTACGAGAATGTACAAAGGCGAACTTATCCCTTGCTTGCTTAGTGTACTAGTGACCTCTAATTTCAAAATGTGTTAAACTTAAATTTATAAATGTCAAACTCTATTTTAGTCTAACAGGAATAAGTGTGCATATAAACTGTAATTTTAGGTTAAGAGCTGTAACACTTACATATTTGCAATTTATGATTTGTGATATACGCTTGAGTTTCTTGCGGCGTTTCCTCTCAGCAGTGGTCACTTGCGAAGTGCTAAGAGTAGATTGTTGACGTGTAAAAGTGTCAGTGCGGCCTACTTACTGAATAAACCTCTTTTTGTTTCGCTAGTCATTACTAGCCCGTCGAATACGAATCAGTAAAAACGCTAAAAACCTTCCAGAAATGAATCGAAGTTCAATTAAAAAAATAACTTTCCTAAATGCCTCTAGGGATGCAATGGTCACTTCTACAGTAAACACCAAAATTCGTGGAAAGTAGAAAAACAAATACCACTTTTAAAACTCGGGAAACGGCTTTCTAATTAAGCGTTATCCATTTCCCTCTCAAGGGTAAACCCCTAATTAATTAAGTTACCTACCAATTAGAATGATAAAAGTTATATAAACATTTTGCAAAACTCCACTGGTTTTATTCTGTGGCAAGGAATTATTATAAAACTAGCGACCCGCCCTCGCTTCTCTTTGGTTTATGTGAGGGTTCTGTAACACACGTACGTAATTCGAAATGTATTATAAATAAAAAACTTCCGTGCGTACGCTTTGTCGGGGTTTAAGTCCGGATTCAGACACTCGAAGTAGATGCATTTACGTTATCTATGTGTATTTGGGTCAATTAACTTTTCCTTGTACCTCGTTGCCATGGTGACGTCTCCTGGGACACTCTTGAAAACTATGATTTCAATGGATAAAGTCCACTAAAAGTCAGTTTTATTGCCAATTACCAACCCTCTTATTTAATGGCCTTTCTTCTGAATGTGCTAGAAGTATATATTATAACCTTTTTTTCTAAGAAACTCTTTTGCTGTTGTCCAGGAGACACGGGACAGAATAACAACAACAAAAAGTTGATCCATACGAGGGGCGGGTGAAAAGTTCTAAGCCTAAGGTAGAAAAAAAATGTTCAGATTTTTTTTACTATTTTTATTTTTCAATATAATCTCCCTCTAATTCAATGCATTTATTACATTTTTTAAATAATGCTTTTAGACCGTTAAAAAAAATAAGTTTTATTTTGGCTGTCGAAATGTTCCTGTACAGCCGCCTTCATCTCTTCATCACTGCCAAATCGCTTTCCCCTTAAATCTTTCTTCAAATTGCTGAATAGAAAATAATCACTAGGGGCCAGATCTGGACTGTAAGGTGGATGATCAATTTCCTCGAAGCCAGTTTCCTTCAGAGCAAGCTTGGCAACACGAGCGGTGTGAACGGGGGCGTTGTCTTGCAAAAACAAAATGCCTTTGCTCAGTTTGCCCCTTCGTTTCTCGACTATGGCTGGTCGCACTTTTCTTAATAGCTCAGCATAATAAACTGCATTTATTGTAGAGCCTTTCTCCAAATAGTCTATTAAAAGAATGCCATCGCAATCCCAGAACACGGTGGCCATTAGCTTAGACGCCGATCTTTGAACCTTGAATTTCTTTGGCGGCCTTTCACCCTTTTCGATCCACTGCATAGATTCAGACTTCGACTCTGGATCATACTGTCTGATCCATGTTTCATCAACAGTTACTATGCGGGAACAAACTTCATCTAAACCTTCTTCACATAATTCTAAAAATGCCTGAGAAGTTTGAACACGACGTTCTCTATCGAAAGCTGTGAGCATTTTCGGCACCCAACGAGCACTTACTTTTGTCATATGCAAATGTTGATGCAAAATCTCTCCAACTCTTTCCTTACTAATACCTAAGGCTTCAGCTATTTGCCAAACCTTTATTCTCCGATCCTCTAATACTAACTTTTTGACTTTTTCAGTATTTTCTTCAGTCACAACCGATATTGGCCTTCCTGAGCGAGGATCGTCTTCGATCGACTCCCGTCCAAGTTTAAAAAGTCGACTCCATTTTTTAACAGTGGCATGAGAAGGGCCAGATTCACCGTAAACACTAGACATTTCTTCAAAAATTCTTTTCGGCGATTTGTCACTTTTCGTGAGGAACTTAATGACTGCACGGTGCTCAATTTTCGTGATATGCGTTGATAATTCACACATGATGACCTTTAGCGTCGCATCTCGAGATGTAATAAACAAAAGACGATTATTTTTTCTTTTATTTATTAACTTTTTAAATGGTCTTTTTAGTGGCCAGTATCGCTAACGCATATGCAACCTCAAAATACCTTAGGCTTAGAACTTTTCAGCCGCCCCTCGTACATATAAAACTATCAGACGCACAAACTAACCCGCTAGACCTGAGGACGAAATTTCACGGGTTTCTTGGGAAGTCTAGGGGAGCACAAAGAAAGGGTTTTTCGCACATTCTTAACATAATAAATGGAAACTTTTTATTGGGTTCCGTACCTACCTGAACCGTGACTTGTTGAGTTTGGTTGTGGCGGTTCGCGACGCGTACGGTCGTGGCGTACACATGCAAGCTTCGTGCAAGCAAGCGATGTAGGTACCTTTGTTTTAAGATGAACTACTGTCTATACTGCGAGTATTTCCACACATGAAGCCATAAAAGTGAGTAAATTTTATCCCCTAGTGTATAAATACTGTAGAATATTATTAAACCTAAGCGCCACTTGTGAAACTGGGCCGGCCTAAATATTCTTGCGACTGCTTATAGTCGGTCAATGTGACTTACTATGTAGAAGATATAAAATTATTAGTAACTTTATTGATTCAACATATTATTCGAGTAGGGTATTTTTACCCGACTGCCGAAGAGGGTAATGTGTTAAGCCTATACATGTTTAACAATGTATGTTTGTTCTTTTGTGGCGCTCTAGAAACTAAACGCGTGGACTGATTTTGATGGTTCATATGTAAATAGATTTGTCTTAATTTTGTCACTAAAGATATGACAGTAATCAAGATTCAACATGGCGGCAACCAGACGCCATAATTGTAAAAAAAAAAACGACGAAGTACGAGTGGGGTATCATTGAATAGGTATTTAAAAATCATCTTTAGATTTTTATCATTTTTAATTTTGAATGATCATTTAGAATTTATAACCGTTTTTTACAGCTTGATTTTTGTTAGACTTGTTTTTTTGTTGATTTATTAGTCCTTTATGTTTAACATTTGCTGCTTCCGTTGTTGGAAAAGATTGAGGAACTAATGCGTATCAATTTCTAAGAATCAATAAAAACAAACGAACAAACTAACTTACCTACTTAAGACTACACTGACCAAACAAACCGCTACCAGTGGGCATCATTCCCAAAATTCAGACAGCATTGCCACGTTGAATGGCCATGCTAAATCCTCGTGCCAAGTGGCAGCATTTTGGTTACGAGTGGCGTCGACCAGCCGCTTTTTGAAAGATCTCTCGAAAGAAACTGAAGTTAGATATAATCTTGATAATATGTACAAATTAACCAAAATTAATGTTTATATATGAAGAATATCGTGGTTTCACAGTTAAAAAAGAACCCCCCACGTAAGATTTTGGGGACTGCCTGCTGCAGTTTTTTGTTACAGAAAATATGGTTACCATTTAAAACTGTAGCAACATACTCGTGTGGTTATCTGGCACGATTTTAAATATTTAAGTAAAGCACATACGAGGAAAATAATAAAGTGGACTGTAACTTAACTTCTAAAATTGAAAATATCTTTACAACATTTCCAAAATGTAAAGCGCATTTCTATTATAACACTCAAACGCACGTCAAGGATCAGAATTCTGCAGTACAGACGTTCGTTTTATTGCTCGAAGCGTTTGAATTCTAAGAATTCTGAGTCCACTTCGCACCTGCCCGACTTTAGGCAGTAAACTGTGATTTATATTGAATTGACGACAGTCAGGAAAGCTTGTAAAGCAATAAATAGACAATAGTCACAAATCAACCTGCCCTAGACAAGTTAAATAATGCTAACGTTAGCACACATACATACATACCTTCACGCCTGTCTTCCAATGCGGTAGGCAGAGACTATGGAACGCCAGGTGCATCGATCTAAACATACAACTTTCGCTTCCTCTACATCCATCAACCTCTGCACATATACGTCGGTTTCGGGTGCTTTTGATTTGGCTCTTATTCTGAACAGTCCTAACGTTAGCGATTCTCGAAAACTGTATACATTTAGCGAGAACTTTTATCTTCTATCAAGTTACGTTAACGTATCGTGAACGAGAAAATGTGTATGGCGATTGATATCAGCGCCCTCTAGTTTGTGTTTGGTACTAAAATTTTATAACAAGTTGAAATAGACGTTGCTTTTTCATTGTCATCGAGTAGTAAATGTGAAGTATACGTAATAGTAGTTTATGTGACTGGTGCATAATGAGAGACATTACAATAAGATCACCGATCATTAGAGTGTTTTAATAATTATGTGTTTTAATACATAATTTTATCTACATGCATATTACAAAAAAACTACAATATCTGAGAAACCTGTATCTGTGGTTACCCTGTATCTTGCTAATATCGGTCACCTATACTTTAATGTGAGATGCAACTACATCGAAAACCGATACTTTAATGACAAACAATACTTTAATATTAACATTAAAATACAACCACAGGTTTGTTAATAAAGGCCATTTGTTAATCGTTTCTGACTATGTAGGGAAGTTATGATATGAATTTATTTACATGACAAAATTATAAAGGAATACGTGAGTTTGTTTGAGAAGTTCGTGGTTCGGATGGGTTAAGAATGGGTACCTATCATTTTATCAAAACACTTTTCAACGACGGTATTCTCCATAGTTACTGTTGTACTAAAATTGAGATTGTAACATTGTTGTTTTTTTTTCAGGTAAGAAGCAGCAACCCTAGCAAACGGTAACGATCACCGCTGCGCACTGACTTGATTTTCAGGTTGTCGGGCAGTTGGAAAAATAATTAGCCAACCGACTTATTTCCACAACTGATGACAGCTCGACAGCTTATGTCAACTCCATACATTTCCAATCGATAGAGAAGATTGTTAACAGCATCTGCATTTGGCTTCCGTCTGGGGTTCGAACTCGGTACTTCACGATCACGAGTCGACATTCTTAGCCTCTCCACGGGTCCAGTTTCATCGATAACTACGTCGTTCCTCAATAGATTACCTGTGACCTTGCTCCACCATAGACAAGCTTATGTACAGACATAGGAATCCAGTGGGCAAAATTTTATGACAGTAGGGAGTTCCTATATCGATAAACTCAATTATCGAGGCTTTTTCCATATACTAGTGATCGCTCCCAGCATTGTATATTTTTTTTGTTAGTATTGTTCTAAAGAGTGAAATTCATACAGCATATTTAAAATATATCTTATATTACCTACCTCCATAGAAATTGAAACGTCATTTAGCCACCTGAAATGGATTTGTCAGCCAAGGCGGAGACGTTTAACGCCCGAAAATTCGGAACAAATTCTGATCGTTTGTTTTAACTTTAGTAGATGGGACAGTAATGAAGAAACAAAATATGATGAGTAGAGTTTCATAAATAATTTTGAAAAAAGAGAATTACGTTGCGTTTTTTTGCGTTTACGTTAATATTTACACTTATAAAAAAATCCTTTTACAAACAAAACTTGGGAGTGATCACTAGTATATAGAATAAGCATCGATAATTGAGTGTATCGATATAGGAACTTCCTGCCTGTCATGAAAGTCATGAAATTTCGCCCCCATAGGAATCTATGTCTGCTTATGTATTTATTCACGTTTATAATGGCTTACTCATTAAACCAGCGACAAAGTTGAGTGTTCTGAACCGCGTAATTGCGAAATGCGAAGTTTGCCCAAACACCCCGCCAAGTTAAGGCCACCTGACACTGGACATTAATAATTTAAAGCCCACATTCGCTTCGTCTAACCTAAAATAGCATAGCGCCATCTAAAATAAAGGGACGTTGCAAGCAGAGCCATCATCAAAATCCTTAACTATAGTCTATACTTTTAGGTAGGTATTTAAAAAAATGTAAGCAAAAATACCACGTGATATAGTTCGTCAGCCCATAGAAGCAGAACACTGATACATCAAAGTGCAATAAAACAGTTTTGATTGGCTGTTTAACAATGTCACATGGTTTGGATTGTTTATATTTTTTTAAATACCCAAAAGTATAGACTATAGGTTTTGCAGCAGAAGTTGTTTATCGTTCCCGCTGGAACTGCCTATAAAATCCAATATCAATTTTGGACCTTAAATAGAGTCAAAAAGTTATAAAGGACATTCTTGGACAGCCCACCATAGAACTGTGTCGCCTTGCCATTTTATTCGACAACTCATACGATTTGGTTTAAAACATCACTGTGACATGGTGTAATGTGGTCAGGCTTCAGGTTCTAAAGCCTAAAACGCATATGAGTGCACGGGGCAACTTAAACCGCTTATTAATTGGCCACGAATTAAGAGACGAGTTATGCAAGTAAAATAATTACCCCCCCCCCCCCCCCCCCTCATGAATAACTACACCTCATGTTAAAATTTATCAAGCAGATTAAGCTGCAGAGCGTTCAAACAAATAGACATAGGTACAAACACTCTAAAAACATAACCCTCCTTCTGACACAGTCGGATCAAAACCCCTGGATGCGGCTAAGTTGAATCTGTTCCCAAATTAAAATTAAAACTGGCATTAAGGCTTTGAATCGTTAGTCTTAATTTGAGTTCCCCGATGAGTTAGGCCCGGGTTCAGTGGAAGCGAAGCTATTTATTATATTATGTTTTATCCGCGATAGGTTAGGTTGGGTTAGGTTAGGTTAGGTTAGTCCGCATAGTGAGGGCCTACGTTACGGTGGCCCATGCAGCCGCATGCGTCTTGGCCTGCACCCCGCCGTGGGAGCTAGATGCTCAGGTGCAGGCCGAGACGTACCGTACTAGGGCGGATTCTAGGGCGAATGGAGAGCGCCCAAACCCTGAGGCAATAGAAAGGTCGCGCCGCATGGCTGAGCGACGTATGAGGGACCGGTGGAAGAGTGACCTGGAGGACTCCCCCTATGGGACTTACACTATAGGGGCACTCCTCCCGTCACTCGACCACTGGATCGAGAGGGCGCACGGTGCGCTTACGTACCGACTTGTGCAGGTATTGACCGGACATGGGTGTTTCGGTCACTACCTGCACAAAATAAAGAGGGAGCCGAGTCCGATCTGCCACGAGTGCGGCGATCAAGATGACACGGCCCAGCACACCCTCCAGGTGTGCACCCGCTGGGATCCGGACCGCCGCACTTTGGCCGCGGAAATCGGTGTTTCCGATCTCTCGCTGCATAGCGTGGTCTCGGCCATGCTGCGCAGTGACAGATCGTGGAAGGCGGTATCCTCCTTCTGTGAGAGCGTTATCTCGCAGAAGGAGGTGGCGGAGCGGGAACGCGAAGACAATGTCGACGCACACCCGCTCCGGCGTAGACGGACGGGGCGAAGGCGCCTGCAGTACGCTGCTAGCCTGAACCCCTCGTAGGATCAGTGGGTTAGGGGCCCACATTGCACGGTCCTACACACGTCTGGGGGAGAGCTCGCAGCGTTTGCCGAACTCTCCCATCTTTAGCGCGGGTATCCCGGCATAGGCTGGGAAGGCTGGGGGGCGCCCAATGGTAGCATCTTCGTGCAGCCCATGGTGCCCCCGAAAACAGCAGCGGAGGTAAACGCCGGAGTGGTTTTAGACGGTAGGCTGCTCCCTCGTGCGAGAGTGGGGGGAGGAGAGAGTCCGTCATACCCCCCCTATAGCATGGCCAACCCTAGGCCAGGGGGATAATGCGTAACGCATTTCCATTCCGTCAAAAAAAAAAAAAAAAGGTTAGGTTAGGTTAGGTTAGTAGTGTTATTCATTTATTCATGATAGATATAATACCTGCTGTAGTTTTTTGCGGCGCTTCTTCTCCGCAATGATGGTCTTCTTCAAAGCGCTGGTAGATTCAGTCCATTTTAGTTAGCGATAGTCGAAAATCGACAAAATGTATAGGGTTGACGTAAGCTGATGACAGTTCGCATTCGCTTATGTCTACTCCTCACATTTTGATTCGATAGAAAACAGAATCGTTAGCAGTCTCTCAACGGTTAGTTGGTAGAGATCCCTTCATAGAGAGGGGAGGGAGGGAAGGAATATATTATGTTCGCCCTTGTACATCTTTTCTTATATTAATTGTATCCAATTGTGCAAAATAATGCGAAAATATAGCAAGACCTAAGTGAAGTCACTACTTTAGAATGAATGTCTCAAAAACTCGTAGTATACTTTAGTTGTGACTCCTCCGCATTTTAAAAGAAGGACCGTCCCGATTAAACTAACTTACTTGAGAAAAAAAAACCTGTCCAGATCAGTCAGTTTGGGAGCTATGATGCACAGACACCGCCTACCGCCAAACAGCAGTGTTCGCATTGTTGTGTTCCGGTTTGGGGATAAGACAGCCGGTGAAATGACTAGCATAGAGGCAATCCATCTTAGCCTCAGGGTTGGCAACGCATTTGCAGTCTTAGGATTGCATTGCAGTCTTGTGATTGCGAATGTCTATGGGTCACAGTTTCCACTTACCATCAGGTGGCCTGTGTGCTCGTTTGTCTACACGATGCCATAAAAAAAAAGAAAAAAAAAAGACAGACACACAGATATACAAAGACACACACAGTTACACAGATATCCATACATTTTAAAATCATGAAACCCCTTTTTTGTATTGGTGATTTAACTCGATACATTTAATTTTGCTACAAAGCTCCTAGTCTTAGGTCTATACATATTTAGTACACTAGCGTGTGTCCGCGACTTGGTCGGCATATGTTTCGTCCATCTTTATGCCCAAGAGAACTTTCAAATTTTCAGGGGAAAAAAGTAGCGTGTTAATCCAGGGTATAAACTATCTCCATTTCATTAAAATCCGTATAAGAATGTACATGTGATGGCACGACACTTTTAGTTGACAGGCACTATTAATAGACACTTAACTTTTAATTCAAATTTCATACGTTTCTAAATTCATTGTTACAAAACAAATGAATAACCCTGGTCCTTGTCCATTACTGGTTCCGTCACAACTTTCACATTTATAAAATTAGTAGCTTTGCGAGTTTTATGTGATAGTTTGCGCGAAATAATTTATCAACACACATCTCTATTTAACGAAGCTATTAATCTGCCCGCGTTTGTGTGTGGCGGGGCCGTTATATTGAAATGCACAGTCAGCCTCGCAGCGTGATTGACGAGCGCCAGCGGTGAGCAAATACGATACGCGCACGCGCTTTTACATGCGACGTGGGTACGACACGGGGGCGACACGACCACGATCAGAGACTAGTTCAAAATATTTCTTCAGTAAATAGGCCACATGAGGGCTCTTTTACGCGTCGGTAACATAGAGTGAACCAACTTCGGACAAGACCATCATTGCGGAAAAGAAGCGCCGCAAGAAACTCTAGAGGGCCCAGACAAGATGCACTACGCTAGCTAGCGTTTCTCTTCGTTTAGTTTTTAAACCAATCGCGTCACTGGTAGATGACGTGATACGAAAAGTGACGTGATGAGCCAGAGACACGATTGGTTTGAAAACTAAACGAATAGAAACGATAGTTAGCGTAATGCATCTTGTCTGGGACCTCAGCAGAGTAGTTATGCTATGAAATTAATATTGTTTCTTAAAGTCAAGGCCATCTTTATTGTCTAGGGAATAAGAGCTGCGATAACGGTCATTGGGCGTCTCTCAGAATCCCTACGTTTGTCCTAACACATCGTTTGTCCGAATTTTCATTTGCCCTAAACTGGTTTTCAACTGAGTCAGGCTACTTTTTAAGTTTTTCAATTATATCTGCTGTTTAGTTAGGTTAGGGTTGTAATAAAACAAAACTAAAAAGTTTTAAAATATAGGCAGAAATGGCTTTAGGATAAACAAAAATTTACTAAAGTTACTTTACGTAAACTCATTTTTCTACGTTTACACCTTACTTACTTTACTTTCATTTGTATTGGTGATTGATATTTAGTATATTATGACAAGGAGTTGTTATTATAGAAGTGGTCACTTCCATAGTTGCGTTTATCGTGTGACAAAATGTGGATAAAACATCCGTCACTTTCTGACACGTATAATTATATACGCGTGTACGAGAGTGGCGGATGCTTAATCCAAATTTTGTCACACTATAAATGCAAACTTACTAGGCCCGCAGAAGTCTTATTATATGTCGTCAATTCTAGAAGTGGTCATTTTGTTAAGTCTAAGAATAAGGTGGCTATTCATAAACGGACTATAAAGCTATTAGTAAAATTAATCATGATCCCTGTACAATTCAAATGTCATATTAAAAGATAAGGCAGAACATATTTCAAGCACACTTTAGTATATTTATCGAATTCATCATTTTAAGAAGTCATCGATTTAAGCATATTATTGTTACAATGTCGATCCATCGGTTAACGCTACTTATTCTACGAAAAAGAGTACACTCAAACTCAGAAGTAGTTGTATGTTTTAATCATTGTCGGTTAGAGGACTTTGAACCTTAAAATTTCCATACAAAATACGATTACCTTTCCCTCCCCTTAAAAGTAGTCGGGTTTAAAAAAAAATGAATATGTTGTAGATATTATGAAAAACTAAAATATTTCTTGGAAATGCATAGATAAAAAATAAAAAAAACGGAAAAGTACAAACCTACATACATACAAACCGTCACGCCTTCATCCCAGAATGGGGTAGGCAGAGTTACAGAATTACCAACAACTCTAACAACTTATCCTATAACCACATTTTGCACAACAGGCTAAGATGTTTACCATGTGTATATTAGTGACAGGCTACAAGCCTTTAATCCCATAGTCGTCTCTTACGACTTCCACAGGAAGACATGTAGGCACTATTCTAAACCGGCAACCACACTGCCAACCTAATTCTTTATAATAATTACAACATATTCAGAAATCTTGGAATTCGGATATGATTTAGGGGGTGAGAAACGTTATCGCCCGAAGCTAAATTTGAATGAACACAAAAGCAACATGGCTCTAAAATGTACAGTGCTATTTTCTTAATAGATTAGCAATCATCGTTTTTCTATGACACACGAGTGACAACTGGGTAGTGATTCTGTAAACAACGCCGGTCGTGCGGACTGTCGAGTGAAACCAAACGGCGAGATCAAGCAGTCCCGTCAGTGCGAACCAAACACATTGTAGAGCGTGCATTTTCAATTAAGCAGCCTTATACGTTCGACCCATTGTGCTGCTAAATTGAAAATGCACGCGCTACAATGTGTTTTGTTCGCACTGACGGGACTACTTAATCTCGCCGCTTGGTTTCACTCGACAGTCCGCACGACCGGCGTTGTTTACAGAATCACTAACCTGACAAATATACTGTCAGTTGCCAATGCAAGCGTGATAGCGATGGCCAGCCGAAAGCTAGTAATGCCTCCTCTACATATCGGCGGAAGCGTCGGCAGATGGATCCGCAACCATATCTTCGGATAAATTGCGATCCGTCCACACATCTGCGAGTTATTCAGTCTGTGCTCAATCGTGAAAGACGTAACTCGTGCCGCAAAAAAAAATGGATATAGAAACTGTAGCGGCTGCTGCTATATACTTAATTAGCACCTATAATTACTACTTAAGAGTGCACCGCAGTAGAGTTATTAAAAAAAAATGGAGCAAAAGAAGGTGGTGGATGCTGTCTATACACAGGAACAGAACAAGGTAATTGAAAATATATTCGAAATAAATATTTTGGCAATATTCACTTATATACCTATTAATAACATTTATTTAATTTTGTTTAGGACGAGCATGGAAAAGCAGCTTGCAGAACTTTGCGCTGAACCATCTGGAGAATTTTCTAATTTTGTTCGGATGTCCTACAGCGATTTTGAATAAGTACCTTCTACAAAAAATATCTCCTATGGTTGCAAAACAAGATACCTATTGGAGGGATGCAGTTCCAGTAAAAGTGCGCTTAGCAGTAACATTGAGATATTTAGCTACAGGGGACAGCTATAGAAGTTTGCATTACCTATTTAAAATTTCAAGCCAACTTATATCGACTATTATCCCTGAAGTATGTTTGGCACTCAACATAGTGTTGAAGGATTTAGTGAAGGTAAGTAAACTTCATTATTTTATTACTTACCAATATTATTTATTATCGTTTCAACAACTTACGAGTACAAATTTAATGAGCTTATACAAAATCAGTGAGAATCAGGTATAAAATAAGCTTATAGATTATTAACGTTTCAACAAGTTACAAATGAGCTTATAAAAAAATTAGTGAGAATCAGGTATGAAATTAGCTCGTAGAAAATCGTCACTTTTATCACATTTCCAAAGCTTTCATAACTTCCTCTACTTGTTTCTGGTTGAATAATTTCTTCTGATATAATGTTAATTCTTTCCGATTGTTGGTTATTTTGCGGCAGAGAATCGGGGGAGTTAATTACATAACTCGGTGACGGTGATTGTGATAAATATACAGTGTTGCTACTCGTAGGACGACTGAGTATAACATGTGCAGGAGAAGAAACAGAGTATGATTTGCCCTGCATCACTCGTTCCCGTTCATATCGACGACGTTTGTTCATCATAACACCATGAATTTCATACATTATTTCTTCTCTTTCAAGTTTACAAATCAAGGGATATCCCCTTGATTTGTTTTGCTAACATTTTACAAAATAAGTCGCATTCGTCTTCTTCTTTCGGATTTTCTTTGTTGACCAATACTTTATTCAATGTGGTTAAAGCAGTATTCATTTGTCTGCCCGCTTCCTGTAATTCAGGTGGGTTCATGGCACGACGTTTTGGAGTTGGAACAATTGGATTCTGCTGTGAGGAGTTAGAAGGGACGCCCTCCTCGTTTTGAACTTCCGAACGGACGTTCCCAGCTTGCCCGCTTGAACTGCTATTACTACTCTCTTCAACCAAATCTGGTTGTGTCTAGAAAAGAAATAAAAATATGATTAAGATAGTATCCGACATATTATAGGGATTCCCGATAGGGGAATCAAAGCGCGAAATATAAAATAAAAAATAATTATATAAAATATTTTTTTTTATTTTCAGATGCCTACAACTCCGCAAGAATGGCTTTCAAAGACAGGACATTTTAAGTTTATCCATTGTGTCGGCGCTTTGGATGGCAAGCATATCATGATTCTACCTCCGCCCCATACTGGAACCGAGTACTTCAATTATAAAGGCCATTTCAGTATACTTAGTACTTTTAGCACTAGTTGATAGCGACTATAGTTTTATGTTCGCAGATATAGGTTGCCCAGGACGGATTAGTGACGGTGGAGTTTACAATCAAAGTGCTTTAAAGCAAAAAATTGATACAGTTACAATCAATCTTCCATCAATCAAACACTATCCAGTTCCCGTGTAGTAGTTGAAAACGTTTTTGGGATTATGTCTAGCGTGTTCAGAATCTTAAAGAAACCTATACCGCTGGATGTCTCTAAAACATCTACGATTACAATGACATGTGTCTTGTTGCACAATTATTTAAGAAAAAGTAAGACATCTCGACACGTGTATACTCCCACAGGTTCACTGGATAGGTATGTCAATGGAGAATTAATCCAACCAGGATCTTGGAGAAATGAGGACAAGGGAACATGCTTTGAGTCACTGCAACATGTAGGTACCTCCTATAAGTGCAGTTCAAGTGAGATTAAATTTTATGAATTATATTTTTAACAACCATTAGTATAAAAAGTACTTCTGTGAAATAAATAATATTATGTAATAGAAATTATATTTTGTTTTACTTACTTGTTCGTCTTTTTCGATAGTATTCATGATGCTTGTAGATTCGTAAACATTCTTAAGAAATATTTCCATCGCATCGTAAAATATCCAGATGGGCTTAAATACATCCTCTACTCCAGCCCCAGACTTTATAGATGACAATTTCTTCTTTAAATTTAACCTAAATGTTGCCAAAAGATTATCTTTTTTCTTTTTCAACTCATGTATCGGAACACCTGTTGCATCAGCAATTCGTTTCCATGCATCATTAACCTGAAATAACGATAAAATAAGTTACTATTACTACATAAATTTCATTTTTGTGACAAGTTTTTATAGCCGACTGTACTTTTCTTTAAACATCCATCAATTGCTCACCGAGATGATTCTAAAGAGCCCATACTCCGTACGATTGCTTTATTTATTACAGAGTTCCTAGGGCCACCTTCCGGCACCATCATCAGACCACCCATGGTAAAATACTATTGTATTGTCATCTAAGTCAAGTATGTATGCAAAATTTCAGGTCAATTGGTTGAAAATCTGCTTGAAAATTGAGTTGCAAGACTCCACCCGAACAAACATACATACATTGCAAGTTAAATAAAAGCTTATGAATAACTAATAATAATTATAATCCAGTAACAGTTACAGCTCCGACAAACATTAAACAACGCGAAACAAAACTAAATTGTAGGTACCTAATGGCATACTTACAACATTTTTATTTTTATGGTACTTATTTTTTGGGTTCCATAAGCAGTTTTCTGTTTGATATAACTCAATAAACTTAAATGTTTCCTCAGTGGTCATATTGCAGGCAGCCATTTCGACGACAAAACTGAGCACGCACACGTCCACTCTCACTTAATTTCCGTCAAATACTGATACATCGGCAGACGTGTGGACAGGCGCGTTGCGTTCGCGCTGTCACCCTTTGATCTGTGTCGAAAAAACCGACACCAAACGGATGAGTGGCAGATGCATCGGCCGACGTTAAATACCTACCACAGACAAGCAAAAACCACCCTCTACACCTCGGCGGACGCATCCGCAGATACAATCTGCCGACGCATCCGTCGATATGTAGAGGAGGCATAAGAAGCATGGGAATACTGTACAGTCAACAGCATAAATAAGTGATCACTTCTGTACCATGTCGCTTTCAATCCTTTCACTGTTTTGTTTGACATTTCAAACATGACGTTAAAGTGACAAGGTATAAAAATGATCACTTATTTACGCTGGTGACTGTACAACTACTTCTAAGTTCAACCGTACCTATACATAAGTCTAGAAATGTATCAAATCTAGGTCATAAGTTACCTCGAGCTGGGCTAATGGACGGTAGACGCTTCCGAAAGGGAAATCGAATAAGTCTTTAGCGCACGTCTTTGTAGTTTGGACGTTAACGTTACTCTTACGTTTAAGTTACCAGGGAAATAAAAAGTTGTTATAGGTTGTGCTGAAAAGACAAAGTTTGAAAGAAGTAACGAAATGAACTTTATTTAAAAACGTACCTAAAAAAACGAACCCTTGGAAGAGCCTATTTGATACCTGCATCCTTGTTTTACGAGAACTGAACTACACATGAAATAATGTCGTCATTGCTTTGAAAAAATCTCATATTTTGAGACGTACTATTTTTAACTTAAATGTGATGAAAGTTAAGTTCATAGTCATACATTACGATATATCAGATACGAGTTTTTTGTTTTAGTCACGATATAAGCCCTTGTAAAAAAAAGGCATTCTAAGCCGATAGTTACCACCAATTTCGATATGCCTACTTCAATGTACCATCGCGAAGAATTGAGATCCCTCGCTTTTTTATCAAGTCGGTTTAAACTCGCATGCACTTTTTTTCCCGAGCGACTTGATACATGACTAATTATTTAATAAAAGTTCCATTTAAATTCGAAATTATAAAGAACTTTTTCCTTTTATGTCATTTAACGATGTTTAAAAACCAAAAACCATTTTGAGCTTTTTCTGTTTATTGTGACGGAATGTTAAAACGTATCCTTTTAACATTTTGTTTACACTTAACCAGTAAAACACGCTCATCAAACTCCACTATTTCCCAAAAAGGCTCAATTAAAAACTACGGCGACCACAAATCGTAAATTCCCGGGACAGTCCCGTTACGTCTAAAGGCCGCCACACACGAGTTATTAAATTTGCAGGCGCGTCACTAATTATCGGGCCGACTCAGACAAGTATTTATCAGAAAACGGAGCGGGCAACAAAGCGAGCAGTAAATCATTATCTCTAATAAAAGGTACCGATCGCGATGACTTGTGTTTGCCATTGTTTTGGTTTTGTTTAGTTAATTTAGGTTAGATGCAGTTCCCGATACGTATATAATAATAATGATATTTTGAAACGCGTTAAGTGGCCTTGGCTTTAAGTTTCGGGTAATCCAAATGTATTGTACAGAAACATAGTAAAGCTCATCATCATCTTAGCCTTATTGTGCAATGTGGTTACAGAATTTACAACAAACTTTTGAGTTGTTTTTGACTCTGGGAATGAAGGCGGGTAACAAGGCGTTATAACAACAAAATAATATTAATATAAATGTTTCTCGTCAACGTGTCAACACGTGTAATTGCACCAAAGATGTCACAAAGTATTGCATCCAACTTTAAACAAGCGGGATTTAATTACATTCACAACCATTCTCGTTCAAACTACCCAGGCAACGAGTACAAAACACAGCCAAAAAGAATGTGTAAGCTTTCTAAATTTGTAGATTAGGTTAGTTTCCAAACCTAACTTTGTTAATATATTTCCAGTAAACCTCACGAATTTTATTCCCCTGGCTCAAAATAGCGGACCAAATAAAACTATCAAGGGTAGGTATTTATTCTATGACCTAAGTCCCGATTTCCATATGCATGAGTGCCAGGCGGTTGAACTGGCAGGCCGATTAAATTCTCCACTTGATCCCTCGGCGTAAGGTTCTTTATCGCTTGACTGAATTCTCAAGAGTCCATTTGACTAGTACATATTAGTAAAAGTTCCCAACTTCCCGATGTAGGGTGGCCATGGGTTGGAAGTTTAGGGGCATTTTGACATTATTGGCTGTTAAAACTGATTTAAGTTTGGCATTCTGTCGCATGCTCGCTTGTGTTAGTTGTGCTTTAACCGCACTAAGTTCTAGTCTTAGGAGTTGGGTTTATGAAACGTACTTAAATCTATATTTCTGAGGCAAGAATTTAAATACATCGTATAATTTTAGTACTAGTTTTAGTGACATTATGACATACATACATACATTAAATCACGCCTGTTTCCCAGAGGGCAACAAAGACCACTTCTTTCCAATTGCTACGACCCTGACAAATCTCTTTCGCTTCTTCCACATTCATACATCGAATCATGCACTCACATCGTCGGTTTCGGGTACTTAATATTCGGCCCCTTTTCAGTATTTCTCCGATTTGATTCGAAAAAGTACGTTAGGGGTGACATTATGAAGACGCTACAAAAAATATTTTTGTTTGAAAGATATAAAAAAAGGTTGATCACAATTGTATACTTACGCTACTTTAGTAACGTAAGTCGGAAAAGAATATAATTTCAAAATTAGCTTGAAATTTTATTTATTGTGTTTTTACGTGGCGCTAGTTTTTTATCTTAAAAAATACGATCTTGCACTCTGTCTTGAAACTAGAACTGACTTTTTAGTACTACTTCAACGTAATTTAGCACACTCAGCTCCAACCTGGGAAAGATCCCATCTCAACTTGTAAAGTGAAAAGTCCTGAAGGTCCCATTCCACACAACTTGGTCACCCTACTTCTCACTATCCGAAATAAAATATTTATACGAACGGAGAGCACTTTTTCTCTTTGATTCAGTGGTTATATTGGCTGCCTGTTTGGCGGTTATAAATCTGTTTGGGGTTGCCAGCAATAAATAAAATTAGTCACAATGGATGCGTCTTTTAAGTTGATTTTATGAAAACGCTGATAAGCTGAGTGCATTTGATGTACTTAAGAGTTAGTTATGGTAATAAATCTCTTAGTTAATGAATTGACTTAATTTATGCAATTCCTATATCACTCATAAGAATAAACATATATCTAAATAATCATGTCTTTTGCTTTAAACAGACCAACAAAAGACTTGATTATTTAGATTATACGTTTATTCGTATGAGTGATATAGGAATTGCATAAATTAAGTCATTGCATGAAATTGTTTCCGTGTTAGTGAACTTGTTTTTGTTCTTTAAAGACCTATTTAAAAATATTTACATAAACACGCGCCATTGCGGTAAAGAATTTATATAACGCAGCGCTGTAAAGGCACAGTGAGAACAGTCTAGACTTTTGGGTCGCAGGTTCAAATCCTAACGCTGAGTTTTAGCAACTTCTAGATTATTCCCACCTGTTACCACCAATTTGTTACCACTGGTAACACCTGGGATTTTTTTTCCGACCAATTTGTTACCACTGGTAACTACTGGGAATAAAAATTCCCAGCTGTTACCACTAAAGTAATTGGTGGTAACAACTGGGTTTTTTTTCCCCAGAAGCTACCACCAATTTCTTTAGTGGTTACTATTGGGTTTTTTTTCCCAGTAGTTACCACCAAATATTTTAGCGGTAACAAATGGGAAAAATATTCCTACTTGTTTCCACCGAGTGGAAAATGTGGGAACGAAATTCCCAGCTGTTACCAGTGGTAACAAATTGGTGGTAACAGGTGGGATGATAACCCCAACTTCTGTACTTATTTCATTTTAATGTAGAGGTAAGTATAGTTAAAACTTTTTGAACTGAGCTCTTCCACTAACCTGTAAACACAATGGTCATTTTATCTATACAATCTTAGTCGGGGGGTTGTAAAATGCAAAAAATGCTTGCCATTATTCTATTACTGCATTTTGTAGTCTATTGTCTAAATAAATAGAGTCGATAATCAATGTTAACCTTCGAAGGCGGTTATTATCTGCGTTAACTGCGAGCTCGTTGTCCTAATTTGTGGTAATATAAGTACACAAGGGCTTTGTATTCTTAAGTGGATAGGTACAGTTGAAAAAGTTCTAACTATAAGTGTGATTTACTATGTGAGTTGAATATAGGTACTGTACCGTACCTCGAACTCACAAGAAACTGTATATTTTAGTACCTTGTCGCAGATATTGAGATTCTTCATTAAAACTACTCTCACTTCATTCCGTTATTGCGACAAGGTACTAAAATCACTGGAACATAGTGAGAACACTTATGCTTGCTTCTTTTTAACCGCTATCCCACGCCACAAACAGAAGCTAAAACAACATAGAAATGTAATTTCTTAGTACGGATTAACACTGACATATATAATCTGGTTTTATCTCTATTAATAATGCCATATATAAAATCATACAAAAGTCAACCTTATGCTGTAAATTATAAGGGTCAAATTATACAGGTTTTAAAGGATTATTGGTAATGGGGCGTTTCGTACACATGTTGCGGGAGTTGAGCGATTTAAGGAAGTACTTCTATTTTTAATGAGAAAAAAACTTTGGGAAGATATCCTTTGAGGGTTCCGTAGTAAAAACAATAAAATGAGGTTGACTCGGTTTTGGAGGAAAATTTAAATAGATACAATGTAAATAATATTTTTTTTATGCCGTTTAATCCATAATTCATATTTTCTAATTCTTCGAATGGCAACAATTTTACCTATTAAAAAAGCTGCCATATTATGTGTATATGTTACCAGGCTACTGATATTTTAAATTTGCCTTAATTTTTTTGTCACCGTTCACTGGTTCGACTCGATGAATTATGGATACAACGGCATAAAAACTCACTTAATTATTTATAGTGACACATCAGGCAAAAAATACATATGAATAAATATATCCATGATTTATACAAATAACACTCAAATTTGACCCGAGCGATGTTTAAACTCAACCCCAGGCAACAGCGAGTAACTAGACGGTCAGGGAGCAGCATGATAAGATAAACAGAAGTGAGCAAGACAGACTGTGTATAGACAGAGACATGCCACCCCCCAAGTACGAGGAATAAGTTCATTTTATATGTATATTTACGAAGACGTTCAAATAAGGGCTAGTAAAAGATGAATCTTAAACACCCCTATAAGATTAGATACTTAAAATATTTACGTATAGTACGTCAACAAGTTTAATTGATGGAACCCTGTCATATTGGCAGCGTCAAGTTACGAGAAAGAAAATGCGTTCTAATTAATCATTTGTCCGCATCGCTACCTTAGTTTTTTGGCCCAAGACCTGGGTAGTGATTCTGTAAACAAGGCCGGTCGTGCGGACTGTCGGGTGATATCCAAGCGGCGAGATTAAGTAGTCCCGTCAGTGCGAATAAAACACATTGTAGCGCGTGCATTTTCAATTTAGCAGCACGATGGGTCGAACGTATAAGGCTGCTAAATTGAAAATGCACGCGCTACAATGTGTTTTGTTCGCACTGACGGGACAGATACACATACACAGACGCATTGGATCAAACTTATAACATCCCCTTTTTTGTGGGTTAAAAATACACACTTTAAAGTTAAATATGCGTCAACAGAACTACTATATCGTCTATATCGCGTGTGTGGATAAAGCATCCGTCACTCTCGTACTTATTTACGTGTCAGAAGGTGACGGATGCCTTATCCAAACTTTGTCACGCGATTAGGGCCCCGGGGCAGTATAGCTTACAGCATTATTCTTCGACGAATTGAATAGTGAGTTGTTAATAAGGTTTTGGTTTTTCACCGTTTAAAGGTTGGCGCAGACATCTCGGCACTGGATCAGCTCAAAGTGAGCCATTGAAAAGTCAGCTTTGATCTGTGTTAGGATTATATACATTTTTCATTGGACGACACAAGGGACGCTAAGGGCTGTTGTGTTCACTTTAACTTTATGTCAATCCTATCTATTTTCGATAACGATAACGATAACGATCTCGTTACGTATCTTGCCTAGAGCCAAACATGCGTACCTAACTTTAAAAATGTATCGTACTAACACACATGAAAGCTTACTTTTCAATTTCACGTTTTGAGCCGATCCGGTTCGGTTAGTTTTCGCTTTGACAAACGTCTAAGGATCCCTAAACAACAAATAGAATCTTGAACAAATAAAAGGCGTCTCTCACGCTGGTTCCGTTGCACTCCGGAATGTTCAAGTCAAATTACTACTGACAGCTTCATTTGTGTAAAGTTTAGGCAAATATGTTCAAAAGGTTTTGGTTAAAATTGGAGCCATTTGTTGTACATTTTGAGATGAGATTTTGTTTATTTTTTGTTTTTATCTCGCCTGGAAGGAAGTTAGTTCAGTACATAATGTCGCTTATAATAAAAACCTATCGTACAGGACGCACTGTAGGTTTTTTTTTAAATCTGTTTCATAATTATTATTACATAGTATTACATTTAGATGCTTTCCGCGGTTGTTTGGGTTTCTCTCTTTCTGTCTGTCTGTACATCCGCTATTAACTCCTAAATCACGCAAAAGATACTGATGCTTTCTTCACCATCAGTATTTTTTCACGAAAGGGGGTTTATATATAATATTTTTATAACTATGGACGAGTGTTAGAGAAAATGTGGTTATAGGATTAACATCAAGTTGTTAGAGAGGTTGGTAATTCTGTAACTCTGTCTACCCCACTCTGGGATGAAGGTGTGATGGTATGTATGTTAGAGAAAACCCTCAAACACCGAAGCGAAGCGAGAGCGGGTAGCTAGTTCATAATAAATTCAAGCATGTACTTTGTACTTATTCTATGGGCCACAGTACGAAATTGACAAAATCCTTTGACGCTACCGTCTGACAGCTTAGGACAACCCTATACTCGTCCCTAATCTAACCCTATATGAATCTATTCTAGCCTCTTCAGGCCCACAATACAACGAAAGTTGTCAATGGAATATGTGCCTTTTGTGAATATCAGTCAATCTTCTAAATCAACTGTCAGTCATAAAAACAAAGGAAGATCGTTTTTTTTTCCTTTGTAATGGATTGTTCATTATTTTTGTACGCAGGCTATACGAGGGTAAGGGTCATTGATAGCTTGTGTTCTAATACGATGACCTTACTGGCCAATATCGAACAGCACACTGATTCTGTGTCGACTGTCAGTCTATCCGACTCAATTTTCTCAAACACAGTCAATTAAAATTGAAAATTTGTCCCTCATTTTTTGTTTAACATTCAGATACTAACTAGAATTCCAGTTAAACTTCAACGAAAAAACAACCTTAAACTCTACACAACACAGTCCAAAACAATCCAAAGCCCTTAATAAACATATCCATGAATCGATTCCCAACTCTCACGTCTAACAAGAATCAAATTAACAATTTATCAATATGTCACATGTCTGTATGTACCCGATGTGATTTAAACTTTATGTAGTTAGTATAAGGTGTGTTTTGCGGGGTTGGGCTGTGGTAGTGTTGGTTGCGGTGGCCGTGTGGGTAGCAGAAGGGTTAAAATGTTTTCCGTGTTGACTGTCCGGACATCACCTGCCCGCAAGCATAATAGACACAATTACAGTGAAACCGATTTTAAAAGTTCTGGAGAGTTAATCTCATTAAAAAGACAATTTTTAGGGTTCCGTAACCAAAGGGTAAAAATGGGACCCTATTACTAAGACTACTGTCCGTCCGTCCGTCTGTCTGTCACCAGGCTGTATCTCTTGAACCGCGATAGCTAGGCAGTTGAAATTTTCACAGATGACATATTTCTGTTGCCGTTATAGCAACAAATACTACTTAAAAACAAAATAAAATGAACATTTAAAAGGGGCCATGACACAAATATTAATAACAGGTAGACGCTTGAAATACTTATTTACAGAATATTAAATTGTGTGTTCACTTTAAAAATAAATTACTCCATCCCATCCCATACAACAATCGTGATTTTTTATAGAACCCTTCGTGCGTAAGTCCGTCTCGCATTTGAAAAGTTTTTAATTCTCATAGAAGTGTAAAACGGAACACTTCTATCGCCGTGCGCACTCATATAGGTGGGTCCAGACTAAAGGGCCAGGCCGTACGTATTTCCTATCATTCTATTATTATGACATAGCTATGCAGCTCAGTTTACAGTGAGAGAAAAGGACAGAGCTATATAAATGCTATAGCTCTGTCCCTTACGCTCGCCTTAAAATGAACTGCATAGCCGCCTCACTTTTATGGACATGCTTTTGAAGAATTGGGCGTATATTTTGATGCCCTTTTTGGATATTTGTTAGATGTCCGATAAACTTAGATATCTAACCAGAAACGAAATTTAAATCTGCAGCCACTTCTACAAAAATGTGACCACGAAAGTGATTCGGAACAAACGCCCAAATAATGACCCAATTACCCCCCAGGGCGTCAAACACTTCATAACGTGCCTGCTGTTTTTGCACCGGTATAGTTTTAGACATTCGATATATTTTACCTGCCCGCCAGTTTAGAATTATTTCGCTACATCCCGACCCGCAACATATTTAGGACATTTACTTGAAGTTAGATACGTACATGTAATATCGATACGTTCTGTTCAGTCGTCCATGTAGAGATTCAGATTGTACAGTCGCGGAACGAAAAGGTTGATCAGTTTTCAAATAAATTCATTTACGCGTTGCAAGCACATGTTACTTTTTTAAACTGTGTAACAGATGAGAGAAATAATATTGAACCAACAGTGGCTGTTGTTTAAACGTGACCACAGCAACCCTTTTGTAACCACCAATAAAGACTAAGTTCAGTTAACCAATAGTGGCTGTTGTTTATACGTGACCATAGCAACACTTGTGTAACGACCAATAAAGCCTTGAGTTCAGTTTGAACCAATAGTGGCTGTTATTTATACGTGACCATGGTAACCATATATCTGTAAGTCATGTAGTGAAATGACATTCGTTATGACGGAATGTGTCATACTCGGTCGATAAGCAGATACTGATAACTTATACTGAGCGAGCGAAAACAGATCTTAAGGTGGTAAACCTTTTCATTCCGCGACTGTACATTAACCATCGATTTTACCAAACTGGAATAAGACTTACTGCGAGATTAGTCTATACAAGTTCGGCGTTTGATGTAGGTATGAGACCTTATTTTTGTTTGGTCGAATCCGCCATAAACACAATTTTTAGTTTATTTTTAAATTAAAAGTTATGTTTATTTTAAATGAGTGCTTATTAAACGAGTGCTTTTCCGCTACACATACTCTTTCTAAAGTTTAAAGTGTTGGAAATCACATAAATAAATCCGTCCCACTCACACTAGTAGTTAGCTAGACGTTCTCTTTCACTCATATGGATAATAATTTACAGTCTCAAGTGTTTCTTGTTTTTATAAAGGTTTCTTTTAAAGCACGACTCTCCTAGTAAATAATATAATAATTATATTAAATATAATATCTTATTTATCACCCTAACCAATGTAAAGAAGGACATTGTCATAGTTTATGTTTCTAGAGCATTAAGGAAAAGGTTTATTTGTGTTAGATTGTTCCTTGATATTTATTTTATTTATTTATTTACATGTTAAAGCATTCCAAGGGAACCTTAACACATTCCTACAACGTAGCAACACTTCTTGCATTTTATATAAAGTCGTAGCGGGCGCTACGAATGCTACGAGCGCTACGAGGCCAACTTGGCTACGAAGAACGAATTTGTTGAAGGTAGTGTAGGCCAAGGCCGAATGATGCAATAACTAAAGTGTAGGTAAATCGCTTCTGTTAGGTTGGGCAGGGTAGAATTACTTAGAAGACTGAAGAGTAACTTATTTTTTAAAATAATGTAGTATTAGACGAAAGAGAGCTGTGGAGTTGACATTATCATTAAAATTCAACTCTTACTCATACTCAAAGCATTCTTCTGTTCGGTTGGGCAGGATAGAATAACTTTGAAAACTGAACATTAACTTATTTTATAAAATGAGGTAGTAGAAGGTTACCTGGGCGATTCCTTAAAGGGATAAGTTCGCCTTTGTACATATCTTTTGTGTTTCTGGTTTTTTTTTCGTTTGTTTTTCTGTTTGTGCAGTAAAGAGTTTACATACATACAATGTCCTACCTAAAATTATGTGAGTGCAGGGGTACGAGTATACATAATTTAATACACATATACTACACTACACTACCATTTAATTTCTGATTGGTTATTTGGTCAACTGGTAGAGAAAACAATTTGGTATTAGGTCAAGAAATCTCTAATCTCTCTAAATCTTTTCAGGTCTTAACAAGATTTATGTATGAATGATTTATGTGAATTCAGCTTTGGGACAACTATATAACCGTAGTTCAAAGAAATTATTAAAATTTGGAAAGATTTGGTTTCAAAACCCAGCCTTATCTTTACGCACATAAAACACACACACTCACATACACACACATATCTCGCCACCCTATCTGCAGAACCTATCATCTGCGTCTTGAGTGTTGTTTATTAAATCAAAACCTATTTCTATCGTAAATAACACTTTCAATAAACATACCATTAACTATACGCCATCAAAATACCTTTGATGAATTCCAAAATTGATAGAAACTACCCTACAATTATTTAATTAAAGCTCACTGTTGTTTTCGAATAAATATCGTAATTGAAGGTAATTCATAGCCTTCTGCTTTGAAGGATTTATTAACAATTTTAAATAAAATATTTATTTTAGGGTTCCCTGGTTAACATTTTTTTTCTATATAGTCACTCACGTAACTGACGATACGTTGGCCTAGTTGTTAGTGACCCTGCCTACGAAGCTAGCGGTCCTGGGTTCAAATCCCGGTAAGGGCAGATATTTGTGTGATGAGCGCGAATATTCTGTTTCTGAGTCATGGATGTTTTCTTTGTATTTAAGTAAGTATATATTTCTCTATATAAGTATTTATATCGTTGTCTAGTACCCATAGTAGAAGCCCAGAGCTTAGTTTGGGACTAGGCCAATTGGAGTGACGTTTAAAAAAAAAACTATGGAAAGGGAATTAGTAGTGGAAAATATGAAAATGACTTGTTCGGTGCCTACCTCTCCCAAAGGATTGGACTGGATTCACTGGCTGTTCAGTATCATAATGACCATGCTTCAAACGGACCTGCTAGTGATGTCTTTAATACATTTGGATCCATTACTGGATTCAATATACGCCACTGCGTAAAACCACTCCAGTGAGGCTGGACAAGTTACTTAAAGCTAACGTAAACAATTTTAGAAAACTGATAAAATGTATAGAATTGACGTAGGCGTTCGACACTTACGTCAACCCTTTAAATTTTTGATAACGATAACGAACGCCGAAGGCATCTCATCGAGGGCCTCAGTTTACTCTAACACATGATGTTTATCATGAAATCCCTTATCTCTCTCTCCCTACAGTCGTAACAGAACTGATAGAAAGAGCACAAAAGCAAAAATTATACCAGTTTTAGAAATACAGCAGTAAAAATTAATAACGGAACCCTTTTCAATACCCATATATTGCACGTTTAACCGGTTATTTTTATAACGACAATCAAAACGCTGTGCCACCTACGACGCTGCGTATAAATTTCACCTAACCCATACTTAACCCGGTAATAGCGGCGTAAATACATCGGAGCCGAGAGCTATTGGCATTCGCAGGGTTGGCTCTTTGCAATGTTGTTTTACTGTTAACAAACTAGAAAACGTTACATAGGAATTTAAAAGTGGTTTGTCTTAATTTGTAGCTTTATCAGCAATGAACAGACGTTATGTGAATTTACTTAAGTTATTTAGTAACAAAAACGTATCAACCTTATTTATGTTGGATACCCAATCAATTACAAGATTTGTTGTTTGAAAAAAATCTATAGGAGTAGGAGTTCCTGTTACTTACTTCCTTAATAAGTTAGATAAGTGAAAATTATAAGTTTACTGGATTTACATTGAAATTATTAGGTAGAGGTTAATGTTAATGTTAATTGTGCAATGCTATTTAATGTTTTAGTGCGTAAGTGTATCAAACTCAATTCAACCTAAAAAAAAGGTGGTAAAAAAAAGCGTTAAGATTCTGTAAGTTACTTTTTCGATTATTTGTAGGGGTACCTTTTTCTAACCTACTTATATTATAAATGTGATGTCTGTCTGTTAATTAGGGCTAAACCGCTGGAACGATTTTGATGATATTTGGCATGGAAATACCAAGCTTGAGTCCCGGGAAAAGACATTTAGTAGTTTTGATCTCGGAAAATTTCATAATTTCCGAGAGAATATGAGTAGCTATAACCGAATTCTTTGCGAACGGAACCGCGCGCGCAGCTAGTATTCAATACAAACACATAAACCCTTGAAGAGAAAACAAAATAACTTTTTCTAAAAAAGCTGGCAACCCTATTTCAGCATCGAATATTAATATTTTTCGGCTCGACTGCACCGAGACGTGACTTAGGGCTGTGAATGCGGAATAGCTGCCCGGTACAGGTCAGCAGCAAAAGGTGGTTAACAATTTACACACGCTCTTACGCTCTTTAGAATAGAGTCGAGATCTTTGACCACCTTGAACGATACTTTTTCTACTAACTGTACATTTGGATTGGTGATCACTTATTTATCTATAGACGCTATTGGAGTGAAATACATTTGAGAGCACAAGAAACAAGTGGCGTTTAGAAAGCAGTCAGTAAGCGAATTTTCTAAAGTACGTTCTCAGATGAATTTTATCTTTAGTCATTCGGTACGTTTTATGTTACATAGTTTATTTAGTTAAAATGTTAATTTTGTTGACCTAGGTCTAGGACCTAATATGGACCCTTGTGGCACACCATATAAAGTTTTAGATTATTCTTACCTTTTTTCGTTATATTGGTTCCAAACTTTACGTAATTGCTTTCTAAGATAAATGCATTGTTTGTAAGAAGTTTAAGAATTGCCAAAATCGCGAGGTTTAATAAAAACAAATGTGATGGATGTAATCAAAGGTAAAACTGAGCTTAAAACAAAACGCTACTAACTTGCTGATGTCATTGACTACCTCTCTTTGGACTTAGAATAATAATAAAATGAACTATAACCCTGAAACTCCTTTACAAGTTCAGCACTCGTACGAGTATCCGCCTCTTCTGCAGTATTCTTCTGTCCGTATTCGCTTGTAATATCCTTTGAAACTTTAGCACTTACCATTTAGCTAACCTAGTTATAACCTAACACAGTGGGCTAACAAACTGGGTCCCCGCGGGACGTAGCCGCGTGCTATCTCAACAATTTATTACAGCATTAACTCACCTTAAGTCGAGCAACAACAGTGAATTCTGCTTGACAAGAAACGAGAGAGTTCTCGTTATTCATTGAAAGATGTTAAAGTCCAATGGTTCTTCACGCTGATACGGCTAGATGGATTTGAAATTTGGAATAATGATAGCTTTATACCCTTAATGAATCAAATCCATTGTAGACTGAAGGCCATTGCTCCATTGGAGCAGAGACCCACGCTGGTTCTGAACTCCTAGTAGTTATGGAGTCATTCAATACTCTCATCTAAGCAATTTCCAAATTAGACCCTACAGATATATTGAGAGACAAGATGGTTAACTGACAAAGTGTATGGAATTGACTTAAGCATCCGGCAGTTTACGTCAATCCATACTTTTCGATAACGATGACGATCTCGCAATGCATCTTATCTAGAAACACGGCTTCGGTAACTGGTTTCCTTGAAGGAGGCTTGACTCTAAATTAGCTTGTTATATGGTATACCTACCTTTTAAATCGAAGAAATCTCTGTTCCCTTAGGATAGTCAACGGTAACGAAGTCGCGGGTAGAAGCTAGGGTAAGATCCATACTATAATATTATAGATGTTAAATAACTTTGTCTATTTGGTACGCTCATGGCTCAACCTCTGAACAGATCTCGATGACATTTGGTATGGAGATAACTTGGACACTGAAGATGGACGAAGGGTGCGGAGTCGCGGGCAACAGCTAAGTAGTATTATATGAAATCATTTCAATTTTCAACAGTCATGTCTGAATTTATCCCTCCGGCCACGTGGTTCGACAGCGTTGTCCGACACTCGGACTACGAGGAATTTTATATTCCACTTAGTTCGACACTCGGACTACAAGGTTATTAGGGTCATTTTTCAAACTTCATTGATTACTAAGTGACCTAATACACGATTTTTCAACCTCATTTCATCGTCGATAAACTCTTCGTCCTCCAGGGGCAAGAGTTAGTCAAGAGTCTATATAAAAAAAACTATCTGCCGACTTTATATAGCATTTTGCACATGCATTATTATGCTGGATAATTTTAAATCCAGCATACACTCGCACAACCCGCAGCACTAGGCTTAACTTTGTGACCTGAATCCGCATAAGCCGGCCAACAAACAGACAACACTTGAACATTAACATTGGTAGCGTTCGGAATCGTCTATAAATTACCGCTGTGCAAACGCGGGTAATTTCAGCAGAAACGTGAATATTCTCTATACGTAGTTAGAAATTTTCAGAGGATGGCGTTCATTTTAGTTGACTGCGACCATGATTTAAGTAGTAAGGACTTTTTGAGTAAGGAATGAAAAAGTCAGAGAGAAATGCGGAATAAAAAAGATGTAGTGACTAAGATTGAAAAGGGCATGCTTCGATGGTTCGATCATTTGGAAAGGACGGATGAAAGAAGATTGACGAAAGAAATATACAGATCGAAAGTGAGTGGAAGGGTCGAAAGGGGCCGCCCTAGGCGTACTTTTTCGAATCAAATCGGAGAAATACTAGAAAAGGGCCGAATCTTAAGTACCCGAAACCGACGTGCGTGCATGACTCGATGTATGAATGTGGAAGAAGCGAAAGAAATTTGTCAAGATCGTACCAAATGGAAAGAAGTGGTCTCTGCCTACCCCTCTGGGAAACAGGCGTGATTTAATGTATGTATGTATGTATGGCCATGACTTATTTCATTTATGAGCCTATTTAAGTTAGTCCAAGGGTTGGCAACGCTTTTTCACTTTTAGGATTGGATTCATGAGATAGCATTTATAATAACGTATCCTACGTGATTTTGCTTCTTTATACTTTATACTTTTGAGTTAAAAAAGAGTATCGAAAATACTTTATTTCTGACTTATGCGTGGAATGGATCGAAAGTGATAACCGGAACGCAGAATCAAAAACGAACGAAATTTCTGAACGTGGAGTTTCATTACAGTAGTGTGCTAAGAGTACAACAAATCAATAAATGAAGAATACTTTTTATTGAACTTGTCAAACAGGTATTATATACTTCATTTTCCTAAAAAAAAGTTGGGAACCCTATTGATGAATTGATCTTGGATCTTGGCATTGCGAAGAAGATAAAGGAAGAAACTCAAGATAGGTCTAAAATGACAGTTTTCTATAACTAGATAAGTATTTTCACTTAGACGCATTGACTGCTGTTACGTTTTTACTGTTTCTCCAAACCAAACTAACATTTATGTAATAGGGGTTAATTGAGAACTGTTTCGTAAATCAGGATCTTTTAACCGTATTATCAAACTGCGCGTTAAAAAATACAGGGTTATTACGGATACATTAGAAAAGGTTAGTCTTTGTCTGTTGTTTGGCTTGAAGTCTGAATTTATTTTAATTTCGTTCTTCATTTGGATTAACCATATACAATCTAAAGAAGTCAGATCATCTATATATTTTTTTTAATAATTCAACATGTTAAACGTGCAATTTTTTCTTGATGATCTAGACACAAATTATAAATGCGAAAGTTTGTATGTATTTAAATAAAGTATTTCTTGCATACGAGTATAAACAATTACAAAACCTTTTTGCATTATTGCATTGTTTTAAAGTTCGTGTATTAGTTTCACTCCTTCACGCTGCAACGCCTGAACGGATTTGTATGAAATTTATAATGGACATAGTTTATTATACCTTGAATTCTCGAGATAATAACGATAATCGTAATCTACACAGACGAAGTCGCGGGCAGAAGCTGATCTTTGAAAAAGATGGCGTTTCTTGACCCTGAACTGCCCTAAACTGCGTGAGAGTCTTAACAAGCATGTCTACAAAGTTAATAATTGCTGCCCCATGACAACTCCGAGGTTGTTTCACACCCTGACAGATAACAAGGTGCGTAGGTAGATAAACTCTTTTGCATTAGTAGTTAATAAGTTTCTGTCAAAAAGTTCATTTTTCGCACAAGCTTTTATTGCTGACTATGCTTTTTTTTGCACAGTCGTCATCCACTTGTCAAGGCGATTTCAACAAGCCTTAACACGACGGGTTTATCATGTGTAATTTAGTTCCTATGGCCACTCTGAGTCTCCATCATTAGACCAGCTCGGTGGTACTATGTTAATGTATTGTCATCAGAAATAAAGGCGTATGCAAATTTTCAGCTTCATCGGAGACTGGGAAGTGGGTCTAATTTAACTTGCAAGATTTGACCCTTACATACATACATTCACACATACATACATACACACATTGCAAGTTAAATAAAAGGTTTTAAAATCACATAAATTAACCTAGTCTCAAACTAAGCTCTAGGCTTGTACGATCGATGTCAAAGATATAATTACAATACACTGTATTGTACACCAATCAAAAGCATGACAGAGAAACAGTACAATTGAAAATAACACAGATAAACGATAGGCGCTCTTTTCGCTGATCAGCGATCTCTTCCAGACAACCTTAGTAACTGTGCAAAAATACTTACTTACTTACTTGTGAACTTTATGTATGACATAAAAAAGTAAAAAAAAATACCTTGCTGAGTTCATACGCCAGTTCTTCTCGGGGCAAAGGTTTTATTTTTAATGCCTTTTGACATTCATAGGTGCTTATCTTATCTTTGACTTTGACTAGTAGGGACATGGTGTCAAATTGAAATATTTTCAAATTAGGCGGTACAGACAACATTAAATATTAAATAAAAATGAATACTTGAAAAAGTAATAAATATACGGTTACCAAATAAATAAATAGTTACCTAAGTAAGAGTAGTTTTCATTTTTTGCCTTTTTCAATTGAAATAAGGTGCAAAAATTTAAACATCTTTAAAGTAGACATATTATTATCAAACAGACATAAATACTTACATACCTAGAAAACGACACTTCACTCGCCCCCTTCCCAAAACGCCCAAATGGGGGTACAACCACTAATTTTTGGTAGCAGATCCTCAGTTCTAGTGCCAAGATAAAGCTATAAACAAAGTTTAATTGTGGTTAATTTGCCGCCAAACTGTCATAATTATTTAGTCTTAATTTACCTGTATTACCAGAGGGCCCAGACAAGATGCACTACGCTTGCTAGCGTATCTCTTCGTTTAGTTTTTAAACCAATCGCGTCACTGGTAGATGACGTGATAAGTCACGTGATGTGCCAGTGACGCGATTGGTTTAAAAACGAAACGAATAGAAACGATAGTTAGCGTAATGCATCTTGTCTGGGCCCTCAATGCCGCTAACTTCGTAAGCGGGGTCACCACCACTAGGTTAACCAAGTCGTCTCAAAAGTAAAGACCTAACAATCGCCAAAGTTGTATTCATTCCTTTAAAAGGGTGTTAAAGCCCTTTCAAATTTCCTGTCACACAAATCATCTAGCACCACTGTTACACTGTTACCCCAAACGCATCTTTACTTAGATGGAATGGATGCTATTTTTTGTACAGAGTGGTGAATATATCAGTTGGATGTGTCGGGGGAGGGTTGAGACAGCGGTTAAGGTGTTAAGCATAACTGTATGGATGAAAAAATGGATGGGGAACAGTTGTATGTTTTGTTCTGTTTAAGGTTGTAAGTACATTTTTTTTGGGAATCTGGGCTACTATTCTTCCCGGTAATACTTGGTTTCTGCCAAGTAAATAAGAACTCTCGTAACGTTGACGATTCGATAATACGTTATCGCTTTTAACGTATCATCGTATCGTCAACGTTACAAGAGCTCTATTGCTTATATTGCTAAACCGTCTTGTATAGAGCCAGGTATCTACTGTAATACGCTTAAAGTACACATATCAAAAATTACCAAGGATCAAAAACATGATTTGGATATTTTGCGTAGATATATGGCTATATAATGTTTTAGAACGATAAACATTTTTTTTTAATGTTTTACTACTCTTGTGGTTTGGATAATTAAGTACACTAATATAAATGCAAAGGTTTGTCAGTGTATGTTAATTACTTCTTTACGCTGAAACAGCTGGAGGGGATATAATAAAATTCTACATCCTGGAAAACACATAGGCTACCTTTTATACCCATAAATAACCAAATTTCCGTGGGACTTAATCCCAAAATCTAACCCTAGGCTCTAGGCTTGTACTACGGGTACTAGACACCGTTAAATTAACTTACTTAAAAAGACAAATGAATAAGTACCTCTTAGTTTAATAGTTAAACTTAAATTATCTGTAACAGCTATCTTAAACATAAATAAAACAGCTGCATATTTAACGGTGTCATATTAAATTTAACATACTTTAAATCATATTATCAAAAGATGTTCATTCATAAATTCAAATATCAAAAGAAAGCAATAAAACTTATGAAATTACATTAACATGAATAAAAGTTTATCAAACTGACAGAAAGATTTCATTCTTTCACGTAAAGGGCTACAAGCATAAAGCATCCATTCAAATATAATATTAGTACAATTAATAATAGAATAATTATTGTTATTTATTTTAGGTAATAAAGGCGTGTAGTACTGTTAAGCGATGGGCTTGCAACCTGTCACTAATACACTGGTAAAATATCTTCGCCTAAGTGTGCAAAATGTGGTTACAGAATTATCAAAAAGTTTTTAGAGTTGTTGGAAATTCTGTAGCTCTGCCTACCCCACTCTGGGAATAAAGGCGTGAGTTTATGTATGTGTGTATGTGTACAATTCAGTAACCACGAATTATCAAATTATTAGGTCCCTGACCCCGTGTCAATGAGGAACATAACTCTTCATTGATGTATATGAACCCACGACCTCATGCTCTTTGACTACTGATTTAACTCCATTGTGGAATGATTGCTTCTTTGTACGGTTATTGAACAGACTTTAATAGTGATCAGTCTTGAAGACGCGAACCTAAGTTGGTATTATACACTGCCTTCGAAGCTGTCCCTGGTTCTCTCCTCCGGTAGCAAATATGTGTGGGATGAAAATTATTATTTGTGCCTAAGTCTGGGGGGTTTCTATAATAAAAAAACATTATGAAGAATAAGCTTACTCGAACTAACCCAATTTTAACAAGATTTTTAGAGTAAACACCCCTTTTTTAGACCGTTTTACTTAGAGTGTTTGCTTGCTAAGTATGAAACAATATTCATAATTAGGAAACACTATACCTATTGTATATACTAATAGAAATATTATAATAATAATACAAGTATTAGCAAATATAATTCATTTAGGTGTTAAAAATAATAAATATTATACTGCCCTACTACGGAAAAAAGGCACTTCTACTTTATAAATTGTATTGTACTTCCAACCTTATTATATAGCCCTTGAGAGTTTAATATGCTGCTATGAATTAATTGCACAAGTGCCTGTTCTCCGTAGGAGATTAGTATAAATTGTTGTGATCTTTGTATGTTTTTACTTTTCAAGTTAATATTTTAATGAATATTCTGGATCTACATCATGTTTTTTACCTATAACATAAAACAAGTCCAAATCAAAACTATGTACTTATATAAAACATTTTCTAAAAAAGATAATAAAACACAAATGGTTAAATTGGTGAAATCAGTACCTTTTTTTTATGGCACAGAGAAAACAAACGAGCACACAGGCCACATCATGGTAAGTGGAAACTGTGACCCATAGATATTCGCATTCGCAAGACTGCAACGCAATCCTAAGACTGCAAATGCGTTGCCAACCCTGAGGACTAAGATGGAATGCCTGTATGCTAGTCATTTTACCGGCTGTCTTATCCACAAACCGGAACACAACAATGCGAACACTGCTGTTTGGCGGTAGGTTAATGGATAAGATGGTGGTTGCGATCCGGACGGACCCTGCACAAGGTCCTACCACCCGCATAACTACTGTAAAAGGGTCTACAAAAAGTGTCATTCTTAAATTAAGATACACATAATCCACGCAAGGATTCCCTGAACCATCAATTCCCGACCAAGAAGCTACGCCATCCTTACTCCAACAAAGTATCATCTCAAGGCCCTTTGGCCAGCGCAGGAGCTCTTGGATTCATTAATCTCCATTCCGCTTCGAACGTTCCGAATACGTTTGGGAACACACATACATACATTGATAAGGACTACCATACATACACAATACAAACACATTCAAAGAGTTTCTATGAACTGTGAATGGTTTTATCTATGATAGAAACTTGTAAAAAACTTGGACGCATTTTTTACCTTCCAGAAAAAAATCTTAAAGTAACTTAAAATAAAGCACAATAATATTTATTTTTAACAACAACAGTATGACAAGACAAGAATATGGTGAAAAAGGAATCAATCCCAAATATCAGGGGTGTTCTTCTCTTAAAAACAACGGACGGTCGGACGAACAAGCGAAATCGCAGCGGCGAGTTTAAGTAGTCCCAGTAGTCAGAGCGAACAAAACACATTTCAGCGCGTGCATTTTAAATTAAGCAGCCTTATACGTTCGATCCATCGGCAGAAACCATGCTGCTAAATTGAAAAGGCACGTGCTAAAATATGTTTTGTTCGCACTGACGGGACTACTTAACCTCGCCGCTTGGACATCCACTCGTTCGCCCGTCCGACCGTCGTTGTTGAGAGAACCACTACCCTGATGGACAGTCGTACACAAAATCATGTTTTTTTTGTAATTGCTTCTCTGGGTAAGATGTTATTGCAATCAAGGTTATCACATGTAAGCAAACTACTAAAAAAACCTATTATCAATTCACCTTTCGTACATTATTGATAATGGTTGTACAACATGTAGCGAAATTGAGTCTTTAATTTATGCCCACGTCCTGTTTGATGTCATAATTTCTTAGTATTGATGTGGTATCAACATTATATTAGTTTTATTTTATAAATAAATATGAAAGCTTCCTAAAAAATCGGTAAATGATTGTTCGTAGTTCCCGAAGGACAAGCGATAAACAAGTTCTATGTGGGCGAAGTCGTGGTCAAAATAAAGTATAGTGGTAGTTATAATTGCTTAATTCCAGTTAAAAGGTAGTTTGCAGTGATTTATTAACATAATTCACTCGTTACGACGCGCGGCGCTGCCCATAGATTCGGACAGCCGTGCGTGAAATGGGCCCGTTAACATATTTCTTTAATGACGCTGAGCTTATTATAAAAAAGATTTAATGCTGCAATAGAAGTCGCACCCTTGTTTTGACATTTAGTAATTTTGATGTGTCACTTTGGATATCCTGGTCACGGCACCAGAACCATCAAGAGAGATAATATCAGGTCACGTCGTTCCTAAATGTCTACGGTGACCAATTTTCACGTTTTTCAGCTTAACAATATTCTAGAAGTGGCTCTGCTGGATACAAATTAAGCAAATTGATTACATCAGGGCTCTTTCTTGATAAAAAATTCTCTAAAACGTACATACATACACATACATAAACTCACACCATTATTCCCAGAGTGGGGTAGGCAGAGCTACAGAATTACCAACAACTCTAAAAACTTGTTAATAATTCTGTAACCACATTTTGCACTTTTAGGCTAAGATGTTCTCTAAAACGTATCTTTAACTAATTAAGTTCTTTTCGTCTCTTTCCAAAATATTTCCACAAATTAATTATATTTTAACGAAAACAACACGAAAGGTTTGTAATTAAAACTTTAACCTTCGTGATAATATTGGAACGAATGAATTAGAAATAAAAATAACGAGTATGTTCTAGTTTCAGGTATTAAATACTTTCGTCTCATAAAATTTTATAGTTCCTTAGCGAATAGTAATCGGAGTGAGTTGCACGTACTCGTAATATTCTGTACTATTAACCGAGGTATATTTATATGTATACATTTATATTTGTAATCACGATCTCGAAAACAGTTCAAACGATTTCGATGAAATTTGCGATAAGGGTTTCTTTCGTTTTCAACATGAGTGACGCTCAGTCTTCCAGGTACTTTATTGTTAAGATGTCAAATTTGTTTGCAAGTTTGTATGTAAAGAATCACTGGTCAGCTGCAGAATATACTTTTTCTCAAATTATGCTTGGAAATTCATTTGCTTTCCAAAAAAGCCAGGTTGAACTTGCAACCTTGAATAGCTTCCAAAATACAACCCTGTCATTATAACAGGCATTGGCTAAATTGTGCTTGTCACTATATCCTTAGTTTGAACTTTGTTATGACAAGGAACTAAATTGCACATTTTATTGGGATACTGCTGCCTCGGTGTTTGGAAAGTAACTATGAAGGTCCAGGTTCAAGACCTGCAACTGCTGTAAAATTTTAAATCTATTAAAAATCTTTTGAAACTTTTTAAAAAGTGTACTTACTTTAAAACACACAAGTGGCTGGAGTCGGTCAGACTGTAACATACTCGTCCAAGACATTCGGTCATAGTCCTCAGGGTTGGCAACGCATTCGCAGTCTTAAAATTGCAGTGTTAGGATTGCAGTCTTGGGATCGTAGTCTTGGGATTGTAGTCTTGAAAATGCAAATGTCTATGGGTCTCAGATTCCAATTACCATCAGAACCTCTAGCGTTTGCGTTTCTCGTATGAATAACATGGTCATTTTTGCGTTCAAGACCGTTTGCCGCAACTTGCATTCCGGGGACAGGTGACCTGTGGACGTTTGCCTTCTAGCCGTAAATAAAGCTTATACCATAATAATAGAATATTCCCAAGTGACATAGACCACATTTAATCACAGATGTCGCCACTGGCCATAAACTTCGGTAATAAAATTACGGTCCATGACTGGCAAGTTTTTGAGCATCAAAACTAAACCTATCAACCGGTCGGCTCTCGGTTAAATCCACCTGCCTACCATATAACGGCCAATAAAAGGTTAATATTCATAAAGCGACCCCCAAACGAGGGCCCTTTGTGGCTGTTACTGTAATATCTGGAGCCATCTCAGATTACAATACAATGGACAATTGACTGATCAACTGGTGAATAAATATGAGGATGGCGCTGGAGTTCGACTTGGTGTTGTGGGTTCCGCTTTGAAATTTACAGGCCCAATTCAAATTGATTTTTGATTTAGCTCATGCTGAATTGGTGTTATTTTAGGTTCTATAGCATCAATATATGCTGATTAAATCCTTAATTCCAAAAGATTTAAATATTGGAGAGAGTATTTTTTTAAATAAAAAAGGAATTATTTCAAAATCTTAGCTTTTGTTTCACAGTAAATACCTACAGTTGTTTTTCAATTAACTCTGTCATCCCTGCACCTAAAACTCCTTGCACTCGACCACCAAACAAACTGTACAAAATATATTTAAAAATGTCTGTTTAATTTCTTAAAAGTTAAGTTTGGCGATCCAGATTTAAAATATAAATGACGTCAGCAATTCGGTTCGGTTTCGGTTGTCCAATGCTCGGTAATTGGGCAAATGAACCGAATAATTCGGTTGAATACGAACGTTTAATTATATGGTGTACACGGAAATATTATTATAGTAGTATAATAATATTACGGGTGTGGATTGACAGATCAAATCTGCTTCTTTTAACCATCGAAACGTCAGTTTACAGATTTATATGAAGTATAAGAGTACGGCCCCTCTATTTTAACCTCTTAGGAGATGAATTTCCAAAAATCCCTTCAAAGTGCACCCCTAGGATATTCAAGGAATATTCTTTCCAAATTTCAAGCCTGTGCGTTGATCGATCAGTCACTCGGTTTCTTCTCTTATTTATATGTATATACATACTAGCTGTCCACGCCCGGCGCCGCACGGGTGTAATTTTTTTTCAAACCTTATGAAATATACTTTACAACCTATTCTCAGACCCACTCAATATACACACAAACTTTCATAGTAATCGGTCAAGCCGTTAGGGAGGAGTTTTGTAACAAACACTGTGACTCGAGTTTTTTTTTTACTAGCTTATTTGGGTGTCCCACTCCTGGGCAAAGGCCTCCCCTCTTTTCCGCCATTCGTCCCGATTGAGTGCATGCTCCCGCCATTCACTTTGAAACGCGTCTAATTCATCCCGCCATCTCCTTTTTGGTCTGCCTCTGCTCCGGTGGCCATCTTGCGGGGTCCATTCGGTGGCAACCTTGGCCCATCGTTCCGGATGCATGCAGTCCCACTTAAGCTTAGCGGTCTTGGCACCCACATCCGCAATACTAATTTTGGAGCGCAGTTCGGTGTTTTTGAACTGGTCAGTTTGAGAATTTTATACATTAGAAAAAAATATAAACGTTTTAAGTTTCCGTTGTAAAATGCCACATTCTGAATAGCTTTCGAGAATTGAAAATCATGCTATGTACTTCTTTATATAATATAATCTGTCAATAGTTTCAAAACAATTCAATTTTTAAAACACACTTAAGGAACCCTAAAACTTAATAAACCGTAGGAAGGGTGCTGCATTAAATATGTTATAAATACAAAAACGCCGCATTGTGTTCTCGAAGTCGTTAGAAATGACGTCACGCCACCTGTCTTTCAAATATAACTACATTCAGTGCCGAGAACGCCTAAACGGGACCATTTTGTACATAAATAAAGAAGCCAAGCACTGGCAACGTAAAACAAAGAAATACCTCGAAAGGGGTGAACATGATTTTACAATGGAATACGAAATCTTTTGTTTCAATTTCTATTTCGCTTAGAACTTTGTTGAAAAGTGTCCGTAGCATAATATCGAAAATGAAATTTCATAAGTACGAAATTCCTAACACAAAACTTGGAATATCAAAATGTCTAAAGTACGAAATTCCTAAAGATGCACGTCCTAATGCACTTTTAATCGAATGATCTCATTTTCGAAAATCAATATTACTTTCAAACTCAATATTTCTAGTGCTCAAAATCGCTACGTACAAATAGCTTTGTGATAATTCTTCGAAAATCAATACATTCAAACCTTAAAACTCCACCCCTATTGAACGTGACGTACCTTCGTAAATTAAAATGTCGTCCTAAATTTCGCATTTTATACATTTTAAACTTAGGTCGACCGGGCGTAGGTAAAATGTCGTTAGTTTTTTCGTGCACTAGTGGTTTTGTACTTTAGACATTTTAAAACAGGCTAATTAAACGTAGGACATGCATCTTTAGGAATTTCGTACATTATACATTTTGATATTCGAAGTTTTGTGTTAGGAATTTCGTACTTATGAAATTTGACTTTCGATATTATGCTACGGACCCGTTGAAAACACGTTGCTTGTTTTGACAATTTTAAACCAGAAAACCAATTATATAAGCTCTATATTTTAACACGGTAACACATTATAGTAATGTTTGAATTACCGTTACTAGTTATTTGGACGGGTGTATAGGTACAATCAAGGACTTTAATTGTTGAGTCACTATGGATCCCTGTCATAATCAGAGCGTCTGGCCACATGAAATAAATTACGCCAAAATTAAAGAATTAACGTTATGCCGTTTTGCGACAGCGTTCCATAGTGGCTCAACAATTAAAGTCCATATAAAGACACTTGCAATATTACTTAAATAAATATTTTCCATCGCAACTGACGTAACCCTGATTAAATAACTACTAGACAGATAAAACCTTCGATATAATGGTGACCCCTTCCTTCAGAGCTGATATCTCCAAAATGGCCAAACCGATTTTCATGAAACTTACCTTAGAAACATCGTTAGAAAGCATGCTTTGAAACAAAAAGCCAACCAAATCGGTATACCCTTTTAAGAGCTACGGTGCCACAAACTAATAACACCCCTCTTTTTGAGTCGGGGGGTTAAAAAATAATAAGTAATTCAATTTAATATTCAAGGTTAAATAACCTTCTTTCGTTTCCAGCTAGCTTTTTATTCATATTACTCGTACATTACTAGTAATTAAATGATATAGTACATTAAAAGCACTTAATTTATCATACATTATGTGGAGTGTATTCTAGTAATCTGTTACGTCACTTACGTAACACATAAAGTGGAAAACGTTATTCTAGACACAATCGATTTGTATTGCGGGCTGATTCTCGAGGCAATGTTACTGCATTTCATTGGGTTTTACACGGGGTTAACCAACAGGGGTGTATCCGGGTTAAAAAACCGGATAAGTGCGAGTCGGACGCGCCCACCGAGGGTTCTGCACGTGACACAGTTAATTCAATTCAAAATTTGGACCGCTGTACCTTGCAGGCCCTATTTTTTGTGATTTAATTAATAATAAGGAATGTGTGTGTAAGAAATGAAAAAGTCAGAGATAAATGTGGGATAAAAGAAGATGTAGTGACTAAGATTGAAAAGCGCATGCTTCGATGGTTCCGTCATTTGGAAAGGATGGATGAAAGAAGATTGACGGAAGAAATATACAGATCGAAAGTGAGTGGACGGGTCGGAAGGGGCCGCCCTAGGCGTGCTTTTTCGAGTCAAATCGGAGAAATACTGGAAAAGGGCCGAATCTTAAGTACCCGAAACCGACGTGCGTGTATGACTCGATGTATGAATGTGGAAGAAGCGAAAGAAATTTGTCAAGATCGTAGCAAGTGGAAAGAAGTGGTCTCTGCCTACCCCTCTGGGAAACAGGCATGATTTAATGTAGTATGTATGTATGTATATTTTTTCAGGTATTTTCCTATACTTGTAGTATAAGACGGTATTACTGGCCAAATTTAACGGCTCTAGTCAACAGAAAATACCTTATAAATTTTGATTCCCTTAAGAGTGTCGAAATATACCTACGTTTTTTTTTTTTTTTTTTTATGGCATAGAGAAGACAAACGAGCACACAGGCCACCTGATGGTAAGTGGAAACTGTGACCCATAGACATTCGCATTCACAAGACTGCAATGAAATCCTAAGACTGCAAACGCGTTGCCAACCCTGAGGACTAAGATGGAATGCCTCTATGCTAGTCATTTCACCAGCTGTCTTATCCCCAAACCGGAACACAACAATGCGAACACTGCTGTTTGACGGTAGGTTAATGGATAAGATGGTGGTAGCGATCCGGACGGACCCTGCACAAGTTCCTACCACCTGCAAAAAATAGACATAATAGGCCGTATCTTTCAATCGGGGTGGTTCTTATTGTTACGATAGGTTAGGTTAGGTTAGTTTTAGATTCAGAGAAAGGGACAGAGCTATATCAATTATACAGCTCTCTCTCAACCTAAACTAACCTGTTTCAGTATGTTATGGTAACTCTGAAAGTACAGGTTTCCACTATAGCAAAAATTATACTTTTAATAGGTTATTAAGTTACCTCCTAAGTCCCACCATACAACGTTTGTCAGTGGAATATGAATCTATTACGAACGAAATAAAGTCAATTTTCTAATTTGGTCCTCTACATCTACACTAATCTACATGTACAGTCAAGGGCAATAATATGTATACACTTTAGTACCTTGTCACTTTAACCACTGTGACAGTTCATATATGGCAGTTCAAATATGACGACAATTAGACAAGGTACTAAAGTGTATACATATTTTTGCCCTTGACTGTACACTAATATTATAAAGAGGAAAGATTTGTATTTGTGTATTATTGTGTGTGTATGTTTGTAATGAATAAACTCAAAAACTCCTGTGCCGATTTCAAAAATTCTTTCTCAATTAGCTTCAGTACCCATCAATAAGCCACCAGAGAAAGCAAGATAAATACGAAATTATCCGACCAAAAACGATGGGAAAGGATTATTCACCTCATGTGTACTACTATTAGTAATTTAGTACAAGGAACTTCAGAAGGTTAACATTATAGTTCTCTCGACTTAGATAAAGTTTTACTGAATTTGAAACAGAATAGAAAGTAGAAATAATCGCTATTGATCTAGAACATCAGTGTGAGCTGTAAACTGGTGAATTATTGATGACGACGTAGCGATGACGGTACATCGTTTAAATGGGTTTTCCATTACATTAGCCGGTGAAAGATTGATGTACTAGTAATTATAGCGTTTTTTAATTAGTTGATGGAGACATAAGCGTCATAATTTAGGGGAAAGTGATTATTTTAATTGTTAAAGGGTTTTTCGATGTTAACGAAAAACGAGGTTATTCTCGTGCGTGTATGGAAAAGAAACTAAATATTTTATAACTACTGCAGCCGCCTTAGGATTTCAGTCTTGAAACTGTGGTCTTGAGTAGGGTTGTGATTCTCTTAAAAACGCGGTCAGTCGAACGAATGAGTGAATGTCGCAGCGGCGAGTTTTAGAGCGAGCAAAACACGTTACAGCGCGTTCATTCTCAATTAGGCAGCCTATATGTTCGATCTCATCGACGAAAAACTAGGTGTCTCAGTGTTTACTTTTCACTTTATAAGGGAAAATTTCAAAAATTCAGATTAAAATGATCAATATTTCCGTAATTAGTAAAAATCGCTAAACATACATCGGGGTTAAATCGATAGCTTTTTAGCCAGCCCTAGGCGGGTTGACGTCGGTTTCTGAGACACCCTATATACATGTGGGGTTGTCGCTAATATAAGCAATAAGCGTGTATGGTATAGTAAACTATTGTGTTACTATACTCGTACAACACGGAAAGCAGCCAATGACTACATAACAACACAAACACAACAACCCTCAAGGTGGTTCAAGTTCTAATTGAAATAGAATTACAGATATATTTTAAAGCAAATTCTATGACTTAAAGATGAGTTACTTATGGAAAAACGAATTTGCATAAGTATTCCAGGAAAGGTTAAGCTAATAGCTTTCACCGACTTTCCTTTTAGCAAGTTTTTCGAAACCTAACAGCTGCTCGAAAAGGCGTTTAACAAGCCACCTGGAGTTTCTCCAACAATAAACTTTCAAGTAGTACCTAACTGGCTTGTAACGTGACTCCAGTTATATAAAGGAATTAGTTTTGCGTACTATTTAATCGTTATTTTTGCGACTGGTGCATAATACATAAGCGTGGTTTTGTTAAACGAGCCGAAAGGCGAGTGTCATAATTAGATCATACGAGTGTTTTAATTTCTAATTATGTGCACAGTCGCATACATAACTTTATCTACATGCATACTCGTATCATAAGTTTTCTACGATATGTCATAATCATAAACCTGTAGGTAGTTGCCCTGTATCTTAATGTTCACATTAAAGTATCGGTTACTGATGTTTAACGTTGCTTAGTGCCCATGCCCATTGTACAATCCTAGAGCTTACTTTGGGACTAGGTCAATTTCTGTAAGATTGTCGATATTATTATGTTATTTACTAGCTTATGTCCGCAAATTCTTCCTCGTAGATTCAGATTATCGTCATACCTGAATGAAGAAGAAGTAGCCTGTCATAATCCATTTCAAATTTCACCCAAATCTGTCTAAGCGTTGCAGTGTGAAGAAGAAACAAATTACCACACACACTTTCACTTGTTTATTTTGTGAAATAAATTATAATAACATAAGGTTTTATTGAGTTGAAGATTGAGCATTTCTTCACTGTTCAACTTACCAGTAAATATTAATAAATACTGGCATGTTCAACATTGAAGAAACACTCAATCCTTTTCAAAACGTAACCTGCCAATTTAAACACACGCATCATTCACAGACCTCATTTAATTTCCTGAAATGTAACAGAGTCTCATAAAACAAGCCGAAAACCCCACCTTTCGCAGTCGGGCAATTAATATCCGGCAGTCAAAGAATGGAGTGTTCTACCAATGGGCCCCATTTCCTAACCGTTGCGGGCCCATCAATCTGAAACACGGACCATTAGCGTATTGGGTCCGAACCTCGACTCAAGTACAAGTTAACCTGAACTTAGCCTTAACCTAGTTAGAATGAATTACATGCAAAATATCTAATGTAATATTTGACGACGCGCTGGCCTAGTTGGTAGTGACCCTGCCTACGAAGCTAGCGGTCCTGGGTTCAAATCCCGGTAAGGGCAGATTATTAGTGTGATGAGCGCGAATATTTGTTCCTGAGTCATTGATGTTTTCTATATATTTAAGTATATATTTCTCTATATAAGTATTTATATCGTTGTCTAGTACCCATAATTCAAGCCTTGCGCTTAGTTTGGGATTAGGTCAATTGGTGTGACATTGTCCCCTGATATTTATTTATTTATTTATTATTATTTTATCTATTATACATTAGTAGACACATTCAAACATCGTTTTAATGCTAGGTTATAGTATAGTATGTAATAAGTATACAATATTCTTAAGAGCGAATATGTTTTCTTAAACATTTTTAATATTATAAATTACTTGACTTTGTATCTTAGTCAAGTAATTTGGCTAGTGCAGTGGTCTGAATTTGTGACGTGTGTCATGAATGCACATGATAGTGGCATAGTTTATTGATATGATAATGCGAGATCTTACCTTAGCACCCCATTACTACGCTTAAACGACTGACTGCTGAGTTTCTTGCGGCGTTTCTTCTCGGTAGTGGCCTCCTCTTGGGAAGCGCTGGTAGATTGTGAACGTGTAAAAGTGACTGAATAAACATTTTTTATCTTTTATCTTTTTTTAAAGATCTGTCCCATCGATCAGCAATTGCTTCACCAAGGTGGTGCGAAGACTGCGTCAACTGATGCTAGAACGCGGAGTAAAAGTTCTATGTGTAACTTTAAAATTGTTTAACACAGTAACACCTGTACACAGGGCTTCAGGATTCAGGACCAAGCATAAAATTTACAAGTTCTATGCCAATAAGTATTTTCAACATATAGATTATATTAATATTCATCGACAGACATCGGAGATTTTGTGTCCGAATTACCATTTATCTTAAAATGATTTTAAACTTACGATGAATATTCAGGACTTATCAAAATTAGGTAATTAATATAGACATTAATGATTCTCATTTTGCCATGACCAAAATCACGATACCAAAAAATTAAGTGAGACAAATGTGTTTAACGATAATGAAACGGTTTCGAAGAACAATTTATTTACCTACCGAAATTAAAATTCCGTGTAACGATTACATCGGCGAGTCGAACTTCAGTCAGTTAGCGAAATTTAGTTCAAAGGTCATTCCCGCCGATTTTATGGTTGAGGAATTTCAGAGCGTGACTTATTTCAATGAAGTTTAAAAACGCATTTACACGGTTTAGTTTAACTAGTATTTTTCTTGTACGGTCGGCTATTCATCATTTATTACAGTACCTAATGCAGCGATAGACTCGCACATATCATCCCTATTTTGCACACTTTTTCCATGCCAGCAAGGACAGGACCGAATAATCCATATTATCCATATTAATATTTAATGTGTGTGTGTGTGAGCGGAACCGGAGTATGAATGTAGAAGTATGAAACATGAGGAAGACCTGACGAAAAATAAGGGTTTGAACGCTGAGATGATGACAGAAAGAGACATGCTATGCCAACTCTTTGTGTTGGATAAGGACAAGGAGATGATGATGATGATGTAGTACCGATAGTTTCTTGTAGTCTCTTGCATATTTTTTATTCTTCCTGCATCTGAGTTCAGTTACCTTTTAATTTTTGGTTCAAATTATTGTGACCGGTTTTTATACCTATTTGACTACTTTATTCGTTCTCATAGTTAAAATTGTATTTATTTCTTATTACTTCACTTGTGAAACTCTGTCTCTTCATTCGTGTGTCACTTCGGTGCCTCTGAAAACCAGCGTCGCGGTTTACGCCTTGACATACCTAGTGCTGAGTCAATTTTGACGTCACATAATCACCCATGGCAACATCGACCTTACAATAGGGTATTTGACAAGAATGAAATTAAATTGGTATTTTATTACAACAGATAAACATTATTAAAATACTAGGAATACATCAATCTTTTATTTATGTTTGCTATTTTAAGATGTTTAAATTCATAAAATCCAACAATAAGGGCTGTTTGATTGTGACGTCACAAGATAGTAATCCCTATAAACTCCATGATAACCGAGCGTTTTTGATGTTTCATAAAAAGAAGCTGATTTGACTTTTGAATACCGTATTGTTTTTTTTACTACATTTATTTTTTGTGTTGCCATTTGTTTTATGTGCTCATCGAATAAATGATTATATTTTTAAACTAAAACTTAACTCCGTTTGTCGACAGGCTGCGCGTTCCCAACACGCTGGCACGGTCGCTGGTTCCAGTCAGGTGTCATCCAGCCGATACTCATAGAAGGAGACCGGCTCTCGAACAAGGGACGCTGCCTGTCGTCCGAGGGGGACAAGTTCCTTATCGTTGATGAGTAAGTTATCTATTATACATATACATACCAAACTATTTAATTAAAACCACTGATATAATGCTGCCCTCTTAAGCCGCAGTATCTTAAATTCAATCACATTCAAAGCTGATTAAATTCTATGACGCTATTGCTAACGTCATAGTTGATCTACAGGAGGTTTATCTTACTTACTGCGTTTTTGCTCAGGACGGTAGAATGGTAACCCCTTCATTGACATCTGTGGCCCTGGACAAGATGCATTGCGAGATAGTTATCGCTATCGAAAATGTTTACGATTAGCGTTAGCTACCGTTGCGTCGAGCGCTTACGTCAATTACATACATCTTGACAGTTTTCGAAGAACGTTTACGTTGGCGTTTAGCATCTTGTCTAGGGGCTCTGATATCTCGTCTCTTACGGCCTAATCGATTTCCATGAAATCTAGCTTAGAACCATTCCGATTAAATAAGCTTTATTTTACAACAACGCCTTCTATGTAAATCAGTATATCCAGGAGCTACGATGCCACAGACAGACACACAGACATACACGTTAAACTCATAACACCCCCCTCTTCTTGCAGGGGGTTAATTAGTTAATAATCATTTACGCTTGAGCAGTGACTGGGTGGTAAGCCCTGGAAGTGACCCTGCCCCCCAATTAGGTTTACCCCCACTTTGTAGCGCTGGGTATACTCATGGCCGTTTTCACTAAAACTTTAGGGACTCCTTAAGACAATTAAGAGGACGTTTTAATGGCACTTATATAACTTTAAAATTATTAAGGAGTCCCTTAAGAGCTGCTAAAAACTAAAAACGGGCTTATAAAACCACGTAGGCCTAGTTGGTAGTGACTCTGCCTACGATGCTAGCAGGCCGGATTTGAATCCCGCGGTAAGGGCTATTTGCGTTTTTAGCGCGAGCAATTTATTCTCGAATCTTTAATAATAGTACAAGATCCAGGGAACTTATAGTTTGGCACTAGATCACTAATTATTAGTGTCAGATTGTGCTTATTTATAACTACGTAATTACTTAATTACTCTTATCTCTGAATGCTTCTTTCTTTTTGATCCGTTAGCCTAGTACGGACCCTTCCTACGAAGCTAGCGGTCCCGGGTTCCTTTCCTGGAATGCGCAAATATTTGTGTGATTAGCAGGAGTATTTGTTTCTGAATTATGTATATATTTTTCCATACTAATATTATAAAGGCCAAAGTGTGTCTGTCTGTCTGTTACCTCTTCACACTTAAACCGCAGAACCGATTTAGGTGAAATTTGGTGCAAAGATAGTTTGAATCCTGGGAAACGATATAAAAGATTTTTTTTCCCGAAATCGAGCCCCAAAGGGGATGAAATAGAGGGTGAAAGTTTGTATGGAGCTACGGTATTTAAACGAGTTCCACGCGGACGGAGTCGCGGGCAGAAGCTAGTATTAATATATAAGTATTTATATCGTTGTCCCCGTAGGTAATACTACCATAAGGCTTCGTTTGGGACTAGGTCAATTGGTATGACTGTTCCTTGATATTGATTTATTGCTCGCCTTGCCAATCTAAATCGGTTCAGAAATCAAACAGACAGGAGTTTCTTCCACATTTTTATTATTAGTATGGATTTACACTGCCGAGGAAAATAACGAGTCACTTCGTGAAGAGTTTTGCTCGTTGTTACTTTTGCTCGTGACCTCGGAAACTTATTTAAGTATTAGCACCCTACCCAAACCTCTGTAACTAGAAAGATGAAATTTCGAAAGTGACGTAACGAAAATAAAAGCGGGTACGAGTTAGTTATCATAGCATAGAGGCATTCCATCTTAGTCCTCAGGGTTGGCATCGCATTTGCAGTCTTAGGATTGCATCGCAGTCTTGTGAATGCGAATGTCTATGGGTCACAGTTTCTACTTACCATCTGGTGGCCTGTGTGCTTGTTTGTCTTCTCTTTGCCAAAAAAAATTAAAAAAAGTGTATAGTTATTGGATGCGCTTCAATCAGTCTGAAAACCTTTTGCATAATTTAATTTAACTAACTACGAATAGCATAAAGAACGTTCAGCATAAAAACCAATAACTCTAGGATGAACTATGTCTTAACCCAGAGTATAACCTATGTCTATTCCATATCCGTTCAGCGTGAAGGAGTAACTAACAAACACACAAACTTTCGCGTTTTTAATATAAGTAGGTCATTTTAATATAACATTGCACTTAACAGTACCTTTTATTTCCAGGAAGGGATGCTACCGCTGCGTCGTTATGCATGAAAAACATACGAACGTTCTGCAGTATAAAGAAAGTACGTAAACCAGCAAACACCCCACTCGTATCAACAATAACTACGCATATTCCGCCCTACTAAATAAAAAGGACGTATGTGCAATTTTGTAGTCGAAGCAAATTGAACTCCCTGTCTTGAGAAATAAAGTCACTGATACATTTGTGGTTATGTGAGACATACGCTCTTTTTTCTAATGAGGGCGGTATTAGACCAGGGTGATACCTCATGAAACGACCTCTGTGAGGCTAGACAAGTTGCATAATATATGGAATTGACATAAGCATTTGACGTGACCGTCCTGCACCTTTCGTCAATTCTTTCAATAACGCCTTCACGCCTGTAATCCCAGAGTGGGGTAGGCAGAGCCACAGACCTACCTACAACTCCCATAACCTGTTGATAACTCTGTAACCACATTTTGCAAAATAAGGCTAGATACTTACCAGTGTATTAGTGACAGGTTGCAAGCCCATCGCCTACAGTACTACATTACATACATACATAAACTCACGCCTCTATTCCCAGAGTGGGGTAGGCAGAGCTACAGAATTTCCAACAACTATAAAAACTTTTTGCTAATTCTGTAACCACATTTTGCACACTTAGGCGAAGATGTTTACCAGTGTATTAGTGACAGGTTGCAAGCCCATCGCCTACAGTACTATTAGTCTTCATTCCCTTGCTCGCCTCTAACGACATCCACGGGAAGACATGGAGTGGCACTATTCTAACCCAGCACCACACTTATAAACTGAACTTATCGAATAAGGCGTAAACATAAATCATTCTTCCAGCCTTCTGCCACCGCCGAGACGCCCTGCCCCATCTCTGCTCCCTCATCACGGGGGACGCTCTCCTCTACTCCATGTTCAAGGAAAACGCGGATCCCGTTGACTGCCCGCTGAAAGGACCATTCTCGTTCACCTACAACAGGTTTGTCATCGTTGTTAAAACTTGATTGTTTAATAACTTCAAACTCTTAGGTTCTCGCGTTCGTATACAAAACTACGAAAACTACTCGAAGAAATAGCAAAGCATCAAGCAAAGTTCCAAGTTTGATTTTGGAGGTTAGTTTGAGGAAATTAATATGCGATGCACTCTTCGTTATAACGTTATGTCAAGTTGGCCGAATGCTAACTTGATATAAAATGACGGACGGATGGACGAGTCAAAATCGAGAAATCTGCAAATTTTTGAAACCATTTCTTTCATACCTATTAAACACACTACAAGTTTTAAACACGACATTGGTAAGGCATATGCAAAGTTAGTCATCACACTAATATAGCTCAAAATGGCATGTGATTCACATGCGATATGACTGTCATGCTAAAACCACTGAGTTCAATCACTTTTTCGTAATTTAACAAGAAAAATGAAATTTTGCTAGCATTTATTCTTGCTCCAAACACCATGATTAAAACCATTAAACACGCACCATTATGTTGACGACATAACCGTTCGTAATGTTCAAACAAATGTGTCTCTGAATTCAACGAAAACGACGCTTTTAACTCAGCCATTGACCAAACCTTCAGTCTTTCTGCGTCAAATTAACTTGATAGTCATCAATGATTAATAGTCCCACCAGATGTTAAACGGCGCGTTAATGAAGATCACTGACGCGTCACTGTCGTCCCTCAATCATCCACTTAATGACTTTTGTAATTAAAATCCGCGCGAAATCATCCTGATGACAATCACACATTCTGTTAATTATGCGTCTTAATTGGCTGCGGTAAAAATTGATTGAAATTACAGCATGATTTTCATCGTAGATTTTGTCGATGTGGCAAAATTAAGGGGATAAGTTTATGCACTATGTTCATATTATGTAAAGTCTGTTTCCATTCAGACTGCCAATGACAATAACAAGTATACCTGACTGTAATTGTCTTTAGATAGAGGATGAAATAGTGATGAGAATAATGTTACCTCTAATTACTTTATTAAAGAGGTGGAATATAATATATTCCTCATCATCATCGTATTATTATTCAGTGTGCGACAAAGATGAAAACCTCACTTATCAATCAAATCTAACAAAACATCACTATATTTTCATGTCAAATTCGAAAAATCGAAAAATTAAATTTAAATGACAGGCTTCAGTAAGTGTCACTGAAAGTGCTTTTCATTAAAAATAAACCAAATTAAATAGAGATTACTACCTCAAAATAAACATGAAGACAATGATTAAGTGTATAAATAAATAATATGACCATGCTCAACCTTCAAAAGTACGCGAATGTGGAGTAATAATGTTAATTTGATTTGTTTCTATGAAATACCGAAAGAAAAGGTCCCGGCTATAGAGATATCTTCTATAAACGGCCAGAATTTTCCGACATTTTTTTTACGTGCATGACGAGGCAATGGGTATACATATACTAAGATACATAAGCATAAGATAACATCGCACTTAAAATAATTAATTTCAAGAATCATCTAACAGTACCTATATTGTACTTCGTTCTAATTAAGCTGTTATCGTATTGTTTACGAGTCGGCAGCCTTTGTTGTCATATAAGTAAGAGTAACCATGACGTCGACAATTAAATAAGATTAAAACAATAAACAATATCTCTATTACTCTCTATTTTTTCTCCTTATGCAATGGCTTTTTATCACTAAAAAGGAGGGGTTAACGAATTTTAAAAGCGGGTCGTCATTGAATTGTTACTCACCCAAGGAATGTCATATGCTATATTATTAGAATCTTCTTAATTCTGCCGCTGCAGGGAAAGGATTTTCAAAGCTTGCTTAATCTTGGACTTGTTTCCAAGACATATTTTTATTTCTTTCAAGAAATGTGAAGCACACACACACACACACACACACACAGCGCTTGCCGAAGAAACTTAAACAGATCATTCATGGTTACGTTTCCAATACAATTTCAGAGGTCACGGTGACTGCAAGATCCCTGTGTCTTCGATCGAGAGCTGTACTGAAGACTCCAGACTTCTCCTCAACTACCAGGCTTGCCCGGATATCTCCGCTTCTGAAAGCACTGGTATGTCCAATAATATAAGCAGTAGCAGCACACTGTACTACTTTGTCTCTTGAAGGTCTTATTTGAACTGCTGCACTCATCTATCAAAGGCGTTAAAGCGACAAGGTACAAAAGTGTTCAACTTATAGAGCCCACTGTAACTTTTACCAGAAACTTCGTCATTCCGTCTTTCCTTTGTCATCCTTCATTTTCTTTTAGAGTTTTTTGTTTGTCATAAGGTGCAATTATGTTTTTGTCGCCAGTATTTTCATTAAGTTTTTCACGTTTTGTATAAATGTTTTGTTTGTTCTCGGCACTTAAACTTCTTCGTTGAAAATTAAGCAAAACGCGGTGTATTTTTTATTGAGTATCCAGTTATTTTCTTGTTGCGTTTTTTCATTATCATTTTCATTTCAGCAGAACAATTACTAACATTTTACGTTAACTCTAGCAGATTTCAACGCGAAATATTAAAATCACGTCAATGTATTTCAAACTCTCAAATGAGAAATACTCAACAAATGACGTTTAAAAATATCAAAAAATATTATTTACCGTGGATAAAAGGAATGGATGAACTAAGTACCTCTTAAGTTTGCAAATGCCTTCGCACTCAGTAAATATTGAAAGGGTTAGAGGAATTTTCCACTGGCAAAGTCCTTAGGAATCAAACCGTTTATTGGCATAAGAACTCCGAACTTGTCAAGAGTGCTTGATCATTTCACGTGTGCCCCTCGAACAGCCTTTTATGATTATAATTTTATTTGGATAAAGGGATCACAGGCTTATAAATATACTGGTGCTGGGTACCATTTTTGGTACCGCGTCTTCGTTTGCTATTTTTCGAAATTATTCAAAACTACAAAATGAAGTATCCAATATAGTGTTAGCCCTTTAGTCTCATTCCGAATATAAGTTAACCACGCGTACCAATATGAAATCGAAATAAAATCAACCTTTTTGTTTACTTATTTCTACTTTCCAATAGTTAAAAGTAGAGTTACAGAAAGTTAAACACCAGGGTTTAACTGAAAACCAGCGCTGTGGCTCCGGCTGCATCACGTTCTGAGCTGTCCTTTTTGACCTCACACTACATCGCAACGTATCTCTTTCTAATCTTTTACCTTTTACTTCCTCCTTCCTTTTCCAAAATCTTTGATTACGTTTGTGTGTTGCAGTGTGTTAAAAAATAATTAAAGTAAGCTGTCTTGCAACTCATGCGCTGGGGCCCTAATATGGCTGCGTTTATCGCGTGACAATGTTTGTATAAGGCATCCGTCACTTTCTTACGACAACACACGTAAATAAGCACGAGAGTGACGGATGCTTTATCCCCATTTGGCGTGCGATGTAACCGCAGCTATACTAGGTCCGCTGGTCTATATCAATTTCATACAAATTTACAGATTTCTAGCTTTTTAGTCGTGTTCCTTTGGTTTATGTACTTTTACGACGGTATGAAGCATTAGCAAAACGCCACTAACGGCCACTTGCACGGTGAAATAAACCCTGGGTTAAGGCACTAACTCGAGTTAGTAAACATCAGATTCATACAAAAACTGTCATTTTAACTCGAGTTAAACGGACTTGCACGAAAGATTTAACCCTGGGTTAAGACACTAACTCGAGTTAGTAGACGTCAGATTCATACGAGAACTGTCATTTTAACTCGAGTTAGTGCCTTAACCCAGGGTTAAACTTTTCGTGCAAGTGGCCCTAAGGCGGACTTGCGCGGACCAGAGTTAGACCTTAACCCAGAGTTAAGCGTCTACTTTTGTACGTGGTTTGCCGCCTAACCTCGGGTTAAGACGCTAACTCTGGTCCACGCAAGTGGGGCTAAGGGACGAATTCACCAACCAATTTAACAGACGGCTAAGTCTTAATCAGCTGTTAGTCAATACATTGGACAGCCGTAAAACCGCTAACCATCCGTTAATTACTGGTGAACACAGCACTAAAAGGACTAACAAAATTGCAATAATCCAAGAAATCTTGAATAGCTAGAAATGCGCAAAAGGTGTGAATGAACTCTACAAATCAGTATGCATTTTAACCGTTGCAATATTAATAAAAAGGAAATTGCCTGCCAGCGAAGATCTGGCCCGCGGATTGTTTATCCGGGCAATCTTCCAGAGGTGTTTGCCATCGTAGACGCTATTTGGATTTAGCTCAGATTAAAATATAGATATTTTAAGTTGTAGCTTTTGAAATGGCTTTTTGGCATAGCTATTTTGTGTAATGGAAAGAGCCATGCTTCGAGTTTCTTTGCGAGATCGAATAATAGGAACAAAAACCGGCTAGTCGGACCCGCGCACGAAGGGTTCCGTACCATTATCTACAATAATAGACACTATTTTATAACATGATAATATGATCACGTTTGTTGAATGGGAGCCCCACTTAAATATTTATTTTATTATTTTTTTAGTATTTGTTGTTATAGCGGCAACAGAAACACATCATCTGTGAAAATTTCAACTCTCTAGCTAAAATGGTTCATGAGATACAGCCTGGTGACAAACAGACGGACGAACGGACAGTGAAGTGTTAGTAATAGGGTCCCGTTCTTACCCTTTGTGTACGGAACCCTAAAAGACTTGACATACACATACATACATAAACTCACGCCTTTATTCCCAGAGTGGGGTAGGCAGACTTGAGTGCTTATTAATTAGCAAATAGGGGCTATCACTCGCAACTCTAGTTGCACAGAGCACGTGAGTGGTTAAATAAGTCTAAGGGCCATATTAATAAACTCATCTTGGTTCAGATGCCCGTCACAAGATATGTCAAAGTAAACGTCAAGCCATAGAAAACTGTCATTTGTCAACTGTCAACTGCCCCTAAGGGCCGTATTAATAAACTAATCTCAACTCTAATGCTCGTCTCGAGATGCTTCAAACTACTGCTTGGCTTGACGTTTACTTTGACGTATCTTGTGACGCGCATCTCAGCCAAGATGAGTTTAATAATACGGGCCTAAATGTTGCACCCGGGAAAACGGGCTTGTTCAAGGGCGAAAACAAAACACTGCACAAATTGAACGAGCTAAAAAAAAACTCCGCCTTAAGACGCTCCGCTTACAAAACTTGTGTGGCCGTCTGTCGCGATTGTCCTTTGTCTATTCCGGGGACCACCATCCCTCTCTAACCAGCTCTTCACCCTCTAGTGTAATAGAGACACCCAGTTACGCTAGCCGTATAATCTATCTCTAGAACAATACCTAACCATGACAGTTGTATTTTTAGCTGGATGCTAATTTATGCATCTGGGCTTTGCCGTCGTGACGTTGGTAGCGTTTATTTAGAGTTGGGATATTTATGAGACATATTTCCCGCATTTATAATGGCTTTTTACTATCCGTGTTTTATGTCAGATATTTAGTAGCTCATTTTATAGTTCAATTTAGGGTAAAGTCATTAGTGGTCAGCCAGAGACGAGTAGTCGACCTACTACTACTACTACTATATGAGTGCGAGGAGTGGGAAACACCCGTGTGGTTGCCGTTGCCGGGTTAGAATAGTGCCACTCCATATCTTCCCGTGGATGTCGTAAGAGACGGCTAAGGGAATAAAGGCGTATAGTACCTACTGTTAGGCGATGGGCTTGCAACCTGTCACTAATACACTGGTAAACATCTTAGCCTAAAAGTGCAAAATGAAGTTACAGAATTATTAACAAATTTTTAGAGTTGTTGGTAATTCTGTATCTCTGCCTACCCCACTCTGGGAATAAAGGCGTGAGTTTATGTATGTATGTATGTATGAGTGGGAAATATATCTTTCGAACTCTTTCCACAAAAACAAAGTAAAGGCAGGGGACGACTACAGGTCTCTGGCTGATCACTGGTGACTTTACCCTAATTAGTGTTTAATAAGTTTAATTAAAAAAACTAAAAATAAATTTAAACACGACGATTGTAAATTATTTAAACTATGCAAAATCATACCCTTAGACACAAGTACTTACTGGCAGTTAATCAACATGGCAATCAAGAGATTAACTTACCGCAATTGAGCCAAGAACATGGCACCAGGACCAGGTCAGTAGCCGCTGGTAAATATGAGACAGGCTTATTGAGAAGCGCTTGCCTTACATCCTCAACAGCATACTTGCGGCTTTGAAACTAGAGCCTACCAAAAATAGATTTAAGAGAGCTTTATTTAAGCATTACCTTAATATTATTTAAATTTAAATTATGTAATGTTTAATATCTGTAACTTGTATACTAAGGCCCGTATTTATAAACTAATCTCAACTCTAATGCTCGTCTTGAGATGTGTCAAAAATGACAGTGTTCTATGGTTTGACGTTTACTTTGACGTATCTTGTGACGCGCATCTCAGCCAAGATGAGTTTATAAATACGGGCCTTAGACTAGGACTCGCGGATCCCACGGTCAAACTGTGAAAACAATTTTGCGGGACGTTGTTGTAAAACTAAGTTTGTTAATATGTTATAATAAATAAATAAATATTTACATAAAACGAACCGTACTTTCAATTTGTTTCTTAACAAATAGTTTAAAGAAGTTTTGCATGTTGTTTTTCTTATAGGTACAATAAAACTACCATCAATCTGTTAAAAAGAAACTATGAACTGATTAGGGATGTTACGAACATTCGCATTCGCATATGCGATTGATTCGCATCAATTTAGACATTCGTATCGACATTCACATTCGCAATAATTGATGGGAATATTTAGCGAATGCGAATGTGTGCACGAATCATGTCGTGACGCGCCCGCCGGCCGAGAAATTACTTTTTAGTTAGAAAAAGCTGCAAAATTACTTTTTTGAAATATAAATATGTGAAAAATATGACATTCGGAACATCCCTAGAACTGATTACCTCCTCCCTCTTTTGTAGTTTGAACTTTTAAATGCCGTGACTATACCTTGTTTGGTTGTAGGTACTGACTAGTTTTTTTTCGTAATTCCAGTGGAGGAGCTAGAATGCCTGGCGACATGGAAGGAGGGTAGTCTCCGGTTCCTCGTGGGGAAGCTGCACCACAACCACGCCACCAGCAACGAGGACCGGTACCGCTGCTTCGTCTACGAGAGGACTAATGGTATCGGTAAGACTTGCACTTAGGGTCCAAAGACCAGGGAAACCTTGGAATACTATCCTACCACAGAAGGCGGCTAACTGCATAGTTCTTAATAGTATGTATGTATGTATGTATGTAAACACTTTATTGTATAAACAAGAGATAACAATTATAAAATAGACAAAAATATAACAGGGATGTACAAAGGCGAACTTATCCCTTTAAGGGATCTCTTCCAGTTAAGCTTTGAGCGATTGAGAATTAATTTACAACGAATAGCCAAATAAGTACAACAAATAAAAGTATAATAGTGTAGTAGTAATAGTGTCCCGTGTGGTTACCGGGTTAGAATAGTGCCACTCCATATCTTCCCGTGGATGTCGTAAGAGACGGCTAAGGGAATAAAGGCGTACAGTACTGTTAGGCGATGGGCTTGCAACCTGTCACTAATACACTGGTAAACATCTTAGCCTAAAAGTGCAAAATGTGGTTACAGAATTATTAACAAGTTTTTAGAGTTGTTGGTAATTCTGTAGCTCTGCCTACCCCACTCTGGGAATAAAGGCGTGAGTTTATGTATTGTGTATTGTAAATAAAAGTAATCTATATACATATACATATATGTATTCAATATAATAAATAAATAGTACAAGCATTTTAAATTTAATATGGTTACTAATCGAGTATAGAATGCTTTGACTACTACATTGTAGTTATAGCCGCCTTCTTTGGTAGGACCACAGAATAAGCAATGGTTTTTTTTTTTTTACGGTATAATCGCATTTCTCAACAAAATACGAAAATACCGTAAAAGAGATCACCAATAGTTAAATTAAGATTTCAATAGAGAAATACTAATCATACAAGCAAATCAATATTATTAAACGCCATAAATTAAATATATCTATAATGTATTTCGAGGTCCTTTAAATAACTATGTAAAAATCATCCGTGGCCGCTGAAAAAAGAAATGACAATATTCTTCTTTTTACCCTTTATTTATTTATTTATTTAAACTTCTTTGCACAAAATACAATAAAGTACAAATGGCGGACTAAATGCCCAATTGCATTCTCTACCAGTCAACCAGCAGGCAAAAAAGAAAAAAAAACTAAGGTTCCCACCCTACTAGGGTACCCATTGCCCTTTGTGTAGACTAATATCGGAGTGAGTATTATTCCAGTTTGGTAAAATCAATGGTAACTCGGACAAAACCAAGGTGTCTTTAGTCTGAGGAATTCAAAAAATGTTTATACTAAGCGTTATTACGTTTTGGTTTGTAAATCTCATTTAAAAAAAAGCCTATAAATATGGTACCGGACAAATTCACATTAAGCAGTAAATCAAATATCTAGACTATCAATAGTTATTAGCTGAAGTATGCTTTGTCCCTTTCTGTCAAATTCAAATGTCACGATGAAAGATGAAATGAAGAGTTTATAAATTAGAGAGTTTTTTTTTCTATGGCCTGTGAGGCTAGACACGTTGCTTAACGCTAACGTAAGCTATTTTCGAAAACTGAAAAATTGACGTAGGCTGACGCGACCGTCTAACAGCTTACGTCAATCGTCATTTTGGATAACGGTGTAACGAGGTTGTTACAACCTCCTTTGTATGCGTTCCAAACCAGTCTTACATTTCGGTCTAAATCTTTCAAAATTCAAAATTTATTACGTTCTATTCGGTTATCGATCCTTGGGCTCATTCTCCAAAAAAACTCAACAGAACCAGACACGGGATCTCGTGTCTTGGAACTTCCTGTAAGCTTATTGTTAGAAAAACGTATTAAAATATATATATTTTTTAAAGTGATTCATTTATTATCAACTTCAATACTTCTTCTCCGTGTGGGTCTCAGCGATAACGAACTGGATTTCGAAAACCGAACAGGGGGGCTATTGCCTAACGCACTCGCAATCGCAATTGTTTTCATTTTGAATATCGAACGATTGCCTGCATACAAAATGAAAACAATTGAAGCCAATTGAGATTGCGAGTGCGTTCGACGATAGTGACGCTTGGTATAATAGAAAATGTCTTCAAAACCTGTTCTTCCATTCCAGCGTCTTCCGGGATGAAGGACGGGCCCAGTTCCACTGGCGACGTGGAGTACCGCGTGGCCCAGTCTGGAGACGCGACCTGCAACGGACTCTTCAGCGCTACTGAAGGCTCCAGAACCATGGCACTGAAACGATGTATGACTTGTATTTGAACAGTAAACCAACGGAAATGTTGAGCACTTTAGTGCACTGTCGTAATAAACTTCAAACTGAACATGAAATTACAAGTATGACAATAACAATGGCAGTCACAATGACACGGTTCTAAGCATGCTCAACATTTTTACAGACAAAATCCCCCGATATAATGGTGACCCCTTCTTTTAAAAGCCCTAGCCAAGATACATTACGCTAACTAGCGTTTCTATTAAATTCGTTTTTAAACCAATCGCGTCACCGGTAGATCACGTGACTCTTCGTATAACGTATTCTCTTCATCTAGCTGTGACGCGATTGGTTTAAAAACGAAACGAATAGAAACGCTAGTTAGCGTAATGCATATTGTCTAGGGCTAGCTGATATCTCTGAAACGGCCCAACCGTTATACATGAAATCTAACTAAGAAGCACCGTTAGTTTGATTATTATTCACTGAGAGAAAAAATATCAGTGTTTGTTACGCCCGCTTTGGACCAGCGTCAGAGAGAGAGAGAGAGTCAGAGGCAGAATGACGTAATTTTGTTTGTAACCGTATTTTGTTTTTAAAGACTAGCACTAGCCGCGACGTAGAAAAGACCACATTGCGTTGGGCTCTTTAGTCATTAATGTCTTTAGTCAAATAATGAAAAATCTATATAAGCATGATTTTTATCAGAACACGTTTAAAAATAAGTTCCTGTTGTCAATTGTCCTATACTCCATTTCTTTAGGTATTTCGCTAAATGTTAACACAAAATCACGTGGTATAGTTCGTCGGCCAATAGAAGCAGAACACTGACGAATCAAAACTCGACAAGAACATGAACATGACTGCTAACTTTCTCCATCTTCCATTTCCTACCGGAGGTTGGCGATCATAGCGGTTATTTTGACTTTATCTACAGCTCTAAATAGCGACCTCATGCTCATTCCGTACTCTCTTAAGTTTTTGAGCCTAGAAAATTTACTGCAAAATTTTCTTTCCATCAATTCCAGTGTCAGTCCGCTTCAACTGCCAGTTCCCTACATGGATGACGTTCTCGCACACGTGGCACACGCTGGACTTCAGCAGTAACTACACGTTCTATCAGCGTAATGCTACGCTGAGGATCACGGACCAAACCGGGGCCGACATCAAGGTGTACTGCGTCAGCGTGAAAGCCAGCTCGCCTAGTGGGAAGTCTGTGGCTTTGGTCGCACATTGGCAGCATCATTGGTAAGACCAATTTATGTAAGACGTATTTTGTTAAAAATGGAAAAACTGCTGTAACGAGGTTCTCATAAGGTTCTAATAAAACGTGTTGCATTCCACTTTGTAAAACCCTTTCGAAACTCATTTTTCTAAGTATGCAATATCATCATTATCATTTTCAGCCCAGTGCAATACACAGCTGAATTGGAGTTTCCTCTTGCACGTAATATAGCAAACAAGTTTGAATAAAGTTAGTCATTAATTATGCAACGTAAAGTGGCAACCATCGCCTTTAACAAACTTGTATGTAACATTAGATTAGCAAAATTGTTCCAAAAATTACCTTAATTTGACCGCTTTCCGTTATTATTATTATTAATATTATTAGCCCGGAATATCCCACTGCTGGGCAAAGGCCTTCTTCCCATCCTTCCACGTAATTCGGTTTTGGGCAGTCTCCCGCCAATCGTGCTGAATCGTGTTTCTGCCGTTACTGACAGAAAAAAACCAAACTTAATTCAGAATTCCCCACGTCCCATAACATAATCAGAAGAATGGTAGAACTCTCATTACAAACCATGAAATCAAACGACGACGCTACGACTTGGGAACCTTCAAGAGACGAGCACACTCTTTTCTCAAAGGCTGGTAACGCACACGCGACTCCTTTCTTGTACCCGTACCTCGCTCGTTCCCTCGCAGACCTCGCTAGTATTCTTATAGAGTGCAAGGGACAGAGCATTCGACTCGCTAGCGAGTAGAGTAATTGTAACTCATGGTGACAGAGGTGGCAGAGGTGATCACTTCACATCAGGTGACCCACCAGCTCGTTTACCTACTCTAGTCGTTAATGTCTAAAGCGTATTATAGGGTCGAGGACTATCTAACAGACAAAAATGCATGGTCTAAACCCGAAACATAGTCAATAATAATTTGATCTATTGCAAAAGCTTTATCTTGTCTAGGGGACACCGTTGATGTAGGAAAACATATCGAAACTTTTATGTGGTCATGTTGCACCGTATTATAAGTTATAAACAAATATGAGTTTATCTCTCACGTAAGATTTTTGTCATGTTTTCCTGCTGATCTACGCATGTTATTTGATATTATATTGAATTTAATATTTATTGCTTTATATAATGCTAGATTAAGTAGTACCATTGTAATATGTTTAAAAAATGACTGACTGCTGAGTTTCTTCTCAGCAGTGTCTCCTCTTGGGAAGCGCTGGTAGATTCTTGACGTGTAAAAGTTCAGTAATTAGGCCGTACGGGGCCTACATACTGAATAAATGTCTTTTATCTTTTTTATCTTTATCTTTAGCATAAAATCTCTGCCTTTTATACGATTTGTCGATAAAAACGTTTAAAGAAAGGTAATTTAATTTTGTAGTCATCTAACATCATTAAAGTATCCTTAAAAATTCTCTCCAGTGCGTCCCGCTACGTGTGCGTGGTCCTTTACCGGCGAGACACGTACATCGCAGAGCTGCAGCGCGGCACGCCGACGTCGCGGCCTGACGAGGCGTGTTCCAACCATCACTTCAATGCCGTCACGGCGCCCTATGTCACGTTAGTTGGTGAGTAGACTTACGTCCCGCCATGTGTGCGTGGTTCTATACAACCATCTACACTAACAGCAAAGTAATGTTTGGGAAACGTTCGCAGCTATTCTAGTGCCACTATTCTAATTATGTATAGGTAGGCTGCGTACGTTTTCGCGAGCCAGAACGTGATATTATTTTGCAAACATGACGAAAGTGTCATTCCATACTGGTATAATACCATTAATGTAATTGAATGTGTACGGTCGACCAACAAAGTGGTCTACCAGTTTTGATAAAAGTTTCTGTGCGACGCTTACCTATCACTGTCATAACATTATTGCAAGGGAAAATCGAACTTGTTGTATCATGACGTGCAAATGAATTTCAACCGTAGGGTGGCAGACCAGATTTGTGGCTGGCTGTACCGTTACCGAAACTTTCATTAGATACAGGTTTAGATTACACAAGAGACGGTTATAAAAGTATTTAGTCAATTTGTAGTTTATGACCAAAGCCTAATCTAACCATTTCCTTATTCCAGCAAGCAATCCAGAATCGAAGGAATGCCCGTATTCCGGAAAATACGAGATACAAAACAACAGGCACGAAAGAAGCGTTAGATCGGTAGAGAAAGTGGAAAGTAGGAATGGTACTAGGTTGTTCAATTTTAGCATAAACAATATGTCGAGTGCGCCGATGCTGAGGAGCCGGAGGCAGGCGGAGCCGGGCTGCGTGCTTGGGTTCAAGAGGCTAGAAGTTGGCTGTAACAATGTCAAGAATATGGAGTTCTCTTCGAGCTGTGAGAACAAGGAGGTTATAACAGGTGAGGATGCTTCTGGTCTACTTCTTAGGACTTGTTTTGAAATAAATTATTCTAGATATGGCTTTTGACGTAGAGACCTCGTCGTGTTGTTCTCATATTTTTTTTTTAAGTTTAAGACTGCGCCGAGCAAACGGCGAGCGTCCAGTGGCGCCCTCATTACTATTATTGGGTTTTATAGTTAACTAAAGAATTTCCTTTGAACCAAACAAAATTTGTTTGTAGCGCAAGTATAAACACAATTTATGGGATACGTAACAAACTTTAATAACAACTACCCTTTGAGTAATCAGCTTAACGGGAAAAGGTGGCCACTTTTTTTCGTTAAGTTATTAACTCGAAGGTAAATTGTTATTAAACTATATGATACACCCTATAAGTTGTGTTTTCATTTGTAGTACAAAAACATTTCGTCCAATTTCAAGAAAATATTTTAGTTTATTAGAAAACACAATAAAAGTAATGAGGGCGCTACTGTACATCCGGCGTAGGTACGCTCGGCGTAGTCTTAAGGTTTCTTGACCTTACATTTGTAATGATTTTATTTTTGGTAGTCTTAAGAATTTATTATTTATTACTTTATTACCTAACGTAACTTACTTTACTTAATGTAACTTAGTTTTAAGTACTATGTTTTTATGATTAAAAAAATGACCTTTTGCTGGAGTTTCTTGCGGCGCTTCTTCTCCTTAATGGTGGTCTTGTCCGAAGCGCTGGTAGACTCGCCCTATATTACCGACGTGTAAAAGAGCCCTCATGTGGCCTATTTACTGAATAAATATTTTGATATTTTTTTGAATATTAACTAATTTATGTATACTTAGTCGTATATAGGTACTCTCGTATTTTGAGATAATCAATTTATAACCTTATGATTTTTGAATTAAGAGTTAAGTTTGCATTATTGGTGTCTTCAGCTAAGTCCAATTGATGCCGTCACCCTGCTTTTATTTCCGATAAGAATTTAGTTCTTTCAAAACGTCCATAAAATGATTTAATCCTATCAAACTATGTATTAGTTGGATGTTAACCCATATTACCCCACTGAAGGTAGATTTTAATGGCGATTCATATTCAATAAAGGAGACACGAGCACTTTATCATCATCATAGCCAAAATTTAAGAGATAGCTTTTTTGGTGTATTTCCCGCTATTCTTCGGAGGCCCTAAACAAGATGCTTAACGCTATCGTATGGAATTGACATAAGCGCTTGATGTGACCGACCGCAAACATGTTTGCTATGCTATGCAAATTACAACTTATTAATATTGACACCAGTAGCCGTCGTGGCGTCAGTGGCACAACTTTCTGGTGACGGCCAATGCCAGAGGCATTCAAAAGGTTAAAGTAGGGTAGAAGTACCGGTTTTGCCCCTCTTTACACGAATACAACAGACAATATGTAAAGCATTAGGGTCTCTATTGACTGCCATAATTATTTTTAGTCATAATGTGTGTTAAGTCATAATTTTCGCAAGTCATAATGCATTTTTCTCAGGAAATGGTTATTTTTTCAGGATTTTTATAAAACTAACCTAACCTAACCTAACTAATCTACACGATAACCATTTATTAAAAACTGTAACTTCAGCCTGAAAGAAGTTATGACAAAAAATAGTATGACTAACAATACATTATGACCAACGATAAGTATGGCAGTCAAAGGGATCCGAAAGCATTATCATTAGCATTATCTTCAGTCTTAACTGTTTGAGTATTTTTTTGAAATTTTATACTATTTTGATTGGTAATTAGTGACCACAAACTTACGATACACTCTAATATTTCTTTCAGCGTACACCTGCCACGGCGGCTGGTACGACAACGGTGCTTCGTTCGTCGTGACGACACCGGTGACGCGCGACAGCACGGCGGCACGACGCTACTGCTTCGTGTCACGTGACTCGCGCGGCTCGGCGTTGCTCGTGACCCGAAGCGCGACCAATTGCGAGCGCGCTGTCGGCACTGGCGGCGACCAGCTCGTATTCGATGCGAGAGCTACGGGTAAGCAATTTTTTTCAAGCAGAGGCCAATGATATCTATAGTGTGTTACCAGCACCCTGGCTTTTTTTAAAGTTGGTTAAAATAACGTGTATTTGTAACGTAACTATGACATTAATTTAATTAATAAACAAAATTTCATGCTTTGTTAACTTTCTAACAAAATTTTAATTTCCAGCAATGTAAAGCACAGCAATTTGACAAGTGTAAATGACAGTCGATTGATAGTTTGATTGTTATGATTTACCCCCGTACCACGACATGCCTTGTACTAAGCAACAGCGATACTGATAACGATGAACACGCAGCACATGCACTACATTAAAAATGGACAGTATCTAAGAAAATTAATTGTAAAGTTTTTTTAATTGATAATACTTACAAACAATTGCTAAAGCAACATATTATCGCCAGTTTTAATAAATGCCCGCATGCCGGTAACACACTGTATATTAAGGGCTGTATTAATAAACTCATCTTGGCTGAGAGGCCCGTCACAAGATACGTCAAAGTAAACGCCAAACCATAGAACACTGTCATATTTGACACATCTCGAGACGAGCTTTAGAGTTGTGATTAGTTTATTAATACGGGCCTAAGATACCTACGTTATCTGCACGGAAAGCGTTCCTAAAAATGCGTGGCTGGCTTTTCAGACAAATAGTTAGAAAAATAGTTTTGTTGTTGAATTTTATAGTTCTCTCTGATCCGGTGTAGGCTATTAATGCCATTTAGTAATTATGACTTTGAGAGTTCCTAACGTTTTAGACCATTTAATCTGTGGGTCCCAGTTAGCTTCGAGATAGAAAATAAAATCGCTGTGGGATACGAAACTAGTACTAAAAGCATATTCTAAGGTAGCTTAAGTGAATCTATCCACTATGCTCTACTGATGTATCTACTAATAGAACAAATCAAACTGTTTTTCTCCAATTTGCTCTACTAGTTTTAACGATAGAGCAAATTGAACTGATTTTCTCCAATTTGCTTTACTAGTTTTAACGATAGAGCAAATTCAACGGTTTCTCTCCAGTTTGCTCTACTAGTTGGAAAGGTAGAGCAAAATGAACTGCATTTCTCCAATTGGATCTACTGGATTTTACGGTAGAGCAAATTGAACGGTTTTCCTCCAATTTGCTCTACTAGTTGGAAAGGTAGAGCAAATTGGATATTTCTTCCTATTTGCTCTACTAGTTGGAAAGGTAGAGCAAATTGGACATTTTCATTGGACTTTTTCCTCCAATTTGCTCTACTAGTTGGAAAGGTAGCGCAAATTGGAGGAAAAGGTCCCATGAAAATGTCCAATTTGCTCTACCTTTCCAACTAGTAGAGCAAACTGGAAGAAATATCCAATTTGCGCTACCTTTCCAACTAGTAGAGCAAATTGGAGGAAAAGGTCCCATGAAAATGTCCAATTTGCTCTACCTTTCCAACTAGTAGAGCAAACTGGAAGAAATATCCAATTTGCTCTACCTTTCCAACTAGTAGAGCAAATAGGAAGAAATATCCAATTTGCTCTACCTTTCCAACTAGTAGAGCAAATTGGAGGAAAACCGTTCAATTTGCTCTACCGTAAAATCCAGTAGATCCAATTGGAGAAATGCAGTTCATTTTGCTCTACCTTTCCAACTAGTAGAGCAAACTGGAGAGAAACCGTTGAATTTGCTCTATCGTTAAAACTAGTAAAGCAAATTGGAGAAAATCAGTTCAATTTGCTCTATCGTTAAAACTAGTAGAGCAAATTGGAGAAAAACAGTTTGATTTGTTCTATTAGTAGATACATCAGTAGAGCATAGTGGATAGATTCGCAAGTCAAGTAAGTTTGATAGTTCTTGTGCACAAAGGGCAAACCAGCCTAAAACGCAGCCCCGCAATTAGGTCTACTACAAATTATCCATGGCCACAACCAACCAACAAAAATAATAGAGCTGTATGACCACCAGCAATATTAACATGCTGCTTTATCTCCCACAGGTGAATGTCAAGATCAAACCAACTCCCAGCCTCTGCTGAGGATACCCTCGCCCCACATCATCTTCTTGACAGCTGTCATCCTCCACTACATCATCCCAAGATGATTCTAAACCACACAGACCTTGTAACTTTAGCGTATTATAAGCAGGCTTAGTAAAAACTAGATGAAATTTAATAAGCTCTTTACCCTTACACTGCGCTGTCAATTTTGTTTTGCGCCTGCTAGTTTTGATGTGATTATTTATATTATTTGACCTTTTGATCGATGATTGGTCGAACCCTTGTAATCTTGAGGTAACCTGCAGGACTTGACGAAAGGAGGACAGGGAAATTTGCCTACGTGACCAATGACAAAAAGCCGTGTCACTATAGGTTAGTATAAGTTCGTTTTACGGCGGTTAATAAAGTTACCGCCACATAAAAACAGTGGGAGAGTTCTATCATAATCATATGTTTTTGTGACAATTAGTTCAGCCATTGAAAAGGCTCACAGCAATTTGACATTTCCCGTCTTGTTTTTTTTTTTAGAATATGAAAATACCTCTCCAATAAGATATCGCTTGTTGATATTGGTTCCTAGACTGTGCTTTTCTCCCCATCATCCTCATAAACAACTGTAGAAGAAATCGGAGAAATATAGAATTGACAGGATGACGAGTGAACGTCTGACAGTTGACATTATTGCTATTTATTTTGATCATTTCTACAGATTGTTATTTTTGTAAGCTTTAAGGTGCGACCACACCACTGTTTAAAACACGGAGACGGTACGGAATCGCAGTGACGCATCGTATGCACACACACCTCTGCTGCTCGAAATACGCTGACGGTACGGAATCGCAGTGACGTGCTGTAAACGTCGCGACTTTACCTTGACATTTACGGCACGTCACTGTGATTCCGTACCGTCTCTGTATTTTAAGCAGCGGTTCGGACGCACCTTTAAATAAGCAACCTAAATAGCGCACGTGTTACGGGATTAGCGGTCAAAAGGTTAAAAGTCGTTTTTTTCTAGGAATTTATTATTTCTCAGTTAACTGTTCGTTGCAAAGAAAGTTTAATTTCGAGAAGTTAAAAAAAATAGCAATAAATGCAATTTAATTTCTTGTAACTTATAACTGATAGTTAGTGGAAATGGTAACGGTTGATAATGTTTTTTTAAATGAGTTTAATGTGGTGTTGTGGTAGGTACCTACCAGTATTCACTTCCGATGCCTACTTAAATAATATCAATGTGTATCAGGTCACCTATGTATTTCGTTAGAAGGATATTATGTATCTTAGTCCTCAGGATTGGCAACGCATTTGCAGTTTTAGGATTGCATTGCAGTCTTGTGAATGCGAATGTCTATGGGTCACAGTTTCCACTTACCATCTGGTGGCATGTGTACTCGTTTGTATTCCCTATGCCATAAAAAAAATGTTTAGTTACAAGGAGTTCATATAATGTATGTACACAATAGTACCTTGTCTTTTTAATGTCATGTTTAGACTTCCATGTATGAATTGTCACGGCGATTAAAGTGACAAGGTATATTATACACATATTAATGAACTCGACTGTACTAGATTCCAAAATAATTTTACCTCCAATTTTAATGTTTTTGTAGGCATTGGGGTTGAAAACAGCCACATTATTAAGACCCTTATCATAATTATAGTGCAAGAAGAGATATAAAAAGACATTTTTGTAAGCGCAGCTTTTGAGCATTTTACCTTTAACTATTGACCATTACACGAAACGCTGTGTTGTTTTAATTCCTAGATAGACGATCGTTCTTTTATTAGGTTAAAAAATATCAATACATATAAAAGGTACACATATATCATAGATAGTCCCAAATCGCCTAACTTTTCATGCAATTCTAGATATCAAAAGCAATTTAGCAGAATTTTTAATAAATTGAGCCAAGTATAAAGTATGATATATTTCAATAGCCTGTACACTCTGTACAATCCTTAAAGGTATTTAAGATATTAAATTAGACATTTAGTTTTTCACGTTGGTACTTAGATTTTAAAATGCAAAATCTAAGAAATAATTTATTACCTTTTTGTCAAAATTGTGTTCACGCGTTCATTTAATTCCAAACTAAAGCGCGCACGTTCTGATATTGTTTTACAATCCTTTATATCACTATCCGTAATTTATTATACGTAAATACCTTTCTCTCAAATCACTCTATTGATGAAAACCTCATTCAATTCAGTTGGCTAGTTTGAGAGATCTAAGCGTACATACGGACGGACTGCGGGAAGCGACTTTGTTTTATACAATTAAAGACGGTGATGCCCGTACTCATTCTATACTTGTTATTAGTTATTACTGCCACCGTTTTAATAATAGGTTCAAATATGTAACCACTAAAACGATGTTGGTGACAAAGGTTAAAAGATATTAAATCATTTCGTCACCATGCTGTAACCAAGAAAATTCCTGCGAATAGAAACCAACGAGCATCGCTTTTTAATTCAACAGTTTGCTTGAATTCTTTTTCAGTAACTTTTAAAATAAAAAATAATACTTAAGGTTTGCTATCACAAGTTACCTACGTAATTTTCTTTCCGTGTCCCTACTTGTACATCGTACCGATGCCGATAGCATACCGGAAATAAGATCGGTAGGTATCTACTTCTCACGGTAATTCGGTAAATTATTTTGCACAATCAATAGTACTGACAATTAGCAGTTTTTTAAATGTTTGTTGTCAAACGAAAGTGTTGATAATTGATTGACATGTATCTAGTGTGTTTACAAAACGGTATGTCTACCAGTTTGTCTACAATTGATGTGAATGGTTGTGAATAATATATTTCTTGTTGCGACATTTAATAATGTTTTACAAGCAATTTTATAAGTATACTTGAATAACTGGACATTTTGTTAAAATCAAACGTAGCTTGAGCACAAATATCTTTTTTTTAATAAGAGGTAGTGATGCTGATGATATGGAAATAAAAAGAAAACATCGATATAAGAATTAAGTTCAAAGGTTGAATAGTTTGTAGAAAAAAGCACAAAAACCACTAATTTCCTCTACGAACGCACTAAATAAAACCTTTTTATAGATACCATGCCTAATTTGGCTCCATTCTACTCAGTAAAATGATATTGCTTTCGACATGTAATATTGTTAACGATATGACAGCCCCTATTTGCTTAACAGTAATGGCGGTCAAGGTTAAAACATGTCACAAGCAATTACGGCTCTACATAGTAGAATGAATAGAGCCCTTAATTTCAAAATATCATAAGAACAAGGTAGCTTTAACACGAATGGCGTTGGAGACTGTACGAGTATATTAATTAGTTGTTTTCTATACATTTGTTGAACTAGTGCCCAGTTTAGCAATTTTCTATTCCATAAAAATATCCTAGCGTCTAAATACTCTACTTTTTAGTTAGTGGCTCTACTACGAAATTTTCAAAAATATTTTATTAAAAAATACAGTACACGGAAATGAATACGATTTAAAATAAATAAATATCCTTTTTTATCCAGTGAGAGTCTAGTGAAAATATTATCCACGATTTATTTCCGAAAAACATAAATAACAATTTAAGGAAGTAACTATTGATATTATGGCTTGTTCAAATCTTAACATTTTTGGAACTTTCGTGGTATCTGTTATTCCCATAAAAAATCACTTCGAAGCTTAGAAATATGTACAAAATTGTTACACATGTTATGCGTAGTCAAAAATTATTTAGCAATATTTTTAAGATTTTTCGATGAATATACTTGCTTTTTATTTCACGTTTTTTTTTTAATTCACGCAATCTTCATATTATACGCATTTATAATGAGCTTTAATTCAGTTGTTACGCCGTAAAATGTTATAAATTTCAGCTTGTAATATGTACGAGTATATTGTCAATTTTGTTTATTTCTATTTAATTTCATTAGAATAAGTAATAACCATGTGGGTGCATTTTAAAACTAAGTATGTTTGCAAGCCCATTTGATGGTTGCTTGGGTAATATCGACATTATAGTCTAAGAGCTATTATCATTAGATGTTCTAACATTTTGATAACCGTATCCTAAAAACTTTAAAGCACTTTAATAACTTCCCAAGCAACATGGTTTATTGTTACAAACCATTTTTTTGTATAGATTGACAGTTGACAAATATAACAAGAAGTTTGAGCATTTGTTCAAACATTTGGACCACCATCCGATGTCGGTTTTCTTGCGCAGTTTTTCAGTTAAATACTATTTAGATAAGCAGCACACATATTTGCAAAGCATGTTGGACAGGTAGCAGATATATATTCAAATTTATATTAAAAGGTGTTCAAACATGTGATCCAATCTTTCACTTTATACTTTTTAATGCCGGCATAAACACCCTGACCAAGTTTTTCTCTATCAAAATATTTTTTTACATTCTAACGTTACTAGCTCTTAGCGTAATAATTATGTAAAAGTGCTTCAACGGAAAATGGTGAGAATTCAAACCAGCTTCCATTGTCTCACTGTTTGTTACGGTTTTTCTAAGGAAAACTTTCCTTGATCAAGCAATACTAATTTTAAATATAGAATAGATTAGATAACTGAAAAACGAATACTCATCTAAGATCAATGTATATGTAGTTAAGTTAATATAGTTAAGCGCGACAGCAATAATTATATTTGTATGTATAGCTATTGAGGCGTTAAATTTTTAATAGTTGTGATATTTCAATATTGAGGAATCATGTGGAATGGTTTTACAAAAAAAAACTTTTTTAATTTCTTAATCACCTAAATGGAAGTGTGATCTTTACTCAGTTTATATTTAAACACAGCAAAAGTTTTATTTCATTTGTTATTAAATAGATAGATAGACTGAATAAAAACGTAATTTTAGTAAAAGTATAATTATCGTGAATGCCATCTCTTAGGTTTATTTGCAAACACACTGATTTAATACGTTTTTTTACGTGTATTAATAAATGAATCGTTTTCATTTTGCTTTTTTAAGGATGCTCAATAATTCAATATAGACTATTCACCGCGTCCCAACGATGGACCCACTAGTAAAGTGCTCGTTCAAAAAAGGCGTTTTAAGTTGCTTCTTATTCCGCTTTAATAATTTACAGAATAAAGAAGCAACTATAGTTGCATGAAGCAGTTTACGTTTTAAAAATTGGCAACCCTGCCTGCAACAATTTTTATTTAGACCGTATTCATTATTTATTAGAAAAGTTTTGAGTTACAATTTATCTAAAAAACAAAACTCAATAGGAAACCGATATTAAGCATTTTGCAAAATATTTCTTAGTAACCTTCCTGCAAAATTGACTTGCAAAGTATACCGAGTTATTTCCGTGCAAAATTGACGTGCAAAGTATACCGAGTTATTTTCGTGCAAAATTGACGTGCAAAGTATACCGAGTTATTTTCGTGCAAAATTGATCCGCTCTCTGTTAACAAGGTGATAAACTTGTTTTGTTTTTTATTCGACTTGATTCCTTAATAAAGAACGAGCACAGTAGACAGTTGTGAGTAAGGAGCTAGATTGTTATCATAATGTGGCAGAGAAATATTTTTTGGAAGCGGGACAAATACAGGAGTCTTCTAAAAATGTTTACTTATAGAAACATTTTGAGAACATTCCTCAGGACTAAGGTCATCGGTGTTCCCAGTGTGTGATATAGGTACATTTGAATTAATTAAGTATAATAGTCAGCATGGATTATTAAATAATAAACAGCGAAATTAATCAAGTGTATTTCAATTCTAAATTAGAATATGCCCCTTTTTCTTTATTTTTAGCGTAATATAAGTTTTATTAAAACGCCTATTATTTTATTTCATTAGATTTCATAAAATACAACACTGGATGACAGCAGCAGAGGACCGATCGTTGTGGAAAACCTTGGGTAAGGCCTTTCTCCAACAGTGGACGTCTTGCGGCTGATGATGATGATGATATTGATGATGATGATGATGATGATGATGATGATGATGGTGGTGATGATGATGATGATGATGATGACGATGATGATGATGACGATGATAATGATGATGATGGTAAAACCACCTTTTTTGGCTCATGTTTTTCACACGTTTTCGCCTTAAAAGGAGTCAAATTCAGAAATTGAATACAATTTATTTATTAATTGTTGTCACATTATGGCACATATGAGTAACTAATAACATTTTATTATTAGTTGCCGATGTTGGCTTCATTATACGGCGATTTGTGATTAAGAGATTTCCTTTAGCCGAGATGGTCTCAAAGATGGATTTAAGAAGGGGAGCCATCAAAATTTCTTCATCTTTCGTTTATTCGAAAGCTTTTATAAAATTCAGACGTATTATTAACAATGCCGATTCATTAGGGCAATCAAACATATCAGGTTAGTCTTAGAGCAATAAATTGTAATTTTTTTCAATGCTATAATTCATGTTATGTAATATGGATTTTTAACATCGCAATTAATGAATAATTATAATCCAATTACTTTTCATCTAAATAGCATTTTTTGAAAATCTTGTAATCGTCATGTAAATTAAGAATCTGTCAGTGGTTTATTTTTTATTACGGATTTCCGAAATGTGCCTGGGAATGACCTAAGTAAGGTACCTACACATTCACTAATACGGTCACGAGCATTAATTTGGGACCCATTTCAAGAAAAATATGCTTGAACTCGTCAATGTCATTACTGATGTCAAGTCATTTGTAACTGTTAGGAAACTCATCCTTATTGTTGTAGAATGTCAGATTGACTTTGGACCTAAGGTGGGTACCAAATTTAATCTCGTGACTGTACATTTATACTACACAGACATAAACATTCCATATATAATTAACTTATATTTTAAACATATGTTAATGGATATCGTTTAATAACATAAAAAAATACAACAAAACACAGTAACTGAAAAAGAAAACTAAAATTAAATAAAACTAACTCTAAATATATAAATTAACTAAAACATTAAATCTAAGAATGGCCCCTGCGGCATTGTACCAAAGATGCTGGCAGCATTTCCTCGCTGGATGGATAAACTTATACGTTGAGCGAGGAAACTGCCAGCTCTTCGGTCTCCCGTGACGTCAATGAGCCTCTTCGAAACTTCTTTGAAGAGGCTCCGAGCGCTAGGACCCCACGGACCAAGGGTCTCGACGCCGAATGGAATAAAAATATATTCTGGGCCGAGACCACTATATTTTACTACCTTCATGCTTTCGGCCGCTTCAGCTGCCGCACCTGCTCTATTAGAGGTCCGGTGGAGATGTGATGGGGCTAGCGTGTCTACACAGGTTGCATCCCACACTAGCACCCGTCCCATATTCCACGGGACCAAGGTCATTCCGTCAGGTCTCTTGCCATCATTTCTAGAAATGCCTGTCGGCTCTAAAAGAGCCGGGACCTTTATTGAGGCAAGAGACCGACGAATGATGTCGTTGAGTGCGGCGTGTCTGGAAAAGCGGCCAGCACTTCTCTGGCAAGAAAGTCCGTGATGTCCTAGCCGATCTACGTCACTTCCGCAGGGGCAGCGATGTGGAGCGCAGACCGGGACCCCAAGGCGAAGGCAAACTGAAAGTCGGAGTGTGTTAGGGTCTAGGAAAGTACCAGTGCTTGGCGAGGGATGAGCTTGAAGCCAGTATCCAGCCTCCCTTGTACCGACTGCTAAAATTCTAGCACGATCCGCTGCGCAGCACTGGCTAATAAGGGAATCAACAGTCAATTTACATACTATGTCATCCCAACACCTCTGCGATTTTGGGTTTTCAGGAAAATTTTGACCGGGGCAAGCAGTTAACCACCCATTCTTTGCGTCCTCCAAACCTGAAGTCTCATAGTTTAAAGGGAATTCCCTAAGGATTTTTCCTATGAGACTAGAAGAGCTATGGATCGACGAAAGAAAAGCTGGTAAAGCAATACTAGAAATTTTGCGGATCCCTATACCACCGTACCGAATCGGGAGGGATCCTTGGGTCCAGGAATGCTCGCTTAGCTGAATATTAAGAATGGATTGCAGGTTACTTTTGATCAAAGTATCAATTTTCGACAAAAGATCTTGATGTTTCCAGAACGGACAGCAGCGAAGCACATAAGTAAATTTAGGGACAAAAAGACAGAATTAAATTTAATTAATTAATTATTTAAACATTATTTCAACGAGAAGCGCACACGACGCTTTGGCACCAGTTGTTATTTTTGAGCCGTTTTTGTTATTAATTCAATACTACTAATACTAATAATACTAATATAAGTACTAGTCTTTATTATAAAAGACGTAATGTACATAAAATTCAATAAATATCTAAATAACACTAATAATACAACATTTCAAAATAATACTAGTGATGTTAAATATCTAAATAATTTTAATAATACTATTATTTACTATAACACTAACAATACTACGTTTATAATATCATTTTTTGTAAGTAGGTACGTACGTAGTAATAAATTCATTGAATGCAAAACGGACACATTCCAAAATAATTTGCTCTTGCATTAAAAATCTTTTACGAATAGGTTCTAATTTTAAAATCCAACACTGACTCATTTTGGAATGTGTCCGTTTTGTATTCAATGAACGCGATCATTGAATACAAAACGGACACAATCCGAAATGAGTCAGTGTTGCATTATTAGAAGCTGTTGGAATACGATTTTTAATGGAAGAGCAAATTAGTTTGGAATGTGTCCGTCTTGTATTCAATGAGCGAAGTATTGATGTTGAGTGGACACCGCTCCGGGCCAAAATTTTACGCGGTATTGTCAAAGTTTTGATTGCGCTTATTTGAGATTAATAGCGGCCAAGTTCAAAACAAACCATAACACTTCAAAGACACCTAGGACAGGACCTTGTGCAGGGTCCGTCCGGATCGCTACCACCATCTTATCCATTAACCTACCGCCAAACAGCAGTGTTCGCATTGTTGTGTTCCGGTTTGGGGATAAGACAGCCGGTGAAATGACTAGCATAGAGGCATTCCATGTTAGTCCTCGGGTGTGGCAACGCATTTGCAGTCTTAGGATTGCATCGCAGTCCTGTGAATGCGAATGTCTATGGGTCACAGTTTCCACTTACCATCAGGTGGCCTGTGTGCTCGTTTGTTTTCTCTATGACATATAAAAAAAAACATTTTGGTTTTTCCCGCTTAAAATAGAGCTTCTGGGCCCATATTCTACTGAGCAAAACCATGTTGCCTTTGGCATTTCATCTATAGTACCCGGCCGTTACGAAGTCAATCCTGACATCTGTCATCACAGTATGATTTATCACCTATTCTTGGGTTTGAGGTTATAATTTGTACTGGAATGACAGGTGTCAGAATTCTTTATAACAGCCGGGCAATATAATTGTCTTTAATGAGCTACTAAGGTACCGACACATTCACTGCTACATTTATAATACATATACTTACATAAATATTATAGGCTACTTACCTATATGCATAAATATATGCTTCATATTATAGTAGCTATATTATTTTTACGTGAAGTGCACGCGACGCTTTGGCATAGGTTGTTTATATTCGAGCCGTTTTTGTTATTAATATAATACTACTAATACAATAATAATAATACTGAGATTTATTATAATATAGGTACCTAAAGCACGAAAAAATTTATAAAAATCTTAACACTAATAATACTAAATATTAACATAATACTAATAATACTACGTTAGTAATTATCTTTTTTGTTAGTACATTATCCCTATGGCTCACATTGACAAAAAGTTATCAGACCTCATGTAGAGCCGAGCTTCTAACTCTACACGCCCTAACTCTACAATCCCTAAGGGCCCCTTGCAGAGAAAATTGAACACAGGGTTAACTCGGCTTAAAATGACAGTTTTCGTATGAATCTGACGTTTACGAACTCTACACCTATGTCGAAATATGTGGCTAGGCCGTTTAGCTACCGTCACATGACGTAGCTATCAAAAAAAAATCCATACAAGATAGCTCCGGACGATAACGATTTTTCAATATGTTGTAGTTAATTTTTTAATATTTTCTTGGAAAGGAAAACACAGAGACATCTTATTTCATGATATCTATGACATATTCAAAAATCGAAAAAAACAGACTAGTTTTTAGGGGTTTACTAGTAATGTGCTGGATGATTATAATTAATTAATTAATTATAGATAACCACTAGTCCACTACTACCTTCAGCTTATAATAAAAAAAGTTATAAAAGTATTAATTAAGTAAATTGAGCTTGAAAAAACATACCGCAAAATTATTTTTAAAACCCTAAATCACAGCAATGAAATCAAAAGGTAAAAATTTACAATAGATAAGGACGCAATATTAAATTAATACAAACTATCAAATTATCACAATAATATATATAAATCTCTAGGTTTAGCAATTTACACTGCGTTTGGCACTCACTGGAGAGTTTTTACCTGTATAAGTTAACCTGTCCTAGACCAGGGTTTCTCAAACTGGGGTACGCGAACCCCCATTGGGTTGGTCAATGGTCTTAGTTCTTAGTTCACGACATAATTATAGTCTATACTTTTAGGCATTTAAAACAATGTAAACAAAACAACCACGTGATATAGTTCGTCAGCCAATAGAAGCAGACAGTGTTCTGCTTCTATTGGCTGATGTCAAAGTCGGCGTACGTCAAAGTTCGATAAAACAGTTTTGATTGGCTGTTTAACAATGTCACGTGGTTTGGAATGTTAACATTTTTTTAAATACCTAAAAATATAGACTATAGGTGCTGAATCTGAATTAAGAAATTTACAAAATTCTTTTTGAAATCTACTCAATTTGTGCAACAAACCAGCTTACCCGTCGAATTATCTTACATTAACTAGATTATTATACTGCTCCTATTTAAAGAAAGATTTTTAAGATGTTCACAGAAATCTGAGGGGTTTGAAAAACCCTGGTCTACACTGTAATTAGTACATTGCACCGTCAAACTATAAGCACACACATGCTGGCGCTAGTTCATTCTGTCTCGAAAGCAATTGACTACTTCCATGTCTCAGTTAACACATTTTAAATGCAACAATAATGTACAATTTCTTCATATTCATACTTCATTCGTTTTTCATCTCCGCGAGATTATACCTCCGTTCAGTTCTTCTCTAACACACGATTGGGTTGGTCTCTGATTTATAATACACATCATGAATATATAAGGTGCTAACAAATTAGTCACGGATATTTTAAGAGATAATACATTACATTAAAACAATTAACTTTTAACTGTAATTAAGGAACCTTTGTATATCATTTTATTGTTTTAATTTACCGAACAAAAATTATAAATTACTTAATAATCACCCCTATTATGTAGCTGTCAAGATGTTTAACACTGTTTGTCAAAAGTGGTTTTTCGTAAATGTCAAGTATTTTATTTATCAACTTTAAGAGGCCACTTGAATGATAGTTTAAAGAGGTTCTACATATATAGAATGTCTAAAGAGGTCTCATTTAATCTTGTTTTAACGTAGCAAATTAATTTCCTAATTTTCTCCAAAAAAACATAAGAAAACCCATGATGTTTCATACTTAAATGTACTTCGAGAACCGAGTACTATCAGCTGTAAAAATATCCGTGACTAATTTGTTAGCACCTTATATACATCATATAACGCTTTTTCTTTCTGCCATCTAATCTTCAAAATCTAATAAATTGACACGACGATCGATTTGATCCTCAAGGGGCTCCCCATCCTCCCCTTCTACTGGTCTACGCACATACGAGACTGGGTTCGAACCCACAGCTATCAAGGTCGACTTCTTTCTGATCGGGATTCTTTCAGCTAAATACCTAAGATTTTTTAAATCAAAATTATTTGCAATTTTACGCAAGTTCACGCGGTTATTTTCCAAAATATCCGCCTCAACCTCTACAGTGCCGGTGTACAAAAACCCCAAAAGCAACTTCATGCTCTCATCAGAAATGTCCAAAGTAAGTGACTTCGCAGTTTTAGCCCTCATTTTTTCTCTTAACATTCCAGAGTGGGAAGCAAGAACAAGCTTGTGAACTGGGTATTGTTTCCCAGTGGCAGAAAAAACCGTGAAGTCTGTCTGCTCCTTAGAAAACCCATCGTCTGTAAAAGTATTATGTTTACGTTTTATGGAACAAACGAGCTCCTTGTTCAAACGGCATTTTGAATTTTCGATCTTAATTGGTATGCATAGTGTGTCATACGAATTCTGTCCTGCGAGTTTTACTGGAATAGCATATGTTTTTATAAAGAATTTATCATCAGGCTGGCTTGATGTGAAGACCTTCCATTCTAAATTATAAGGCAAATAACGTCGTCGGTGTGGATAATAATCTGACGTTGCATACACTTCGTTTGAATTGCTTACTCCTATATCATAGCTTCCTTCTTTTTTGCAGCATACAAACAGACTGAGTAAGCACTTATCCTGAGGACAGTAGGAGGTAGTGTAGTAGAACCAGAGCTCCAGCTCGCCATTAGAATATGTGCCTCCGATGTTGTATTCCCCATACACAGATACTTTGATATTCATTTCACAAATACTTAGAATATTAGCCATTGGGGTCGGACATTTCTGCATTGTCGTTACTTCGTTGAAGACCTGAAATATATAGAGAGGTTCATGAAATCCAACGCATCACTACATAGTATAAAACAAAGTCGCTTCCCGCTGTCTGTCCCTATGTATGCTTAGATCTTTAAAACTACGCAACGGATTTTGATGCGGTTTTTTTTAATAGATAGAGTGATTCAAGAGGAAGGTTTTTATGTATAATAAATTTTGTTTTATGTACGTGTGTTATAGAAAACTCAAATAAACCGAAGCGAAGCGAGGGCGGGTCGCTAGTTCTACATAAAAGGAAACGGAAAAGGGATATTTTTGCGCAAGAAGAATTTAATCGACTTTATTTACATACATACATACATACCGTCACGCCTTTATCCCAGAGTGGGGTAGGCAGAGCTACAGAATTACCAACAACTTTAACAGCCAGTTGTTAATTCTGTAACCACATTTTGCACAAACAGGCTAAGATGTATATCATGTGTTTATTAGTGACAGGTTGCAAGCCCATCGCCTAAAAATACTACAAGCCTTTAATCCCTTAGTCGTCTCTTACGACTTCCACAGGAAGGTATGGAGTGGTACTATTCTATTCTATTCTGCCGGCAACCACACGGCCACGGCGACTTTATTTATAAGAAAATAAGAGCTATTACTGGTAACTCTGGTAGCACAAAGCATGTGAGTGGTTATGATGTTAAAATAATAAGTTTCTGTGAAAATATCATTTTTGGGACAAGCTTCTGTTGCCGACTGTACTTTTTTTGGACAATCGTCATCTACTCGTCAAGACGATTCTAATGAGCCCAAACACGACGGGTTTATCATGTGTAATTTAGGAGTTCCTATGGCCACCCTGAGTTTCCGTCATCAGACCAGTTCGCCCCTTACATACATACATTGCAAGTTAAATAAAAGCTTGTAAAAACAGGAAGACTTTGCTGAAGGGAATTACTTGCCGGTTTATAAAAGCTGTGCCACGTTCACTCGTTCAACCGTACCGAACGCCGTTTTAAGGCTGCGGCTCCACTGAGGCGGGGATGAGCGGAGCGGAGCGGAGCTGTGCCAATATTAACCAACAGAATCTAAACTAACGTGCGCAAGGCGCGCTCGACGTGACCGCATGCGCCTTCTATTGGTTAATATTGGCACAGCTCCGCTCCGCTCCGCTCATCTCCGCCTCAGTGGAGCCGCACCCTAACACCCCATAACTGTTTTAGAATGTCACGTAACATGAACATGCGCGAAAGTCGATTTTTAGGTGTCACAGGTAGGCGGCAAGCTGCGCGGTGTGAGGGGAGAGCGCGTTACCATAGCAACCGTATTGTCAGCTGCGCCGGAGCCGCCGTATTGGTTCATGTTACATAGTGCAGATATAAGCTATTACTTACCATGAATCGTTCTGGTAACCTTCGGGGAGGGAAGACGGCCGATTGAAAGATGTCTTTGTGCATTCACGGAAATTAATTCCTAGTCTAAGTACTTTGGACTATTTCAAATTGACACTGTAAATAAAACCATAAGATGTCTCTTACGTTTTGATTGATTACGTAACTATGACATAGTCCAAAGTGGTCTAGGTATTAATTTCCTTGACTGTACCTACTTTTGATTTATTCTATTTACCTACTGATTTAAGTTGCACTCACACCGAAGCTTAACGGTGTGCGTATGATGAATAAGCGAGAGCGTGGAATTGCACATGTAGTGGTATTGTGTGTTTATTGGCAAGAGAAAGAGAGAGAGAAGTATTTAAGTATTTTACGTATCTTATCGTATCTTCATTAAATACAAAACGGACACAATCCGAAATGAGTCAGTGTTGCATTTTAAAATTAGAAGCGGTTGGAATACGATTTTTAATGGAATAGCAAATTATTTTGGAATGTGTCCGTTTTGTATTCAATGAGCGATATTACGGTGTCGTTGCGTAAACAAAAGACGGGGCCATAGTAACATGATGGCGCCGTTCTTGACGTACCGTTAAGCAGCGGTGTGGTCGCAGCTTTACTCTACTCACTTGACACTGGCGAAATACCGTGGTGGAGCGCCATAATTAAAAAAAAAAAAGCTATATTTACGTGTAAACGGTGGATGCTGAATGCGTTGCACGGTTCAGGGTAATAAGGTTTCAGTATTGGCCGTGCCCATTGGTCCAGTTTCCCATCTATTGTTAACTCATGTCCTTGAAGCATTTCGTATATCATCGTTGAGACTGCTTGAAAATAAACAATAATACTCATTTTAAGACTGCGCCGAGCGTACGCCGGATGTACAGTGGCGCCCTCATTACTATTATTGTGTTTTCTAATAAACTAAAGTATTTTCATAAAATTGGTCGGTAGGTTTTTGTACTATGAATGAAAATACAACTTATAAGGTATATCACATAGTTTAATAACAATTCACCTTCGAGTTATCAACTTAAGGGAAAAAATGGCCACCTTTTCCCGTTAAGCTGACTACTCAAAGGGTAATTGTTATTAAAGTTTGTTACGTATCCCATAAATTGTATTTTTACTTGCGCTACAAAAAAGTATCGTCTGATTGCAAGGGAATTCTTTAGTTAATTAGAAAACACAATAATAGTCATGAGGGCGCCACTGGACGCTCGACGTTTGCTCGGTGCAGTCTTCAACCAGACATTATTCATCTGTCACGGAGCGGGTGCATGAGTCAAAAAATAGTATTAAAAAAAACCATCGCACGCGTCTGCGCGAGATAGCGCTGCTTATACTATTTTTCGATATGCTCCGTGCACCCGCGCGACTTATAGCGGAGGTGAGGCCCTTGTTATACATGCAAATAAATTCATTTAATTTTAAGACTGCGCCGAGCGTCCAGTGGCGCCCTCATTACTGTTATTGGGTTTTCTAATTAAGTAACGAATTTCCTTGGAACCAAACAAAATGTGTTTGTAGCGCAAGTATAAACACAATTTATGGGATACGTAACAAACTTTAATAACAATTACCCTTTGAGTAGTCAGCTTAACGGGAAAAGGTGGCCACTTTTTTTCGTTAAGTTAATAACTCGAAGGTGAATTGTTATTAAACTATATGATATACCCTATAAGTTGTGTTTTCATTTTTAGTACAAACACATTTCGTCCAATTTCAACAAAATACTTTAGTTTATTAGAAAACACAATAAAAGTAATGAGGGCGCCACTGGACGCTCGGCGCAGTCTTAACGAGTTGAAATTCTACGGTGGATGTACAGTCGCGGAACGAAAAGATTGACCAGTTTTCAAATAAATTCATTTACGCGTTGCAAGCACATGTTACCTTTTTAAACTGTGTAACAGACGAGAGAAATAATATTGAACCAATAGTGGTTGTTGTTTATACGTGACCATAGCAACCCTTTTGTAACGACCAATAAAGACTAAGGCCCGTATTTATAAACTCATCTTGGCTGAGATGCGCGTCACAAGATACGTCAAAGTAAACGTCAAACCATAGAACACTGTCATTTTTGACACATCTCAAGACGAGCATTAGAGTTGAGATTAGTTTATAAATACGGGCCTAAGTTCAGTTAACCAATAGTGGCTGTTGTTTATTCGTGACCATAGCAACACTTTTGTAACGACCAGTAAAGACTTGAGTTCAGTTTGAACCCATTAGTGGCTGTTGTTTATACGTGACCATGGTAACCATGTATCTTTGGGCCATGTGAAATGACAATCATTATGACGGAATGTGTCATTACTCGGTCGATAAGCAGATACTGATAACTTATACTGTGCAAGCAAAAACCGATCTTAAGGTGGTCAACCTTTTTATTCCGCGACTGTACGTTAAACACATCTTAGATAAGAAGATCCATTAATATATATTTGGTAATTTTAATTAATTTATTTCATTTTATAACTAGGTGTTTATGGTCCTGCTCGACAAAAATTAGAAGTCGGTACCTAGACTGCTTACCCCAGGTCAATTAAGATTTTTTTGAAAATAATCTATACCTATGTATAAAAGGCAAACCTGACTCACTGACTTATACGAGTATATCAACGCACAGCCGAAACTACTGTACCTACAGTCAGCAGCAAAAGTAGCGACGTAAGTGAAGAGGTCAAAAATAATCTGCACTCTCTATTGTCAAGAGAATACGTCGTGTCTAGATAATTTTGAGCATGTTATTCTGTTTAGCTACTTTTGATGCTGACTGTACCTAGAAACTTGAAATTTGGTACAGGGGTTGCTTTCATGATGTAAACGAGCACAAAAGATTTTCCGAAAATCGACCTTAACGGGAAGTAATAGGGTAGTGGGAAACTTCTACGCGTACGATGTCGCGGGCGTCGCATAGTTCGATATAGTCTTGTTATCGCTCAGAGAGTGTTAATATGGTATATATTATAGGTAATTTATTTTTAATCCACATAATATCACACCTGGTTGGTACCTATATGATTAAAAAAAAAAAAAAAAAAAATTTAAATTAGGTACTTATCCTGTTTATTTTCGGGTGGATTAAGTTCAATATTATAATAAGAAGCGTGCCTAAATAAATATGCAAACTGAAACAAACATTTCATCACATTAATTTAAACATTTATATCGTTCGAGTTATGCAAATTAATTGCAATATTTTTTTATGACGCGTTCACAATTATAAGATTTTAAGTATTTAATAATTATATAATTTAGATATTTTCAATGCAAATAATACTTTATTTTATTTTTTTAAATTTAGCGTACCTAGGTGGATTATTTATTGGGAATACCTATAGTTATCAATATAATTTTTAACGTAATAAAATCACTGATATGCAATTAAGATTGATGTCCTGGGGTACGGTATAATATTTTTTTTTTAAATACGCGATATAATAAGAAGTTCGAAATATGTCTAAGTAGTGCGAAATGTAAAGTAGCTAAGGAAAACAATAAACGAATATAATATGAATATAATTATTTAATTAATTAGGTCCTACCTTTTTTTAGACGAACAGTAGGGCCAAAAGATACAATTTAAACACAGAATAGCTACCTGTAGACAGTTTGTTTTATTCGCGATCATTGATCGACTATTTGGCATATAATGGTTTTAGGACATAAAAGCGCTTGAAAGCGCTGAATAATATTTCCCAACTAAGTCGCGTAACGCCCTTATTGTACGTCTCTTGTTTCTCTACTTTACATTCAATGTTTTTGGTATTCTAAATGTAGATAACAATACCGATAAGTGTGTGATAATGATAACGTCATTGCGGCATCCTTTCAGTAAATACCGCGATAGTAGAAACAGCTGGAAACTGCATTTTCACATTACCTGTAGAATATGGACGGCGGTTAATTTACCTAGTTTATTTTACACAATTCTATACCTAATTCAATATTTGCATCACAATTGCTTGAAGAATATGATGTTATGTAAGTAAATACAATCAGAAATGTTAATGTCAACTTCCTATTGAAGTGGCACATTCGAGTTTCACGGATTCTGACATAACAACATATGGATGTAAACTAACAAACAATGTAACAAACAAATCAACTATTATAAGTAATAAAAACATCATATTTATTAAAATTTTATGTTTAATATATCTATTATAGCAGAGATTATTAAACGCCGGTCAGCGCTGTGGTTTGATTACAAGCGCTGTATTCGTCGAAACAAAACACACCCGATCGTTAGATGCATCTTGTCTAGAATCGCTGAAGCCCTACACCAATGCATTCAGCCAACGTTCGTTATAGGTAGGTAGTTATCGAAAGTGTAAAGGACTGACGTAAGCCGGACAGTCGCGTCAAACGCTTTTGTCCGTTCCGTGATACACAGTGTTTATTTTATTTATTATTTAATTAAACCGTCGATAAAATGTAGCATTAGCAATTGTTTGCAACTATTATCAATTAAAAAATAATCAAAATAACTTCACAAGAAATTTTCTTAGATACTGTCCATTTTTAATGTAGTGCATGTGCTGCGTGTTCATCGCTATCTGTATCGCTGTTGCTTGGTAAAGTCTTTATTATTTCTAGCGAGCCGATCTTCTACACAAAGGCCATTGTTTGTGTACAATACTATTATCTTTCTTTGTGTCCGTAACCGCAAGCCGATTACATACAAAAAAGTTAAAACTACATTGAATGTCCATACAATTATCAGCCCTATCCTCTTAGTCAGTAGGTTTAAAGTGTAAAGTGTCAGGGTACTGATGTCTTTATTATTTGAACCGGTCTTATTCCCTACACAATATTACCATCTTCTGTCGCCAGATAATAAAGACATATCAGTATCCTGACACTTTACGTTTTAAACCTACTGACTAAGAGGATAGGGTTGATAGTTCTATGGACATTCAATGTAGTTCTAACTTTTTTGTATGTAAGTAATCGGCTTGCGGTTACGGACACAAAGAAAGATAATACTATTGTACACAAACAATGGCCTTTGTGTAGAAGATCGGCTCGCTAGAAATAATAAAGACTATACAAGGCATGTCGTGGTACGGGGGCAAATCATAATAATCAAAGTATCCGTCGACTGTCATTTACACTTGTCAAATTGCTGTGCTTTACATTGCTGGCAATTAAAATTTTGTTAGAAAGTTAACAAAGCGTGAAAATTTGTTTATTAATTAAAATAATGCCTTAGTTACGTTACAGATAGGCCTATACGTTATTTTAACCAACTTTAAAAAAAGCCAGGGTGCTGGTAACACACTAGACCATGGTCAATTAATTCCATACAAAAAAAAGTTTCCGAAAATCGTGCACATTAATGAACCTCCTAAGGCCCGCCATACAACGAAATTAATCACTGGAATATGAATCTATTGTGAATAAAATAAATACGATTTTCTAATTTGACCATTAGTTACAAAAACAAAAGAAATTCCACTTTACTTTCTTTGCACTAGACCTTTACTTGAATGATCGAACGAAGGCCTTTTAAAAGGACTTTGGGCATGTTGTCACGGCCTCGTAAAAATACTTTTCCTATTGTCTTGTCATGTTTATAGTAAATCATTTCTATAGTACTCAACGTTTTCTTTGTGCAAGTAAAGTTCTATCTACACAGGATATATTCTTGTCCATAAACTTCGGAGCTGATAGGGACAGGAACGGTAATTTTTTGAACATTTTTGGCTAAATCAAAAAGGACAGAAAAAAATGGTTTTAAAATATGCAGATTAACCTTTCATAATGACACCCCATTTATCAAATCAAATCACTTTCATTTTTCAAGCCCCCATTCTAGACCCCTTTTCAACTATCTATAAAAAAAATTGTGCTAAAAACAGATTCGGGCAAGCAAGTTGTACAACTATGCCAAATTCCAAGTTGATAGCATTTGTAGTTGCTAAGAAATCCTGCTGTGTCGTACAGACAGACAGTCAAACAGACAACGAAGTCTCACCATAAGGGTTCCTTATATTTAATGGGCGGACGACGGATGCAAATTACGTCAAAATCATGTCAAATGATATACGTAATATGGATATGACTACAATTGGTTTGAAAAAGAGAACATAATTGCAAATAAGTTATTTTATTTTATTGTTGTAATAAATAATAGATGTATTACATATAAACACTTAGGGCCTGTTGTTTGATCAGTAGTTAAACTAACTAATCGTTAATATTCGAAAAAGGAATTGAAAATTTGACACATTTCCTTGAGATTCCTTCAAATTTTCGATTCCTTTTTCGTATTTTAACAATTAGTTTAACTACTGATCAAACAACAGGCCCTTAATACTTTTAAGAGTAACAAGTTTACAAGTGGCCAGTACTTTCTTAATATACTAATTATGTACTACGGAGGATAGAGGTATTATGTACCTACTTACTGATATATGTATAACAAAAACTGCATACTTATATACATAAATATTACTCGAAATTTAAGAATAGATTATAATTTTATGCTTTCGTCACCATATTGCATCCATCGTCCGCCCTTTTATATTACCATTTTGGTACGGAGCCCTAAAAAGGGTCTTGACAGACAGACGGAAAACAAAGCTATCTAATAAGGGTAAACATACTGAAACATAAATTAGGAAAAACACAAATGAAACCATTTTCTAATAAATTTGATTTATGTTCGCAGCCAATAAATATAGGTAAAAGCTTAGTCCGTACACATCAATGTATATTAAAAGTATTAAAACTAACTATAAGATTACTGTTATTATTACAAGATATCCATTAAAATACCTAAGTGTATAAAAGTGCCTAGAACTAGAATCGACGTACATTGCGCGACCAATTTAAAACTATCATATTCAATATTCCATTAAAAAGTACCTAGATCATACCTACTATAAAAAAATAGAATACTTGCGGCCTGCTTCACAATTTCCAAATAAATCGCTGACTGAATACAAAACGGACACATTCCAAAATAATTTGCTTTTGCATTAAAAATCTTATACTCTAATAGCTTCTAATTTTAAAATGCAACACTGACTCATTTTGGAATGTGTCCGTATTGTATTCAATGAACGAAATAATATCTACGGGCCTAGTATGGTTACTTTTATCGCGTGACAAAATGTGGATAAAGCATCTGTCACTCTCCTACTTATATACGTGTCAAAAAGTGACGGATGATCCACATTTGGTCACGAGATAAACGCAGCCATATTCGCCCCCCGCTCGTTAAAGTTATCGGTTTCCTTTTCTTTGTCACTTGAAAAAAACACTTATCTGTCAGATAGTGAAACAATCCAATGTATTTGTTTAGGTTCCTAATAGGCACTTATACCTACATAAATGTTAACCAACAGAACCAGGTGACTCTTGTCAAACGGATAATCGATACCTCGGCCTCCATTCGGATGCAGTTTAATTTGCATAAAAACTATTGAACTACGTTCTTAAAGCATAATAAAAGCAGTCATACAGTCAAATAACATAACACTCTTTATCATAATTAATAGTTTCATAACAATCATTTTCTTGTTGCTATGCATGTAAAGTTCGTTCGTTCAAATAGTTTGCATGCTCTGATCTGCCGCCACAATTGGTATAAGAAGCCGTCGCGGCGCGCACAAAATGTTGTCTGCGTCTTCAAAGGGTTGCAATACTTGCAATGCATACTATTTGAACGAACTAGGTATACATATCAATTTATTTCTTTACTCCTCAGCCACATGCGACCTGTCGGTCGCCGCCGTGGCCAGAGTCAGATGCTATTCTACTTTGCGGGATTGCAGCTTCCGTCAATAGTGAATTATTATTTTTTTACAGCTCCAATAAAATCTGATTCATATTATCATTTTTTGAATAGCTATATAAATGACCAGTGATCGGAATAGGTAGAGCTAATTTGCCTAAACTTGATGCACCTTCATTCAATAATGTATTCCCATTTCACTCACGCATGAATCACGCCTCAAGTTTAGGCATATTCATTCATTTACCAATGAAATTTTAGTCAACAAAGATATTTTGTTCCTAACTCTTTCTAGCAAAAAAAGAAATTTTAATAGACGTCACAGTGTACTATCAGCCCAATGGAACCTTGACCCACCATGGAACTGTGTCATAGTGACATTATGACTCAAGTTATAAGAAGTGTCAAACAAATTGTTCTGTAGTGTCACTGTGACACCGTTCTATGGTGGGTCAGGGTTCCATTGGGCTGATAGTACTTAGGATCTCTGTCTAATTAGCAGTTTAAAATGCTTGTATCATCCGTATCTGTCGGCCGATTTTAATTTTAATTTCACTTTTGGTGATCTCTTTCACGGTATTTACATATTTTGTTGAGAAATGCTATTTAAAAAATCCATGGATAATGTTTCCTACCTAGTCCCTATTGCGGAAATCGACCCGTGTATAAAAAAATGTGGAAAGGGTAAATTTTTACGTGTAGAAGTGCCCGTGCGTCCTTATTACCGAATTAACATATTTATGTAGTACTATCAGCCCAATGGAACCCTGACCCACCATAGAACGGTGTCACAGTGACATTATAAAACAATTTGTTTGACACTTCTTATGACTTGAATCATAACCATAACGTCTCTGTGACACAGTTCTATGGTGGGTCAAGGTTCCAATGGTCTGATAGTACATATAAAGTATAACCAAACCCTTTGTGATAATAATTAATAAGACATCCCGCAGGCTTTGTACAATTATTTTTAAGAATAACCGCCTGTTTCACAATCGAGAAGTAAAGCATATTTAACAGATAACTTTAGCCCTTTCTCTTTCTTACACTTAAAATAGACAAGGAGAGAGCCAGCTTTAAATGGTAGATAAATTTACTTGTCGATTGTGAAACAGGTCCTAAGTATAGTAACTTAATATCGCTATAATGATCAGTTTGAACTGCTAATTCATTTACTATAATAGTGACTTAATATATTATCTTAAGAAACTAATAATTTTAATGGTTTCGCCAAGGGCTAAGTAAAATACAACTTGAATAATTGTGCTAGATCCTCAGGATACCTTTACACAAACTTTAGTTATTTCTTGGAATTTTAGGCGAGATAACATTCACGCGTATATATTGGGAGTTAATCTACACGTAACAAGTGTTTTTGAGTACTTCCTCAGTTTTACACTACGGCCACTACGGGACACTATTAATCTTCAAGAGCACAGGTTGGCAACTTGAGAGATGACCACAGACCTAGTATACTACTGGTGCAAAAATTTAACCAACTTCTTAGTCAAATTAACATCCTCTACCTTCCTCCAACCATCAGTTTCAAACACTTTCGGATTATTTTTAACAAACTTGAAAACAGTTATTTGTAGGGCCTCTAGTTTGTATTTCTCAGAAATAATCGCTATCTCCATACAGTTTGGCACATCTATTTGTTCAGCAATGGCATATTGGACAAGACGAAATAGGTTATCTAATTCAAATTTACTAGCGATGTCTAATACGTTCAGGCAGTCCTGTTTCATAATATCTTTTATAGTACCGGTGTATAAAAACTGCAATAGCAGGTCCATGTCATTATCAGAGATGTCCAAAAATAGTGACGTCACAGTATCACTTTTCACCATGCTTCTCAGAACAGGACTGTGAGCGGCTAGGACTATCTTGTGAACTTGGTATAGCTTCCCACTGCCTGACTGTACCGCAAAGTTTGTTTTCTCCTGCTTAGATAGCAAATCACCGAAGTCATGATTGAGCTTTACTTGTTTCACGAGATCCAAGTTCAGTGGACTCCCTGGAGTTTTTATTAAAATCGGTATGCACAGAGTGAGGTTGGTTAAATTATCTCCTGGCATACAATAAGTCTTTATGTAGAACCTCTCACCTTTCTGACTTGATCTGTACACTTGCCATTTCAATTCACGTGATAGAAAAGCCCGTTGATCTTGATTTTCATCTATATAGCGTTCTATGTCATTTAGTTTGCTGACACCAATGTCAAAGCTACCTTCCCTTCTTAAGCACACAAAAAGGCTCAGTAGAAACTTGTTTCCAGGGCAGTAGGAGGTTGAAAAATAGAACCAAAGGTCCGGGCAATTATCTGTGTACGTGCCTCCTATATCAAATTCTCCTAGTGCCTTTAGTTTGTAGCCAGTGTCAAATATACACAAGTATTCTGCATATGAAGTTTCACATTTGTGCATGGCTGACACTACATTCATGGACTGAAACCAAACATTGTTATGTAAAACACAATGTCAAAAACCTTGTTGTTTTTGTTTTTAGCAACCGGTCACTTTAGGTAAGCAAGCAACCATTACTGCCAATGACACCTGACAGCAGCATGATGTATAAGCATATACAACCAGTTTTTATTTTTTAATCACACTTGTATGGTTTTAAGAGAGTCTAACAGTGAATATTATTAATAATATTCACTGTTAGACTCAAAGACTAGATGTTTTAGTAATTAAAATGAAAACACCGTTTTACCTCGGACATAGGTTTCTCCTTCGCACCTTGATGAAAAGGCATTTTTATTTACACAGTGATGTTTCCTGAAAATAAATGAAACAAATTATTGCACCTGTAAAATTGACCTGATACCTGATACAGTAGAACTCAGAAATAGCTGTACATTTTCGTACCTTGTCACAGCTATTTATGTTTTAAATTAAACCACTCTAACTTTTACTTCGGAGTTCAACCGTAGAACCCCAATTTTCTTTAAAACCATAACAAGTGCCTACAGTAAAAAAAATATACATAAAACAAACCGGTGAAGTGCAAATCAGACTCACAAATCGAGGGTAGTCCGACTGCACAGTACGTTTTATTATATTCTGTTTTAAATCGATTCAGGGCGAGCCCCAGTCACACTTGATCATCTTTTAGTATTTGTTGTTTTTCTACAAACTTTGTTTGTGTATAATCATACCAAATTGGATGCTTGTATGTTTTACCATTTCTATGAAACAACAAAAAAAAAAAAAACTTCATTACTTCACTTTTAAAAAAAAGTTAGTAAATTCACAGTAAAAACACATTCTGCAAAAAACCCCACACAATATCACAATAGGAGGTCTTATGGAAAGTGAGCTTTCCACTGTGAGCAGATCGGGACCTGTACATAACCAACTTGGCTTACAACAGTGACTTTTAGAGGTTTGCTAGCAATGGTGACACTTGAAACCATGCTGTAAGCCAACCCGAGTACTTATGGGGCCAGCGCACTCGCAGTGGAAAACAGGCAGTTTCATTTTTAAATCTTAAAAGCCCTATCAATACCATAAAACATAAGTAGGTAAACAGTATTGTTTTGGAATTACATAGTATACATATGACTAACTTTTAAAATTAAACTGACAATAACCGTTCTGGCAGAGATTTAATATTTAATATAGGCATGAGTCATTAATCATTATGTACATTGCGCCATTTTACCATTTAATAATAGTGTGCTATTATAATTATAACATAATAAATAAACAAAGTCAACAAACTTCACTTGTTAAAGGTAGACTCAAAAGACTAAAAGAGAGGGAACTTCTAAACACAAAAAGCCGGATAACAAGCTCGAAAATATGAATATTTAGTTAAGTACCTGTTTATATTTATAATGATTCGTAAACTGTGTATAACTCAAACACCGATTCAGATTTCTGGAACAGAAGTCTTGTTTTCAATAGTTTACTTTCCCGAGAATTAACTGTGTTGTTTCGGGTTTAATGATCGCCCTTAAACTACTCATGAATTCAATTCGATTTTCTTTTATTAACTATTCCAGTCTGTCTTTTCTCGTAAAACGCAACCAAACGTCAAAATGACGTGTGTGTGGTTTGACTTGACAGTCTGCGGAGAGTCGGAGACGATCTCCACAGACGTTCTTAAGCTGCGTTTACAATTGTAATACATTACCATAAGAGAGCTTCTCGAACTGGGTCCTTCCGTGTTAACTCCAAGAAGGAATTAAATCATGCTAATAGTACATTGTGTACCTATTAAGGGTGGTAAAGAAAGAATTACAAACGAGAGTCTGTTAGAAGCCCGAAGCCGAAGGGCTTTAATGACTCGAGGTTTGTATTTATTTTACCACCCGTGTAACATACAATGTATTTCATCACAATTGCAAGGAAATGAAATAAAATCAGACAAAAGATCATATTTTTAACTTATTAGCGGCAGACCACAGATTATAGGATATGTCTCGGCAGACTACATCATTGTCTGTGACTTACCACAGATAATGTCAAACGGGTTCGGAGTCCGATTCTAGTGACAGTCGAGATCAATAGTTTATATGCGAGATTTTTAGGAAATTGTATGCAACTGACATTTCATCTCGAATGAAAGTTCATATCGAATGGCACAAGAATTGGGGTCCTGACGTATTGTGATAGTTTGAGTCCACGTATAATATTTAAAAAAAAAGCTATTACGCACTTTAGTTACGTAATGGTAAAAAAAGGCCCACGGGTATTATTTTGGATTTACGGTCGATTTTTCTAGCATGTTAGGACACTATTTACGAGCAAGTGTGATGAAAAATAGCTTTCTGTTCTTGTGTTAGATGTAAGCAAATAAACATTTTATCTTTCTTCCTTTCTTTCTTATTACAATTCGCGTTTATAAGTTATATAACCGTCTCGATCAATCAGAAGCACTGCAGTGGTTAGATACCTACCTGCGGTACTGCGGGATTTATATAAAAAAACAATTGTAGGTAATTATGAATCTACTTCCTACAATCATTTGTCTTGGGAGTGTATTACAATATGCTATGGGTGTAATGTAATATATAAAACAGGTGAATCTTGTGAATTGACTTGCGGTGATTTTGTATTCACTGTCACACCTGTTAAATGGCTATCGCGTGTATTAAAGCCAATTTTCTTTAGGAGGGGTCACCACCAGTAAAATATTTTCTGTTCATTTTCTCAAGTACAGCTTTTAATATTTTTTTTTGTTGTAACAGTAGTTCTTTTTCCATATTTGAGTTTGTGAATGCATCTGTAAGCATAGCAGTTCTACCAACATAAATATATTACTGAGAGCTGCCAACACTGATATCAGTCATGTGTAGTTGTTGTAGATTGTAGTAGGTATCGTTGCTTGCTTGCTTTCTTTACTTTGCACCGCGCGTCGTCGGTCAAATTGGACTGTTTAATTGAAAGAATAATAACCGCATAACATACTAATAATAAAAATAATCCAAACAAAGAATCATAAATCGTAAAATACATACAATCGTGCCAATAAGACGAGAATGTGTAGAAATATGTGAAAGTGACAGTCTCGTACAATCGACTCAGTTTTTGTGATTATAATGTTATTTCGCATAGTTTCAAGTACCGCCAGTTCATAGGTGCACCGAAATGTTGCATTTAGGAGTTCTCTGGTGCATCGTTGAGGACACTTGACCGCACTATGTTCGAGGCGGGATAAACGAGCGCTTGCGTTGATCAACATTTATAATGCAACAAGATTGTTTTGCGGAGGATTGCAAGAGCAAAAGTGTTCGGCGGAGGCCCACGAAGGTCCTGAAAATAGCTGAGAGTTTCACGAACTTGGATGAGATAGCGAAAGCAGGTCGGTTCGTGAGAGGGCCCAACTGGCGCGCGGGGAAGCGGCGCGATGGGGTGGAAAGGACTAAGAGGTGCTGTGATGATGATTTTTGTGCTAAGGAGTCGAGTGTGAGTGATGACAGTGAGAAGGTGGGTGACCGGAGGGTGACAGGCTCTTCATGCACCGCCCTCCGGACCGCTGTGGCAGCCCTCTACCCATTTGATGACTTCATCCTGGAGAAGATTGGTTCTGGATTCTTCTCCGAAGTTTTCAAAGTAAGCACTCTTCCTATTTTACTGCATTAGTTTATGCATTCTTAGAGCTCTTTTTTTCTGCCAACATTCAGTTTTAGGATGTTTACGAAACTCAAATGTATAGTGTTTATTTATACCAATTTTTGTTTGTTTTGCACTCCTTGTATTTGCATGAGTGCAATAAAATACAAGTTTCTAAGCAAAGGCTAATAAACCATTTGTGATCTAATATATACCAGGTATGTGATTTTGTAGGTATAAAATTGACACCACAATTTTTTTTGGAATGTAGGTATTTAACTGGAATGTGTTTTCTTCCAATTGAATGTTTACAATTTTGTGAAAAGTATGTGATTCTTTAAATCCCTTTCTTGTTAATCAATAAAATGTGTGTATATTTTTTCTGCTTATCTGATAATGTAGGTAGGTGAATTTATTGCAGAAAAAAATACATTTCGTAGTATGTTATTCAGCATATGCATTTTTATTGAATATTATTTGCTGTATACAGCTGTAATGATAAAAAACCAATTTAAAGAGAATATTGACATTCAAAGTAGCTTTTCAACTATGCCCGCAACAAAATAGTGTTTATTATTTACATGTACAAAATTGTGTTAATCCAAATGGTGGCATCTTAATTAAAAATCTTGTAGCAATTGCATCCTCATTATTAACATGAGAGGGTCAATCTGCTTTAGCTACTAAATTTGAGATACTGTTTTTTTTTAATGGGACCAAATGACATGACAGGCAGTACTATAAAATATCTATCCATATCTTATTTTATTAATCATCACTTATAAAAAGGATGGTATTGCAATTTGACATCTTTTAAGGTGGAAGAAAAGTACAATACTAATTTGAAATGTCGTTTTTTTTTATTAATACACATACGTTTAGGTCTATTCATAGAAGGGCTTTTTTAATGAAACAATATTTTTTTTGCGTTTACTAGTTTACTTCTTACAATGTGTCAATCTAAAAAAAGTAGAAACTGACAGTCCAATCTACTGGACTTAGACTCTGGAAATTCAGAGGGAGTATTCCTTGGGTACTCCAGGAGAGCACTAAAAATGGTTTTTGTAAAATCATCCCGCAACGGGAAGAACTATGGAGAGTAGCGCGATTGCTCTACACATAAGAAGTCAAAGGCGTCCTATAGTAGATATACTCCATACCAATAGACTTATTATTTGGTAAAAAAAAATATAACCTCAAAATCCATCATTTTTGGCTATTTATAAAAACGGGGCATTTTGAGGTTATAAAAGGGTTTACTAAGTAAGACAAGTTTATTTGTAATGGACCGTAAATATAAGGTAAACAACAAAGTATTTGACTAATATAACAATAATGTACCAGAGGACATAACTTTAAACTTGCAACAAAAAAACACAACACAAATATTGGCAAAAACTTTTTAGGGAATAGAATAATAAAAATGTGGAACAAATTACCCTCTAATGTTGTGAACTCTAAAAGTGTTAACCAGTTCAAAAATAAGTTTGACAAACATTCTAAATTAGTGTGACAATTCATGCAGTGATCAAGGATTTAGACATATCAGTGCCAACTGCCTGTCTAAAATAAATAATAATAATAATAATAATGTATTATTCTTTAGTTCTATGTATTGGTCTAACTCTGCATGTACTGTACAAACCAGAATGACTATTCCCCCATTCATAAAGTTTGTGGGTAAACAGTATAACAAATAATGAATTACACTGTGATAAAGACCAACATACATCTGTACACCTCTGTATAAGAATATTGTCATATCAAAATTTGAAATAGCTGTATAAAGTTGAATAGGATCTACCTTAGATAGTAATCACTTTTTGAGGTTCCGTACTCTATGGGTAAAAACGGTACCCTATTACTAATACTCCACTGTCCGTGTGTCTGTCACCAGGCTGTATCTCATGTTCATTCTATCATTCAAAATATGGGCTTTTATTTAATAAAACCTTTGAAATTTTAAGCCTGGGTCCTTCTAAATACCAGCGTCGTGACTTGCCGCATCACAATAATGATCCCTTTTTAATATTATCTCACCTAGTTTGGTTTTTCTCCGTTTTTAACTATTTTTATTTTTGGGCCTTTAATTTTTTTCTATGTACTTACAGTCAAGTGTAAAAAATGGGAGAACGCAACGGCTCAAAAATACCTCCTAATGCACCTTATTCCAGTGTAATAAGAACTTCGTAACATTATTAGAGGATTCCTGCGTTTCATATTTTTGCACTTGACTGTACTAAAGATAAATAAATGTTTCGTTATTTCTTTCTTTTTTCAGCGTTTATTGATGAAAAAAGATTAAACAGTTGCTTATGATTTTATTAAATTATTATGGTCATTTTGTGTGTCAGAAATCATTTGACGACACGTTAACCTAGTGGGTAGTGACCCTGCCCACGAAGCTAGCAGTCCCGGGGTATTGCGAGTAGGTATTTGGTAAATATCAGTACCTTATTCGCTTGCTCCGTAGTAAAATGAGCAGATTGTGCCAGATAAATCAATCGGAAACCAAAGGAAACCGCAGGTATTTTTCAATTCATAAAAATAAACAATTGCGTAATGTTTATCCATGAAATTCCACATTTAACCACGCCAGCATTAACCTCATCTTCAGTCATTTATCATTGTGGAATATAGTTACCTCTGCGACAAAAGAATTTGTCATACGTTGTCTGCTAATGTTAACACAAGTGGCAAGAGACGCGAAGAAAGGAATGCCTGTACACTGACATCATTAGTATATGGTATCATATTCCTATTAGACTGTTAAAAACATAGTTTGTAAATATTTAATATGAGTGACACAACATGATTATAATTTGGCGACTTAACGATGTCTTTATCATAGTCGGAATATGTTTTTAGCTTCGCATAGAGTAGCAAGATGCCTGTTATAGGTCCTGTAACAGCCGCATTGCATCCAACCCAAATTCATAACATTTATTTAGGTACATACATTAAATTAAATCACGCCTGTTTCCCAGAGGGGTAGGCAGAGACCACTACTTTCCACTTGCTACGATCTTGACACATTTCTTTCGCCTCTTCCACATTCTTACATCGAGTCAACATTTATTTGACAAAAACAAAACAAAACACAACACAACAGACATCGTTGCACTTTAGTGTGAAGTCAAATAGGACTCAGCTCAGTTTGTGCTGCAGGCCGAGGCCACATCGCTGGTATTCAGCTGAACCCGTCCCTATTTTCTGAGGACTTCCCCAGATCGTTGGTTGCACTTTCTGGCGCTTTCTTAGGATGTCTTTCGGTCCGCTGTCGCCACTCTGAAATCAAAATCATCCGTCGAAGTTAATTCCCTCAGTGCATTTGTTTTCCACTAAGTACCTACGCTCTTTCAAAAAGGATAAATATTAATTTAGCTTCAGAAATTCTTGTTGTTCCTGCACCGCAGCTACTCTGCTCTGGTAGGTAGCTCGCACGCTTGTGGCAATCCATTGACGGGTTGTGTTAACATTTTTGAGCTGAGAGCTACTGCAGCGACGCAATGTATTACGAAAAGCATGTGGGCTATAGCACAATGAAACTTTTTTATCTCAAGTTAGGTATTTCTTCCTGGGGGCCTAATATGGCTGCGTTTATTGCGTGACGAAATGTGGATATCACTTTCTGACACGTAAATAGGTAGTAGGTACGAGAGTGACGGATACTAGCCTCGATGGTAGGGATCTGGGGAAATCGATGGGCGCGAGTAGCTCAAACCCGACTGTCATAGTAAACGTTTTTCGGCTGATATGACCAATGACCAAAATGTTCAAGATTGAAGGGACATCATCGGAAACTGCATTGTAGAAAGCAATGGAGCAACCACCTTTCTAATACCCTATTTAGGAAGGTGTTATATTGCTTTTCTACTATGCAATTTCTGATGTCCTGAACATTTTGATCATTGGTCTTGGTAATTTTACGAGTTGGAAATTTTGCGACCGGGTCATTCTACTAATACCCCTCATCACACAAATCAGCTTCTTACTGTTCATGCTATCGTACTCGTATCTTTTCCGATTCTTGAAGTAGAAATATATTTTAATACTGAGATCATTATCATAAAGTCGGAAGATCATCCTGCTCATGTCGTAAACATGTGTTTGTATTGTTTTTGAAATTATATTAGTGCCTGCGCACATGCTATTCAATGCAAATTAAATGAAGACATACTGATACGTCCGCCATTAGGTTTTGTTGCTATGGAAGATTCTTCGTTGTATTTTTGCTTTTAAATCGTCAAATATTGTTTTGACTGACGTCAAGCTTTTTTACAGCGTGCAGTCAGTGTCAGCATTCAGTTTAGTCAGGTCAGGTGTCATGTGTGGCTTTTGTTTATTTCTACCTAAGGTTTCAAGTCTAACACGTGCAAATTGACCTCGAATGCCCCACTGCAGGGCAAAGGCTTACTTTTTTATGACGTTGAGAGGCAAATGAGTATTAAGTGTTAAGTGAGTTCATTTTCTATGTTAAATCTTAAAGCATACTTCTGTTTCCAAATATGGGTCCTATATAACAAAACTGAAATGTCCGACAGTCTCTCCGACAGTGGCTAGTAATATTCTTTGCGCACTCATGATCTAGGCCAGGAATTAATAGTTTTCGATTTTAATCACTTAATCTTTTCAAATATTGCCATCGTTTATTTTGTAACATCCAAAATAGTTTGACCTATCAAAGTTCTCGGCGCGTCCCGACCGTCCCGTTTTTTAAAGGCACCTATCGCCTTAAAGGGCAGACAAAGTCATACTTACAAAAGCCTATATCCACGATGACATTGACTAATATTTCGGCTACCCAAATGTCTATTCTTACAATGAAGCGCCTTTAATGTTTCAAGAAGGAAATGGCTTGAGGAAATTGTCGTATTACATGACACGTCTTGTAAGCAGACGTCAAACGGAATAGGTTTCTTACGTAAATAACTAAGCATACCTAATTGACGCTTGGGTTTCCTCTAGTTGAGGTTACAACTGATATTATCTTAATTGTTGTAAGTACCTATCAAGGTTTTGTTGAATCATCTGAAGAGGATATTATTTTCTTAACTAAAGTAGGTACCTACTGCATAAGTTACAGAAATATCTCCATAAATTCAGAAACACAAATAATACAAAATATCACAACCGGTGCGGTGACATCTCATAGATCTAAGTACATTTAAATGATTCCACATTTGAAAAACAACCAACAAGGTCGCAAGATAACCTCGTCTTTGTACTTGGCAGATTATCCTTACAAGGTCCAAAACTGTGTTTTTCTAAACATGGAAATAAATAAAAAAGGTGTCACACAATGCGGGTTCGGATAAGTTTAAAGATTTATCGTTGTGTTAGGAGCGTAATCTAAAGAGCATACTTAATATTAGGTAGGTACTTAATTCTGTAGCTCTGCTTACTCCAATCTGAGATGAAGGCTTGAGGGTATGTTTGTATGTTTGTACTTAATTCTGCGTAAAGTTGCGTTTCCAAAATAATAACCTCAAAAATTGTGTATTACGACATTACAACATTTTGTTGCCGTCTATACTTTTTTCCGCTCAGATATCACCTGATTATCAAGATGCAACTAACGAGCCCCATTTCGGCGGAGCCTCATCACCAGATCAGCTCGATGGTACCATAATATTGCATTGTCATCGGGTTTGCACATGTGTTTCAAATTACAGCTCATTCTGTTGACGGGAACTGGTTCAAAACCGACTTGCAAAATTCCAGGACCATACAAGTGATAGTCATAGTCAGTTATATTCATTTATTGCTTTATGTTGTACAATGAGATCTTGAAAATACAGTAGGTAGCTTCAACATAAACCCTGCAAGGGCACTGCAACAAGACGCAATAGTATACTTATAGGTCTATGTAGAAAATCACAGTTATATTATAATATAATAACAGATGAAATTTAACAATATAAAGCTTGTAAAATATGTAACTCTTTTTGCGACGGGCGGGGCGATAAAGTCTTCAAGAAAATCTCAAAGCTGTTGGAATTACTATAAGGTATATAACGTTTACTTATATCATAATACCGTAACCTAGACAGAAGGCAAGGACGTAGACCACTTGAAGGCAACTAAGGCCAACTTGGTCAAAGCTTGTTTACATGAAACCGCTAACTTCCCAGACTTTGGAATTGGATTAACTCCCCCTCTGCTTTTTAATATCCTAAAGACCCTGAAGGCTGTGGAAATTAACTTCTGTGCGCGTTACTTCGTGCCCTAAGGGCATATCTAACTGTGTTAAGGAAATGTGTTGGTTTTAGCTGAGGATGTAGTAGTGTGTAGTACTGTTAGGCGATGGGCTTGCAACCTGTCACTAATACACTGGTAAACATCTTCGCCTAAGTGTACAAAATGTGGTTACAGAATTATCAAAAAGTTTTTATAGTTGTTGGAAATTCTGTAGCTCTGCCTACCCCACTCTGGGAATAAAGGCGTGAGTTTATGTATGTATGTATGTAGCTGAGGATGTTATTATTTAGCATAGAAATTATTATTGATCAATAGCAAGGAGGGTTAATAAATCAATTGCCTTGGTTGTTATGGAAGTATCTTTATCCTTAATTCCGAGGCACTTCTATTACCTTCTGTATTGGGGTCTTAAGATGTGGAAAATAAATTGTTATTTATTAGGCGACTAATTCATACATACATACATACATACATACCGTCACGCCTTCATCCCAGAGTGGGGTAGGCACAGCTAAAGAATTCAAGTACTCCCAAACTAAACTTTATGCCTCTACTGTGGGTTAGACAACGATTAGCATAATTTATATAGAGAAATATATACTTAATATATGGAATATTAGAAAATGATCGCAATTGACTAACTATTGACAGGAAATGTTGTCGTGTGGTTGCCGGGTTTGACCCGTGTGGTTGCCGGGTTAGAATAGTGTCACTCCATATCTTCCCGTGGATGTCGTAAGAGACGGCTAAGGGAATAAAGGCGTACAGTACTGTTAGGCGATGGGCTTGCAACCTGTCACTAATACACTGGTAAACATCTTAGCCTAAAAGTGCAAAATGTGGTTACAGAATTATTAACAAGTTTTTAGAGTTGTTAGTAATTCTGTAGCTCTGCCTACCCCACTCTGGGCATAAAGGCGTGAGTTTATGTATGTATGTATGACAGGAAATGAGCAAATAGATGATTCAGCTGAGGGTATATCCCTATTGTCTTGCGGCCTTCTTCAATATTGGCACAGAAAAAACGTCATTATTATTCCCCCCACGTTTAGTATTTTTCAAGGTATTTTCCAGAAACATAGCCGCGGTTAGGGAAATATATAAGAAATCACTTCCCTCGCCTTTAGGAAGTGAATCATACGGCAGGACATAACCTTGCCAGCGACTGAAGGTTCGCGAGTATGTGAGCGGTTTATAAATCGCTTAATTAAGCTAGCTTGAGTTAGCTTGGTGATGCGGTTTAATTCGTGATGAGCTGGGAGTCGCCGTTCGGAAAGTTAGGTGAATTGAGGCGTGAATATTTCATGCGAGCTAACGAAAGTGTCAACAGATCGTAGTTTAAACTGGATTTCTGAGTTTTGTTTATTCTAAGTATTGTCCATGTTATTCGTTGTCTTTCGACGATCTAATTGCAAATCTTGCGATTTGAAAAAGGAAACGAGAATACTATTGCTATTATACATTATTATGTTCTTATGGTCCTTTGCAAAAAACGTAGTACCTAGTTAATTGGTAGTATAATTGAACATTACTCCAAATTGTGTCGGACAGCTCCTGTAAAAAGTTATTGTAGGTATAGCAGCTGAACATAGATCTAATATCTCTCCGGAAACTTGGATATTATTTGGATACCTATAATGTGAGTAAAACGTCTAGTATTTATGATTAGATAGGTAGGTACAGGCAAAATAGAACTCGTTCATATAATTTTGAATCCCCGATTTTCCTCGTAATATTTCCACAAAGACTATTCGAAATTTACATGTTATTCCGCACCTCCAACAACAGAATCGTGTCTATTATCTTCGTAAATCCAGAAAACTAGCACTTAATACCTTAGCAAGAGTGAATTCTGTTTTCTGCCTTACCTCCCGCCGCAGTGGCCTCTGGGATCACCCACGGCAAACTGGTTTGGAGCCATGAGCAATCATAACCAGCGAAGACTTAATTAATCCCGCTGACATTTCTGACGCGTGCTCCCCTGTCTTATTCAGGTTTTTGGGTTAATGCTGCTGATATTGGACGACCTTGCATCGAAGGCTCGTTATCGTTTGTTTTTATTACGGCAAACATAGCTAGTCTATAGTTTATGCTCTTGTTTCGAATGTAACAATGTTATCAACGTTTTTAGATGCATTTTTTTAGTGGAAATGTTTGCCTATTGAATGAGGTACCCTATAAGATGAAATATTCATACCTGGGTGATTATACGGCGTTTTATTGATGTGTGTGAACCTAGCATATCAATTTCTGGAATCTCAAAAATTAAACACAGTTCTAGTAGCATCCCCAATAGTTCTACAGTTCTACATATTTATTTTCGATAGTTCAGCTTTTTTTTCCAGAAAAACGATTTTTTCAAAATGAGATGCTAACTTCGCGTTCCGCCCATTAGCATCTCAGCAGTTCTCGATGCCTGGGCCTTAAATACGTCAGGAAATGCATAGTTCTGTAGTCTGGAGTCGACCTGGCAATAGTTCTAGCCTTAAAAGGAAAAAAAAAATATGAGATGTTAACTTCGCATTCCGCCTATTAGCATCTCAGCAGTTCTCGTTGCCTAGGCCTCAAATACGTCAGAAAATGCATAGTTCTGTGGTCTGGAAACGATACAGCAAAAGTTCTGGCTAAAAAAACATAAAAATCTATAAATGGGATGAAATGCTAAAACATTTTAGATAGTTCCTGTTAGCTTTGAAAACATTAAAATCTAGACTTACACTGAGATGCTGCAACTTTTTAGAGAGTTCAGCCTAGCATCTCAGCGGTTCTCGATAGCTAGCCTACAAATACGTAAGAAACTGCACAGTTCTATGTTTTAGAGTCAAAACAGCCATAGTTCTGGTCAAAAAACATAAAAATCTAGACTTACACTGAGATGCTGCAACTTTAAAGAGAGTTCTGCCTAGCATCTCAGCGGTTCTCGATAGCTAGCCTACAAATACGTAAGAAACTGCTTAGTTTTATGTTTTCGAGTCAAAACAGGCATAGTTCTGGTCAAAAAACCTAAAAATCTAGACTTACACTGAGATGCTGCAACTTTTAAGAGAGTTCAGCCTAGCATCTCAGCGGTTCTCGATAGCTAGCCTACAAATACGTAAGAAACTGCACAGTTCTATGTTTTAGAGTCAAAACAGCCATAGTTCTGGTCAAAATACCTAAAAATCTAGACTTGCACCGAGATGCTGCATTTATTTAGAGAGTTCAGCCTAGCATCTCAGCGGTTCTCGATAGCTAGCCTACAAATACGTAAGAAACTGCACAGTTCTATGTTTTAGAGTCAAAACAGCCATAGTTCTGGTCAAAATACCTAAAAATCTAGACTTGCACCGAGATGCTGCATTTATTTAGAGAGTTCAGCCTAGCATCTCAGCGGTTCTCGATAGCTAGCCTACAAATACGTAAGAAACTGCACAGTTCTATGTTTTAGAGTCAAAACAGCCATAGTTCTGGTCAAAAAACCTAAAAATCTAGACTTGCACCGAGATGCTGCATTTATTTAGAGAGTTCAGCCTAGCATCTCAGCGGTTCTCGATAGCTAGCCTACAAATACGTAAGAAACTGCACAGTTCTATGTTTTAGAGTCAAAACAGCCATAGTTCTGGTCAAAATACATAAAAATCTAGACTTGCACCGAGATGCTGCATTTATTTAGAAAGTTCAGCCTAGCATCTCAGCGGTTCTCGATAGCAAGCCTACAAATACGTATGAAACTCCGGAGTTTTATCGTCTGGAGTCGTTACAGTGATAGTTCTAGCTTAAATATGATAAAAATCTAGACTTTCACTGAGATGCTGCAACTTTTTAGGGAGTTCTGCATAGCATCTCAGCGGTATTCAATAGCAAGCCTACAAACACGTATGAAACTCCGGAGTTCTATCGTCTGGAGTCAATACAGCGATAGTTCTAGCTTAAAAATCATAAAAATCTAGACTTTCACTGAGATGCTGCAACTTTTTAGGGAGTTCTGCATAGCATCTCAGCGGTATTCAATAGCAAGCCTACAAACACGTATGAAACTCCGGAGTTCTATCGTCTGGAGTCAATACAGCGATAGTTCTAGCTTAAAAATCATAAAAATCTAGACTTTCACTGAGATGCTGCAACTTTTTAGGGAGTTCTGCATAGCATCTCAGCGGTATTGAATAGTAAGCCTACAAACACGTATGAAACTCCGGAGTTCTATCGTCTGGAGTCGATACAGCGATAGCTCTAGCTTAAAAATCATAAAAATCTAGACTTTCACTGAGATGCTGCAACTTTTTAGGGAGTTCTGCATAGCATCTCAGCGATTTTCAATAGCAAGCCTACAAACACGTATGAAACTCCGGAGTTCTATCGTCTGTAGTCGATACAGCGATAGTTCTAGCTCAAAAATCATAAAAATCTAGACTTTCACTGAGATGCTGCAACTTTTTAGGGAGTTCTGCATAGCATCTCAGCGATTTTCAATAGCAAGCCTACAAACACGTATGAAACTCCGGAGTTCTATCGTCTGGAGTCGATACAGCGATAGCTCTAGCTCAAAAATCATAAAAATCTAGACTTTCACTGAGATGCTGCAACTTTTTAGAGAGTTTTGCATAGCATCTCAGCGGTATTCAATAGCAAGCGTACAAACACGTATGAAACTCCGGAGTTCTATCGTCTGGAGTCGATACAGCGATAGTTCTAGCTCAAAAATCATAAAAATCTAGACTTTCACTGAGATGCTGCAACTTTTTAGGGAGTTTTGCATAGCATCTCAGCGGTATTCAATAGCAAGCCTACAAACACGTATGAAACTCCGGAGTTCTATCGTCTGGAGTCGATACAGCGATAGTTCTAGCTTAAAAATCATAAAAATCTAGACTTTCACTGAGATGCTGCAACTTTTTAGGGAGTTCTGCATAGCATCTCAGCGGTATTCAATAGCAAGCCTACAAACACGTATGAAACTCCGGAGTTCTATCGCCTGGAGTCGATACAGCGATAGTTCTAGCTTAAAAATCATAAAAATCTAGACTTACACTGAGATGCTGCATTTTTTTAGGGAGTTCTGCATAGCATCTCAGCGATTTTCAATAGCAAGCCTACAAACATGTATGAAACTCCGGAGTTCTATCGTCTGGAGTCGATACAGCGATAGTTCGAGCTCAAAAATCATAAAAATCTAGACTTTCACTGAGATGCTGCATTTTTTTAGGGAGTTCTGCATAGCATCTCAGCGATTTTCAATAGCAAGCCTACAAACATGTATGAAACTCCGGAGTTCTATCGTCTGGAGTCGATACAGCGATAGTTCTAGCTCAAAAATCATAAAAATCTAGACTTTCACTGAGATGCTGCAACTTTTTAGGGAGTTTTGCATAGCATCTCAGCAGATTTCAATAGCAAGCCTACAAACACGTATGAAACTCCGGAGTTCTATCGTCTGGAGTCGATACAGCGATAGTTCTAGCTTAAAAATCATAAAAATCTAGACTTACACTGAGATGCTGCAACTTTTTAGGGAGTTCTGCATAGCATCTCAGCGGTATTCAATAGTAAGCCTACAAACACGTATGAAACTCCGGAGTTCTGTCGTCTGGAGTCGATACAGCGATAGTTCTAGCTTAAAAGTCATAAAAATCTAGACTTTCACTGAGATGCTGCAACTTTTTAGGGAGTTTTGCATAGCATCTCAGCAGATTTCAATAGTAAGCCTACCAATGCGTATGAAACTGCAGAGTTCTATAGTCTGGAGTCGATACAGCGATAGTTCTAGCTTAAAAATCATAAATATCTAGACTTTCACTGAGATGCTGCAACTTTTTAGGGAGTTCTGCATAGCATCTCAGCGGTATTCAATAGTAAGCCTACAAACACGTATGAAACTCCGGAGTTCTATCGTCTGGAGTCGATACAGCGATAGTTCTAGCTCAAAAATCATAAAAATCTAGACTTTCACCGAGATGCTGCAACTTTTTAGGGAGTTCTGCATAGCATCTCAGCGATTTTCAATAGCAAGCCTACAAACACGTATGAAACTCTGGAGTTCTATCGTCTGGAGTCGATACAGCGATAGTTCTAGCTTAAAAATCATAAAAATCTAGACTTACACTGAGATGCTGCAACTTTTTAGGGAGTTTTGCATAGCATCTCAGCAGATTTCAATAGCAAGCCTACAAACACGTATGAAACTCCGGAGTTCTATCGTCTGGAGTCGATACAGTGATAGTTCTAGCTTAAATATCATAAAAATCTAGACTTTCACTGAGATGCTGCAACTTTTTAGGGAGTTCTGCATAGCATCTCAGCGGTACTCAATAGCAAGCCTACAAACACGTATGAAACTGCGGAGCTCGATGCTCTGTAGTCGACATAGCAAAAGTTCTGATCAAAATACATATAATAATAATTATATAATATAAGGGGACAATCTCACACCAATTGACCTAGTCCCAAACTAAGCTCTAGGCTTGTACTATGGGTACTAGACAAGGATATAAATACTTATATAGAGAAATACATACTTAAATACATTAGAAAACATCCATGACTCAGGAACAAATATTCGCGCTCATCACACAAATATCTGCCCTTACCGGGATTCGAACCCAGGACCGCTAGCTTCGTAGGCAGTGTCACTACCCACTAGGCCAGCGCGTCGTCGCATATAAACCTAAACATTAGTTGAGATACTGTAATGTTTTTTAAAGTTTTACATAGCATCTCAGCCTTTATAAAGAGTGTCCCGCCTGTCAGCCTGTAGACATAAACGACTTTTTCAGGTTATTTTAAATGCTGGAAAGGGCAACTTTAAAACTACGTCAGGTAATTGAAATGAATGCACTGACCAACTAATGATTTATATACTTTGCGGACGCAGAATATATTTAGCAGAATTTTTGGCGAAAGAATCTAAATTCTTAATAACATTAATAATATTCTCGTATATAAATTGAGACGCTACAGTTAAGATATTAATTTCGTAAAAAAATATCTTAAGGACTCACGGGAATTTAAGTTGTAAATAGAACGAATGACCCTTTTCTGTAAGTCAAATATAGTTTGTATGTCAGCAGCCTTATCCCAAACCAGAATACCGTACGACATGACACTATGTAAATAAATAACTATAATTAACTAAGCGAGCTGTCTCAACATTGGTTAATTGTCTAATTTTCCTAACGGCGTAAGCTGCCGAACTTAGTTTACCTGCCAGTACAGCTATATGGGGACTCCTTTGCTAATTTTTATTTAGTGTAATGCCTTATCTACCATTTGCAAACACTCGTTACTTAGAAAAATACTAGCTTCTACCGGTTAACATTAGGCAAAACGAACCTAACACATTTAGTTTTCTTAGCATTTAGTTGTAAATTGTTACTATTAAACCAATTAAGTACTTTAACTAGGGTCGCGTTTATCCTACTGTAGTCTACGGAATTTCTGATAATTAATGAAGTATCATCAGCAAAAAGTATAATCTCACAAAGTTTATATACTGTGGGGGTTTAATCGATAGCTTATGAGCTGTTCTATCAGCCCTGGGCGGGTTGACGTCGGTTTCTACAAATAGATACGTATAAAACTGCACAGTTGTATGTTTTGGAGTCGATACAGCAAGAGTTAAAAACCACGAAAACGACGAATTTATTATACATAAAAACCTTCCATGAAAACTTATCTACATAACTGGTGGTGAAAACCGCAAGAAAATCCAGTCAGTAGTTTTTTAGACTATCGCAAAAACGTATAGATAGACAGACGCGGCGAGGGACTTTGTTTTATATTAAGTATAATATTATTTAGTGATGGTGATACCGGAAATTGGGATTGTTTATATTTTTAAAATTACTCCAATTCGAAAACTATTTCGAGGAATAGGAATTTAAAGCCGTTCTACCTTATTAAGTTTTTGAAATATTTATTTGTTTTGGATATTTCGACAAAGGTATTTAACCTTTGTTTGACTTTCGTTTTCGGCTTGAAGCCCTCCTAGGTGTATCATACGGCTTGAAATAGTATGTTTCAATACACTATTACAATGCCTTTTTTCATTGGATAACATTTAATTGTTGTAATTTATTAGAAAATGCCATCCCAAATTTAAAATAATCATGTCATCCATAAAATGTCTGCTAAATAAATAAAGATATTAAAACAAAACTATTGGGTCGAATACAAAATTAATGAAGTTGGTGTCTTAAAATTTCCTATTCTTTCGAATGAGAAAGTAAAAACCGTGAGTAATTTTTTTTGGTCAATTCCAATTGGGTAAGTAAAGTTTTTGGAAGAGATGCAAATTAAATTTTATTTCGATAGTCGTCATCCTGAAGATTATGGAACTGCGGCTCTTTTACTTTTATTTCCTCTAATATTTTAGAAATCTTTTTTTTAGTTATGAAGTTGACATTTGTAAACTTTAATGACCGACAAGCTTGTTGCCTTCGTATTTAATGAAATAGAAAAAAAAACTGTCACTTCTATATCTGTCAACGTCAAATCAAATCAAAGTAAACAAACAGTTCAGTTCAAATAAGTAAATTCAAGTAAATCTTTGTAATACTCCATTTCCACAGTCCGTATGGGATTGCCTGAATTAATTGCGTGGATTATACAATTCAAAAGTGCTCTCGTGGCTATCAAAAAGCAGGGCAAGAGTCGTCGAGAAAGGAAGAAATCGGTGTCCAAGAAGAAGTGCCAAAGGGTTCGAAAATAAAGCGTAGACCAAATATCGTGCAAAGGTCTTTGAGCAAAGCGGCAAAACGAAAGTCCGGAGTTCGTTCTGAGATCGTTAAAAATATTTCTAAAAACACTGATCACATGAAACACAAGCAAACAGAAAAGAGCCGTTGTATTGAATCGTTTGTTTACTTTGATTTGATTTGACAATGACAGATATAGAAGTGTTTTTTTTTCTTTTTCATTAAGTACTAAGGCAACAAGCTAGTCGGTCATTAAAGTGTACAAATGTCAACTTCATAACTAAAAAAAATATTTCAAAAATATTAGAGGAAATAAAAATAAAAGAGCCGCAGTTCCATGATCTTCAGGATGACGACTATCGAAAAAAAAAATAATATACATATCTTCCAAAAACTTTACTTAGCCTATTCTCGAAATAGGAATTATAGAATGAAATCGACAAATACATCAATCCTTAAATGAACTAACAGGTAAAGTACGTGGCGGTCTCCGGAACGACTCCGGTACGTGAATTACTTTTTCGGTTGCTTTATCCTTTGATAAACTATATATTTAAAAAGAATATATAGTGTACAGGACATTATTTCCAAGGTAAAGAACGTATTTGTTTGGATAAGGTTTAACACTGAATAGCAGAAAATGGCTTTGCAAATACCCTTATTATTTTAATAAAAAACCGGGCAAGAGCATGTCGGGCCATGCTCAGTGTAGGGTTCAGAAGCCGTTACGACAAACATAAAAAACTATTTAAAAAAACCACAATAAATACATCCCCACGTTACGTGTAGGGGAGGTTAACATTTTTTCACGATTTTATTTTACCACTTTGTACGCGTGACTTATATTCATGCCAAATTACAGCAATCTAGTACCAAGTCTCTGAGCTAGGCTGCGGACGGACAGACGGACGGACTGAAGGACATGTCGAAACTATAAGGGTTCGTACTTTGACTACGGAGCCCTAAAAAATGGTTACTGTGAATCAATCTTAGGAGAAATAGGAGATAGACATACGTAATCGCTGACTTTTCTCTAGGCTTTTTAAAGAACTTCAAGTCCTTAATAGGTACCTACAGTCTAGATCTTAAAGGTACCCACCTTATATCCTTATACCTTATATTATTAAGACGATCCCTATTGGTGAAATGATTTGTATTATTAATTTTAATTTTATTATCTTATTCGTTTTTGACAATCATGATGCGATACTTTTAATTTTGACATGGTAATGCAAACTTATATTGTAATTTGTTTCATGAAATAAATAAACTAAACTAAACTAAAGTCAATCTCACCCTTTTGCAACAATAAGGTTGAGTTTCCTAAAAGATACAAATGACGTGACATCTCTAATGAAGTAATGACATTGACGACTTCAAGCATATTTTTCTTGCAATGGGTCCCAAATTAACGATCGTGACCGTAGGTACATTATTTTTAAATATCGACGAGGCAGGCCCAGGCGGAGATGGCGGGACGACCTGGACGCGTTTCTTGACAACTGGCCGGACGTTGCCACTGATAGGGATTTGTGGAAATTAAGGGGGGAGGCCTTTGCCCAGCAGTGGGACACTCAACAGGCTGACTAAAAAAAAAAAAAAAAAAAAAAAATCTCTTAAAGTTTAGCCGCATTAGTCATGAAAGCACCCAAATATCGATTTTCTGGCGTTTTGATTAGGAAATATTGAATTTTCTCTACTATAGTGCCCGGCCGATAAGAAGTCAATGCTGACGCATCCTGGATATCCTATATCCTTAATAACTAATATTATAAACGCGAAAGTGTGTACGAGTATGCATGGATGTATGGATGTTTGTTTAAATTTGGAATCGAGATAGTTTATAAATTCACTGGGTACATAGGTTGCTTTTTACCTGGAAAATTTTAAAGTTCTCGAGGGAATAACGATAATCGAAATCTACGCGGACGAAGTCGTGAGCAAAAGCTAGTTAAAAATATTTAGAATGTAATATTCCTTTGAAATCACTCTATCTATGATGAAAACCGCATAAAAATCCGTTGCGGGGTTTGAAAGATATAAGCGAAAAGCGAACATACTAAGTGTGTGTGTGTGTCTGTCAGCTCCGAAGCACGACTGTTATCCCGGTTCACTACGAGTTCTGGTATATAGGTATGCTTTATTAAACCAATAGATACGTTACCTCCAAAAAGTTTTCATATGATTCGATCGCTTGTATATTAATTTATACCTAAGTCTCAATAAGCCTCAAATATTGAAATCGTCCGTATTGGGTTCGCCCTGATAGCTACCACAATCTTATCCATTAACCTACCACCAAACAGCAGTGTTCGCATTGTTGTGTTCCGGTTTGGGTACCGGATAAGACAGCCGGTGAAATGACTAGCATAGAGGCATTCCATCTTAGTCCCCAGGGTTGGCAACGCATTTGCAGTCTTAGGATTGCATTGCAGTCTTGAGAATGCGAATGTCTATGGGTCACAGTTTCCACTTACCATCACGTGGCCTGTGTGCACGTTTGTCTTCTCTATGCCTAAACTTAAACCAAAAGAACATCTATTGTATCCGTTGTATTATTATGTTATATAACAGGTGTTTTATAAAAGCGTTGCTATCGATAAAGGCTGAGATGCTATGCAGATCTGTCGAAACTGTTCAAGCATCATAGTGTATGTCTAGATTTATATGGTTTTTAAGCCAGAACTTTTGCTATATCGTCTCCAGGCCATATAACTGTTCAGTTTTATACGTTTTCGTATCGTTGCTATCGATAAAGGCTGAGATGCTATGCAGAACTGTCGAAACCGTTCAAGTATCATAGTGTATGTCTAGATTTATATGTTTTTTGAGCCAGAACTTTTGCTAATTCGACTCCAGGCCATAGAGCTGTTCAGTTTTATACGTATTTGTAGCGTTGCTATCGAAAAACTCTGAGATGCTACATATAGAACTTTATAGAAAGTTACAGTATCTCAATTAAGGTCCAGATTTATATGATTTTAACCAGCACTTTTGCTATGTCGACTCCAAACCCTACAGCTGTGCAGTTTTATTCGTATTTTTTGCGTTGCTATCGATAAAGGCTGAGAAGCTGTGCAGAAATTAAAAAAAAATATATATATTTCAACTAATGTCTACATTTTTATGTTTTCAAAGGTTTACCCTTGTTTCGCCGAAAATTATTTAGCAAATTCTTACTCCCCAAACAACGTATCCCATATTTTTATTTGGGCAAATTTTTATTTCCCAACTCAACGTTTCGCACTGATATCATTTCCCAACTAATGATTTGATAAATTATTGTTAGACAAATTATTACCTGGGTTTTTCTTAAGATGTCAATTATGTTTTCGTCAAATGTATTAAAAAAATAACCATAACCTACATATCTCTGGGAGCAGCTTCGTTTTACGGGTCATAAAAAAAATAACCCTAACCTACTTTTATTTCAGACAAGTTTCAAGCTCAAGGTTACACAAAAAAATACGCAGCTGATATGACTCTCAATAAACAAGTAACAATATGACAGTATGTAACAATATATTATTTGCCTTAGCAAATCATTTGCTACACAATTATTTACCACATAAAAGTTGTCGTAATAAAATTTTGCAATATAAAAATGTAGCGAAATAAAAAAAATACGACGTAAAATTATGCCTAGTTAATTATGATTAGTTTGCCAAATAAAACTTTGGCGTAAGTTGATTGCTAAATAAAATTGGACGAAACATAATTCGGCAAAAAGGCAGTAAACCCTTTTTAAAGCTAGAACTATTGCTATATCGACTCCAGGCCATAGAACTGTTCAGTTTTATATGTATTTGTAGCATTGCTATCAAAAAACTCTGAGATGCTATCTAGAACTTTATAGAAAGTCTACAGCATCACAGTGTAAGTCTAGATTTTTATGTTTTGTTAGCCAGAACTATTGCTGTTTCGCCTCCTGACAATAGATCTGTTCACTTTTATACGTATTTGTAGCGTTGCTATCGATAAAGGCTGAGATGCTATGTAGAACTTTAAAAAAGTTAAAGTATTTCAAATCATGTCTAGATTTTTGTTCTTAAAGCTAGAACTATTGCTATATCAACTCCAGGCCATAGAACTGTGCAGTTTCTTACGTATTTGTAGCCTTGCTATCGAGAACCGCTGAGATGCTAGGCTGAACTTTAAAAAAAGTTACAGTATCTCAATTCAAGTCTAGATTTTTATGTTTTTTAACCAGAACTATGGCTGTTTTGACTCTAAAACATAGAACTGTACAGTTTCTTACGTATTTGTAGGCTAGCTATCGAGACCCGCTGAGATGCTAGGCTGAACTCTCTAAAAAGTTGCAGCATCTCAGTGTAAGTCTAGATTTTTATGTTTTTTTACCAGAACTGTGGCTGTTTTGACTCTAAAACATAGAACTGTGCAGTTTCTTACGTATTTGTAGGCTAACTATCGAGAACCGCTGAGATGCTAGGCAGAACTCTCTAAAGAAATGCAGCATCTCGGTGCAAGTCTAGATTTTTAGGTTTTTTGACCAGAACTATGGCTGTTTTGACTCGAAAACATAAAACTAAGCAGTTTCTTACGTATTTGTAGGCTTGCTATCGAGAACCGCTGAGATGCTAGGCAGAACTCTCTTTAAAGTTGCAGCATCTCAGTGTAAGTCTAGATTTTTAGGTTTTTTGACCAGAACTATGGCTGTTTTGACTCTTAAACATAGAACTGTGCAGTTTCTTACGTATTTGTAGGCTAGCTATCGAGAACCGCTGAGATGCTAGGCAGAACTCTCTAAAGAAATGCAGCATCTCGGTGCAAGTCTAGATTTTTAGGTTTTTTGACCAGAACTATGGCTGTTTTGACTCGAAAACATAAAACTAAGCAGTTTCTTACGTATTTGTAGGCTTGCTATCGAGAACCGCTGAGATGCTAGGCAGAACTCTCTTTAAAGTTGCAGCATCTCAGTGTAAGTCTAGATTTTTAGGTTTTTTGACCAGAACTATGGCTGTTTTGACTCTTAAACATAGAACTGTGCAGTTTCTTACGTATTTGTAGGCTAGCTATCGAGAACCGCTGAGATGCTAGGCTAAACTCTCTTAAAAGTTGCATCATCTCAGTGTAAGTCTAGATTTTTAGGTTTTTTGACCAGAACTATGGCTGTTTTGACTCTTAAACATAAAACTGTGCAGTTTCTTACGTATTTGTAGGCTAGCTATTGAGAACCGCTGAGATGCTAGGCTGAACTCTCTTAAAAGTTGCAGCATCTCAGTGTAAGTCTAGATTTTTAGGTTTTTTGACCAGAACTATGGCTGTTTTGACTCGAAAACATAAAACTAAGCAGTTTCTTACGTATTTGTAGGCTAGCTATCGAGAACCGCTGAGATGCTAGGCTGAACTCTCTTAAAAGTTGCAGCATCTCAGTGTAAGTCTAGATTTTTAGGTTTTTTGACCAGAACTATGGCTGTTTTGACTCGAAAACATAAAACTAAGCAGTTTCTTACGTATTTGTAGGCTTGCTATCGAGAACCGCTGAGATGCTAGGCAGAACTCTCTTTAAAGTTGCAGCATCTCAGTGTAAGTCTAGATTTTTAGGTTTTTTGACCAGAACTATGGCTGTTTTGACTCTAAAACATAGAACTGTGCAGTTTCTTACGTATTTGTAGGCTAGCTATCGAGAACCGCTGAGATGCTAGTCTGAACTCTCTAAAGAAATGCAGCACCTCGGTGCAAGTCTAGATTTTTAGGTTTTTTGACCAGAACTATGCCTGTTTTGACTCTAAAACATAGAACTGTGCAGTTTCTTACGTATTTGTAGGCTAGCTATCGAGAACCGCTGAGATGCTAGGCAGAACTCTCTTTAAAGTTGCAGCATCTCAGTGTAAGTCTAGATTTTTAGGTTTTTTGACCAGAACTATGCCTGTTTTGACTCGAAAACATAAAACTAAGCAGTTTCTTACGTATTTGTAGGCATGCTATCGAGAACCGCTGAGATGCTAGGCTGAACTCTCTAAAAAGTTGCAGCATCTCAGTGTAAGTCTAGATTTTTAGGTTTTTTGACCAGAACTATGGCTGTTTTGACTCTAAAACATAGAACTGTGCAGTTTCTTACGTATTTGTAGGCTAGCTATCGAGAACCGCTGAGATGCTAGGCTGAACTCTCTAAAGAAATGCAGCACCTCAGTGTAAGTCTAGATTTTTAGGTTTTTTGACCAGAACTATGGCTGTTTTGACTCGAAAACATAAAACTAAGCAGTTTCTTACGTATTTGTAGGCTAGCTATCGAGAACCGCTGAGATGCTAGGCAGAACTCTCTTTAAAGTTGCAGTATCTCAGTGTAAGTCTAGATTTTTAGGTTTTTTGACCAGAACTATGGCTGTTTTGACTCGTAAACATAGAACTGTGCAGTTTCTTACGTATTTGTAGGCTAGCTATCGAGAACCGCTGAGATGCTAGGCTGAACTCTCTTAAAAGTTGCAGCATCTCAGTGTAAGTCTAGATTTTTAGGTTTTTTGACCAGAACTATGCCTGTTTTGACTCGAAAACATAAAACTAAGCAGTTTCTTACGTATTTGTAGGCTTGCTATCGAGAACCGCTGAGATGCTAGGCAGAACTCTCTTTAAAGTTGCAGCATCTCAGTGTAAGTCTAGATTTTTAGGTTTTTTGACCAGAACTATGGCTGTTTTGACTCTAAAACATAGAACTGTGCAGTTTCTTACGTATTTGTAGGCTAGCTATCGAGAACCGCTGAGATGCTAGGCTGAACTCTCTAAAGAAATGCAGCACCTCGGTGCAAGTCTAGATTTTTAGGTTTTTTGACCAGAACTATGGCTGTTTTGACTCGAAAACATAAAACTAAGCAGTTTCTTACGTATTTGTAGGCTAGCTATCGAGAACCGCTGAGATGCTAGGCAGAACTCTCTTTAAAGTTGCAGTATCTCAGTGTAAGTCTAGATTTTTAGGTTTTTTGACCAGAACTATGGCTGTTTTGACTATTAAACATAGAACTGTGCAGTTTCTTACGTATTTGTAGGCTAGCTATCGAGAACCGCTGAGATGCTAGGCTGAACTCTCTTAAAAGTTGCAGCATCTCAGTGTAAGTCTAGATTTTTAGGTTTTTTGACCAGAACTATGCCTGTTTTAACTCGAATACATAGAACTGTTCAGTTTCTTACGTATTTGTAGGCTAGCTATCGAGAACCGCTGAGATGCTAGGCAGAACTCTCTTTAAAGTTGCAGCATCTCAGTGTAAGTCTAGATTTTTTGGTTTTTTGACCAGAACTATGGCTGTTTTGACTCTAAAACATAGAACTGTGCAGTTTCTTACGTATTTGTAGGCTAGCTATCGAGAACCGCTGAGATGCTAGGCAGAACTCTCTAAAGAAATGCAGCACCTCGGTGCAAGTCTAGATTTTTAGGTTTTTTGACCAGAACTATGCCTGTTTTGACTCGAAAACATAAAACTAAGCAGTTTCTTACGTATTTGTAGGCTTGCTATCGAGAACCGCTGAGATGCTAGGCAGAACTCTCTTTAAAGTTGCAGCATCTCAGTGTAAGTCTAGATTTTTAGGTTTTTTGACCAGAACTATGGCTGTTTTGACTCTAAAACATAGAACTGTGCAGTTTCTTACGTATTTGTAGGCTAGCTATCGAGAACCGCTGAGATGCTAGTCTGAACTCTCTAAAGAAATGCAGCACCTCGGTGCAAGTCTAGATTTTTAGGTTTTTTGACCAGAACTATGCCTGTTTTGACTCTAAAACATAGAACTGTGCAGTTTCTTACGTATTTGTAGGCTAGCTATCGAGAACCGCTGAGATGCTAGGCAGAACTCTCTTTAAAGTTGCAGCATCTCAGTGTAAGTCTAGATTTTTAGGTTTTTTGACCAGAACTATGCCTGTTTTGACTCGAAAACATAAAACTAAGCAATTTCTTACGTATTTGTAGGCTTGCTATCGAGAACCGCTGAGATGCTAGGCTGAACTCTCTAAAAAGTTGCAGCATCTCAGTGTAAGTCTAGATTTTTATGTTTTTTTACCAGAACTGTGGCTGTTTTGACTCTAAAACATAGAACTGTGCAGTTTCTTACGTATTTGTAGGCTAGCTATCGAGAACCGCTGAGATGCTAGGCAGAACTCTCTAAAGAAATGCAGCATCTCGGTGCAAGTCTAGATTTTTAGGTTTTTTGACCAGAACTATGGCTGTTTTGACTCGAAAACATAAAACTAAGCAGTTTCTTACGTATTTGTAGGCTTGCTATCGAGAACCGCTGAGATGCTAGGCAGAACTCTCTTTAAAGTTGCAGCATCTCAGTGTAAGTCTAGATTTTTAGGTTTTTTGACCAGAACTATGGCTGTTTTGACTCTTAAACATAGAACTGTGCAGTTTCTTACGTATTTGTAGGCTAGCTATCGAGAACCGCTGAGATGCTAGGCAGAACTCTCTTAAAAGTTGCAGCATCTCAGTGTAAGTCTAGATTTTTAGGTTTTTTGACCAGAACTATGGCTGTTTTGACTCGAAAACATGAAACTAAGCAGTTTCTTACGTATTTGTAGGCTAGCTATCGAGAACCGCTGAGATGCTAGGCAGAACTCTCTTTAAAGTTGCAGCATCTCAGTGTAAGTCTAGATTTTTAGGTTTTTTGACCAGAACTATGGCTGTTTTGACTCTAAAACATAGAACTGTGCAGTTTCTTACGTATTTGTAGGCTAGCTATCGAGAACCGCTGAGATGCTAGTCTGAACTCTCTAAAGAAATGCAGCACCTCGGTGCAAGTCTAGATTTTTAGGTTTTTTGACCAGAACTATGGCTGTTTTGACTCTAAAACATAGAACTGTGCAGTTTCTTACGTATTTGTAGGCTAGCTATCGAGAACCGCTGAGATGCTAGGCTGAACTCTCTAAAGAAATGCAGCACCTCGGTGCAAGTCTAGATTTTTAGGTTTTTTGACCAGAACTATGCCTGTTTTGACTCTAAAACATGAAACTAAGCAGTTTCTTACGTATTTGTAGGCTTGCTATCGAGAACCGCTGAGATGCTAGGCAGAACTCTCTAAAAAGTTGCAGCATCTCAGTGTAAGTCTAGATTTTTAGGGTTTTTGACCAGAACTATGGCTGTTTTGACTCTAGACCATAGAACTGTGCAGTTTCTTACGTATTTGTAGGCTAGCTATCGAGAACCGCTGAGATGCTAGGCTGAACTCTTTAAAGAAATGCAGTATCTTGGTGCAAGTCTAGATTTTTAGGTTTTTTGACCAGAACTATGGCTGTTTTGACTCGAAAACATAAAACTAAGCAGTTTCTTACGTATTTGTAGGCTAGCTATCGAAAACCGCTGAGATGCTAGGCAGAACTCTCTAAAAAGTTGCAGCATCTCAATGCAAGTCTAGATTTTTATGTTTTCAAAGCTAACAGGAACTATCTAAAATGTTCTAGCCATTCACCCCATTTATAGATTTCTACGTTTTTTTAGCCAGAACTTTTGCTGTATCGTTTCCAGACCACAGAACTATACATTTTCTGACGTATTTGAGGCCTAGGCAACGAGAACTGCTGAGATGCTAATAGGCGGAATGCGTAGTTAACATCTTATTTTTTTTTTCGTTTTGAGGCTAGAACTATTGCCAGGTCGACTCCAGACTACAGAACTATGCATTTCCTGACGTATTTAAGGCCCAGGCATCGAGAACTGCTGAGATGCTAATGGGCGGATCGCGAAGTTAGCATCTCATTTTGAAAAAATCGTTTTGCTGAAAAAAAAAGCTGAACTATCGAAAATAAATATGCAGAACTGTAGAACTATTGGGGATGCTACTAGAACTGTGTTTTATTTTTGAGATTCCAGAAATTGATATGCTAGGTTCACACACATGTTTTATTGCTGCCATTATTGTCTTCGCATATTATTTATGACAAAATTTATAATTTTCTGGTTGTTTTAGTTGCATGCATACTATCTGACAATGACAGGTGACAGGTGACAATACGGTATACATTGCAGAGTGAACAAGTTTTCACATCACTGGGATTCATAATATGCTACTACATGTATACTGAAATGTCACCTGTCACGTGTCACCTGTCATTGTCAGGGTGGTGAATACGGGCTGGTCTATTATTTTTCAGATCAAAAGTTGCTAGTAGTTATCATTATTTTCGTCAATATATTGAAGACAACCACGTCGGCGGTTAAAACGCCCGAATATTCACTCACCTAGAGAGTATAAAATATATGTATTACATTTACCTTTCTGCCACAATTGGATTTTTTTTACACAAGCGTTGGTTGCTGACTATACTTTTTTGTACCAAACTTACGAATCCCAAATCGGCGAGTTTACGTTGCCACCTTCCGATTCCATCATCAGACCAGCTCCTAGATACCATATTTGCACTGTCGTCATCGGGTTTACATTTGTTTTTAAAATTTCAGCCCATTTGGTACTATGTCGAGAATTTAATAAAATATATAAAAATATATAGCTTGTAAATATCTGAAAAGTAGGAAGAATTCCGTAGATACCTGATCTAATTCTAATCTTATTAATGTGCGTAACTTCTCACTCTAGACTACTTTTTTGGATGATATGAAAAATGCAGAATTTGATTTATGCCATAACACAACATGATTTGCAATCCTGGCCGTGTTCCACTTGGCTTACGTGGATGTTTCACGCATCATAAAACGCTTGAACCCGTGCATTACGTCTAGATAGCGCAAACGCAACAACTCTAGTGAGACATTTACCTGCGCCCGCGTTCCTTGGCCGGTGCCAAGTTTGGAACTCTAAATCAAGACGAAAAACTAGCTAGACGGTATGTTCCATTACAAAAATAGGTCATGTTTAATAACAATATGGAACAAGATAATTGTGTTATGAACAAATAACTTTTACCTATGACTCATTTCGCGTAGAAGTCAATCGCTATTCCCCGGGAAAACAGTCCAATTTTCCAGAATAATAAGTTACCTATGCCCGTCTCCAGGCTTAAAACTATCTAATGTACCAATCTCACATCGATCGGTCAAGTCAGTAAAGAAGAAAATAACTACATACATACATACAAACCTACATAAACTCACGCCTTTATTCCCAGGGTGGGGTAGGCAGAGCTACAGAATTTCCAACAACTATAAAAACTTTTTGATAATTCTGTAACCACATTTAAGAAAATAACTACTAGATACGAGGGCTGCCTTTTAAGTTGTGTCGTTTGGAAAAACTAAAGACAATTTAAGTGTTAAATGGTATTTATTGTTTTTCAAAGTAATCACCGTGATATGTAATACACTTTTTCATTCGATCGAACCAGTTTTCGAAACACTTATTCCAGTCCGAAGTCGGGGTCTCCAAAATGGCCGTTTTGTATGCCTCAACGGCTTCTTCAGGCGTCTGGTACCGTTGACCACGAAGTCGTTGCTTGATTTTTGGAAAAGTAAAAAAATCGTTAGGGCTTAAGTGTGGACTGTGCGGCGGGTGTTCCAGAATTTCGACGTTTTGCTCTTTTAAAAACGCAATTGTTTGCCGGGCGGTGTGCGAGCTCGCATTATCGTGATGCAGTCTTATACGACGTCTTGGGTTATTTTTTCGAAACTCGCCGATGACTTCTGGTAAACAGACAGTGGTATACCAGTCAGCATTAACCGTTTTACGATCCTCGAGCACGATGTTGGCCACGTGGCCACTTTTCGCCACAAACGTGGCGACTATTTTTTTCGAAATGCTCCGTGAGCGTATTACTTTGGTCGGTTTTGGCTCATCTTGGAACACCCAAACAGTCGACTGCTGTTTAGAATCGGGTTCGTAGGCATATATCCAAGATTCGTCACCACTGATAATGTCGTAAACATGTTTCGAGTTTCCTCGGTTGAATTGCCGCAGAGTTTTGCGACACCATCGAACGCGAGCCGTTTTTTGGTCTTCACTGAGTAAATGTGGTATCCAGCGAGAGATCAACTTTTTTACGCCTAAGTGATCATGCAAAATACTGTGAACACTGGTCCCTGAAATACTTAAGGAAGCTTCTATCTCACGGTATGTCGCATGGCGATCTTCGACGATCAGTTGCCGTACAGCATCAATGTTCTCCTGGGTTACGGCTGTTTTTGGTCGACCTTCACGATGTCTATCACCAAGACTAGAGCAACAACGTTGAAATTCTAAATACCAGCGTTCCACAGTCCGGAGGCATGGTGCTTTATCATTGAAAACCGTAGTCAACTCTTCGAAGCACTGAAGTCGCGTTAAGCCCCTTTTGAAGTTGTAAAAAAATATCGCACGTAAATTTTCCTTCGAAATTTCCATTTTCACAACTGACTTGTCAACTTTGAACGAGCGCTGTACTAAAACGGTTGGGCCGATTTCGAGTCATTCTTTTGTTTTCGAATTCTAATTTCAAATATTTTAAGATGACACTAGTTCTTTTTTATGCAATCACGGAAGGCTTGCAAACGACAGAACTTAAAAGGCAGCCCTCGTAGATAAAAACCCACGATACAATGGTAACCCCTTCTTTCAGAGTTGATATCTCTTAAATGGCTTAACCGAATTTCATGTAACCTAGCTAGCGACAACAGCTAGAAAACCTGCTTTCGAATAAAAAAAACCGCATCCAAATCGGTCCACCCGTTTAAGAGCTACGGTGCCACAGACAGACGCACACACGCACAGCGGTCAAACTAAGAAGTTATAATTATAAAGGATCATGGGCACTTTTGTATGGAAATTGGGTGTGGCATCAACAGAATTGAATCCTTTACATTTAAAATGTAAATAGTTAAAACATCATTTCTTACTATAGCCGCAAATACCTAGCTTACCGGAGAATAAAAATATGGGCACTTGAAAACAAGATAATAATACAGTCTATAATTATAAACTTTAGCTAAATAAATAACAAAGTAAAGAATTTTCTTAGAATCAGAGCGTTGTTTTGTTGTACAGAATACACAATTTTTAAGATACATTACACAACAATCGACCTCTGTGTAACTCTTTTCAGTTAAGTTACTTAGGTTATGTTGATGATATAGTGTTATAATCAAATACCCTAAACCCAGTTCTATAATTATCCGTCACAATACTATAATTTCCAATGTTTCTATGGACTATATCATCAACATAATCTTGTTTTCAAGTGCCCATATTTTTGTTCTCCGGTGAGCTAGGTATTTGCGGCTATATTAAGAAATTACGTTTTAACTAATTCCTTTTTAATGATGTAGGTTTAAATTTTGTTGGTGCCACACCCAATTTGCCCATGATCCTTTTTGCGTCGGAGGTTAAAAATAAACAAAGTCACTTTTTCATCTATAATAGTAGTAAGGATAATAAGGACTATTTTCTTTGAAACTATTTCGGTGTGCAACGAAAATTTGCTAAGCAATTGTAACGATACTTTTCGTCGCACAACAGAACTTTTTTCTCCTTCGTTGTTCGTACTGTTAACTACGCTTAACAGTAACTATGGTCCAACTTTTTGGTCCTCACTCGGATAGCAAATCCTGATCATTTATCTTTTACTGTGATTGCTTGAGACAATCATTTTCTCCATCGCTAACTACTTAGTGACTGGCAAATTGAAGACATTTCTTAGAATGTTCGAAACGAAATGAAACCTCGAGGAAAAAAAAGGATGAGGTAACGAATCCAATAGATAGGTAGGTACAAATTCGCAGGCATAAGCTTCCAAAAGTTCAATCTGTCTTTACTAAGCGTTCCCTCTAAACAGCAGGGCACTTTTCTATTTAAAGTGTTGCCGTAGAAGTTTAGGGCGATCCTAAAACGTTAACGAGTTGCATAATTAATTAGCAACACCATTTCAAGATCGTATAAAACTAAAATTAAATTAAACAACCAAAGCGTCGTGACGTTGTACCATTTTGTTATTTGTCAGTACCGTATTTATTTTAACTACTCTTGAACATTTGTTCGTCATTCCTCATTACGAAGAGGAAGGACATACCAAAGATTACCATCTCTTCGTAATGGAAATTCTGTGTTAGAATATTTAATTGCCACTCCGTCACAACAATGTCTCACGAAATTATAATCACTTGTGAGAATAAGAAAAATTCCAGTCGATCTTCATGTAAATAGGATTCTTTCATGTACATCACGTACGTTAATGCCCTTATTTACATCAGAATGCGTATTACTCTGACTGGAAGGTAGTTATTTTGTATGCTACCAACATAATCATTATAATTTACCGGCCGTTCCTAGTAATTTGCCAATAAGCGTAATCGGCTTCAACTATCTCAGTTTGAGGAAAATTACCCATATGAGAAGTCATGTTTATATACCTAATACTGTACATTTTTGATTCCTGCCCAAAAATTCCTTAGACAACTGCTGCCAACTTTCAAAAATAGACGTCAAAGCACCTGCAGAATACAGTGTTAACGGCAAGTCAAAATCAAAAGAAGAACGAGCCCCCTTTATTTCCTAATGATCTCTATAACAAGACATGAAATTGTGCCGTTTAACATTTCATCCAGTTATATTGAAACAGCGTTCTCATGATATTGAATGAGAGATGACTCGGGAGAAATGTACTTATGTAATGTAAGTAAATATACAGACAGTTTCTCTCTATAGGAATTCTCTAGGCTATTTTCTCGGACGTCAAAATTGCATACACAGTTATATAGACTTTTCTAAACCCAAAAGAATAACGGTGCGACTTTAACAACCTATTGGAAAGCAGCACCGATGATGGAAATCTCGAATCGGGTGAAAGTATGCTATGTTTTTCACATACCATTCATAATGTATAGGTACTTGAATTTTCCCCATTTCTCCGGTGCGATCAAAACGCGGAAACTATTACGGCAATCGTTTATGTATGTAGATGATTTCTTATCTTCTCTAGATTTGTATTCAGGTAGTGCAATGGAATTATTTAACTTTACTTATGCAGCTGTTACAAGGTATCCGCTTGCGTTATTTTATTATTTCGATATGATACGGTCAGTTTGATGTAGGTTTAGCAAATCCTCAGCTAAAGTGCATACATACATAAACTCACGCCTTTATTCCCAGAGTGGGGTAGGCAGAGCTACAACTATAAAAACTTTTTGATAATACATTTTGCACACTTAGGCGAAGATGTTTACCAGTGTATTAGTGACAGGTTGCAAGCCCATCTCCTAACAGTACTACACGCCTTTATTACCTTAGTCGGCTTTTACGACATCCACGGAAAGATACGCAGTGGCACTATTCTAATCCGGCTACCACACCAGCTAAAGTTTCCTTGTTTATTTCCTGTCGAGAAGAGGTTACGTCCTGTGTAATCCCTACCCCCTTTTTCTGTCGCTTTCGCTCCATTAAAAAGTCAGGATACGTCCAATATAATGTTACTCATGCCAATTTGTTGTTCAAAATCTTTGTCAGTTTGCCTCTTTAAGTCGGGCGCCGATGCTGGTACGTTCAATTACTTAAATTGATGTGTGCACAGCATATAGATCCTGTCAAATGACCGAGGGGCCCTTTGGAGCTTTAATTTAATCAAGTCGTGTGCATGTGCATGCTTCCCTACCACGGTCCTCGACCACGAGCAATGTTACGTGTATGTAACCTTTTCAAATATGTTTTGAACCAGCTTTGTGCAAATGTTTCTCCGGAATGTTTATGCGTATATTTTGCTATTATAAATAGTACCAGTCTTCCAGTCTAAACAACCTTGTTGTTGAAAACGTACGTGGCTTTTAAGGCAATGCTTTTAAAAGGCTTATAACTTCTCAGAATTCGGCGTAGACGTTAATACATTGTAAAGAAACCTTTTTACTGGCTCTGCGCTCGCTTATTTTTAATACAATGTTGGTCTCACTTTCAAGTTTTTCATGGTTTCTTTGTAAAAATCTCCCTTCTCAGTAACTTCGTGAGAAGGTGGAACAATGGCTCATCATTAGCGCCATTAATTACCAATTGCACCGCCATTGTGGAGCGAGATGACATCTAAATTAACTGTTTTTGATTCCATTTCGAGACAAAGTTGGCGTGCTGCTAACTTTCTTGGCGAGGTGGTATTAGTAGAGCTTATTCGAATATAAATCGGTTTTAAACTTGGGTGGGTAGTTTTTGTACCGAATCCAAGTTATTATTATTGGGGGGGGGGGGGGGGGCTTTGTGTGCCACTTCGACCATTGCTCATCTTTTGTGACAGCCCTTTGTTTAGAGTTCACCGCAAAGGCCCGTTGCGTCCAGGAATTTCCAGATGCTTTGAGCAGTGAGGAGTTATATCTCTTGTGGGTCCATGAAGTTGGATCCAGAAAAAATGAGATTTTGGACCCTCAGCATCATATATGTACAGGCATTCGCAGGCAGAACTAAATACTTACATGGATGTTGTGGTCATCTCCTTAACCTAAAATTCCTTTCCTAATCCTTTTTCCAGTACCCCCTATATGAGCCCTCCCCCCCACCACTCAGCAGTTTCGATCTCCTTCTAAAATCGACTAAGGTTTTTATGATCTTTACGTACCTACCTATTACATGTAATCCTAAAGTATATTTATAGCTATTTCCATTAAGTCGATTATCTCAGTCCATAGGTTTAATATAGATTGAACAGAAATTGTAATCTATTGCCATGTTACCTTTCGTGTAAAGTAATGAGAGCGTTGAAAGACCGGCAATCTTTACACTTACATAATTTACAGTATACAAAAGTAATTTAATTCCAACTCAGTTTAGTAATATTTCAAGCATTGCTGCGGCGTGCGTTGTATCTGAACAAACATTGTATTATATAAGATGTTATAAAAGTTATTCAATACTTGCATCATTTTATAATGTTTTACCAATAAGATTACAAGATTATCGGTGAATAAATAATGGCTTTTAATAGTGATTGTGTTCGATCAGCAATTTTATGACCACAAACAAAAACTATAATGTCCCTTCGATTTGTTGCATTCGTTTCAAAGCCACAACCCGATGCTTTCAAGAATTTATGAGCCTTTGAGCAATACTTTTTGTGATGTAAAACCTAATTTACATTGATAACGTATCAATAACGTATCTGGTACCGCTTATCAGACGTATATCTTGATATGTTGATAAATAAGCATTTACTGATCTGCGGCATTTCCTGTTCAATTAATTTGTAAAGTAATGCAACACATTAGCAGTTTCCAATATATTTCCTTAATGGAATGACTAAAATTTGCGATTGCCTTAACTTAAGCGAAAGGAACTAACTAGTACAATGTATCTTCTAATAAAGCCGAAATCCGCTTCGTTAATACCTTTAGGGTTGCCGGTGTCGTATCCATAAACATAGCGACCCAATTAACTCGTCTAACCCTACTTACAATCTTACATTATTAACAAAACTGTTACTTTGTAACTCGTAAGCTAACTTTCTTGTAACGTCATCCTTTTACGTTAAAACGACGTTTCCTTGTCAAGTAATTGATTAGCCTTCCATATTTTATTCACGTTACGTAAATTCTGTTTGATATGCTTGCTTTGAACCTGTCCAACGTTATTTATAAATTAAATTGAAGCATAATTTTTCATCAACACTACTTTTTAATGCATCTTATTTTTGTCATCTAGTCGTTTGATTAATGATCATTTGACTTTCTTGTGTGTTGTGTGTGCATTATTGCTTCCCAATTTGCTTTAGATTATCAGTGTAGGTGTTAATCTTCAGTTTAATTTCTTGCTTCGCTTCTCAACTGTGATCTTCTGTCTGTCTGTTCGTCCGTCCGTCCGTCCGTCTGTGCGTCTGTCTGTCACAAGGCTGTATCTCATGAACCGCGATAGCTAGACAGTTGAAATTTTCACAGATGATGTATTTCTGTTACCGCTATCTATAACAACAAATACTAAAATCAATAAAATAAATATTTAAGGGGGAGCTCCCATACAACAGACGTGATTTTTCTTGCCGTGTTTTGCTAATTTTGTACAGATAATGGTATGGAACCCTTCCTGCGCAAGGCCGAGTCGCACTTGGCTGGTTTTTTATCATTTCACATAATCGTATGTTATTACGATCTCAATGTCCTTGTCACCTGCTAAAAACCATTACAATGCACCAGGGACGCGAACGCGTACTTTCTCGCGGCACTCTCATTACACTTTCGCCACTAATTAAAGCTGCCGATAGAACAATAGCAAGAAGCAAGAACATCTCGAACGTATGCTATTAATTGCCGATCGGATCGTACACGCTTTCTATGACGGGGTACTATTTTAACTCGCGCAGTTGTCGTTCTGAGTGACATCTTGTTAGGATTATTAACAACTAGCTTTTGCCCGCGAATCCGTCCGCGTGGAACTCTAAAACTAGCTCCATACAAAATGTCACCCTCTATTTCACCACCTTAGGGTATGAATTTCGGGAAAAAAACTATCCTATGTCCTTTCCCAGGATTCAAACTATCTTTGCACCAAAGTTCACCTAAATCGGTTCAGCGGTTTAAGCGTGAAGAGGTAACAGACAGACAGACACGTTTTGCATTTATAATATTAGTATGGATATGGATGGATGTCTAAAGTATCATGTTTATCCCCGCGGGGTGCCGTTGTCAATGTGGAATTAACCAGTTAATTTACGGAATTCAGTGCTGTATCATAATTTGGTACGTTTGTTATGAAAAGTATTTTGTTTATTTTCGGCTATCGATGTCTGTAAATATAAATTAATCTGTGTCATGATTTTGCTCATGATATATTATCATATTAGTATCGTCAAACGAATGAGTAACTAAAAATATGCAGTTTAAATATGGTATCGAAACGGTGACATTTAAAGTCGCCGTCAATAGAACTTGTGAGCGATGTAAACAAATTAGTACTGTTTGACACATAACCTCAGAGAGATCTGTGGTAGGACTGACAGCTTCCAGACGTCAAATTTTTATCCTCCGCTTATTTCTATTAAGAAATATTTTAAATTGAAGTAATTTATGTTAATAAACTTATAGTTAACGTTGTTTTAGCCGTTAGTAAGTTTATAATTATTGAAAAGTCCATAAAAGTAGAAGAAAATTTAAAACAGGTCGCTCGCAGCAGCGCCTGTCAACCGTCAACGGACTTTTTCAAATTTATCAAGAAAACCTGGGGAGTATTTTTTTTCTATTCTTTTTTACATTGTTTTTTAACACTGTGTTTACATTCATACTTTTCACTGCTCATTGCTGAAGCCGTGAGCGACGTCTAATACAAACATTGGCACCGTGCGATCTCTCTTTACTTGACAAACAGTGGAAGTGGAGTTGAGACAAGTCACATTTGCCACAGACATTGCCCTACACGATACACTGTTCACCAACATCTATTCACACACATCCTTGCATAAAATAACCTGCTTATCAATCTCCCCCAACACTTACTCACTAGTTTAATATCTTTCAGTGTGATTGTGGAGTAACTGTGAGACCATGCCCGCATCTAACATCAAATCGCGCAAGGCCACTACACGCCAGCTTGAGGTACAACTTAAGGCTACCTTGAAAGAGTTGCAAGCTGCCAATGCCTTAAATGACCAGCTACTAAGGGAAAGGGAAGATTGCGAGGAAGAGCAAAAGAAAATGTTGGCCAAAAACGCAGTGTTAAGGAACGACCTGGTTGAGTATGACTATAAATTGTTGGATTCACAAGACAAGGTGGAGCAGCTGCAGACCCTGGTAGATAACTTCAACCAGTGTGCTTCTACCCATGAAGTGGCACTAAACCGTATAATTAACCTTGAAGAAGAACTGGGTGCTGCTAATGAAGAGTTAAATTACCTTCGGAAAGAACGTGAGTGTTATGACAGTTCAATTACACAAAATTTGTATCAGGAGATGATCGGTAATAAGGATAATAAGGACAGTAACATTAAGAACTTGATATTTTTTAATAGTAGCAATAAGTTAAAAAAGTATGTGAGAATAAACAAATACATAAGGCGTACTCAAAAGCTTATAAAAAGTCAAAAATGTATTAAAAACTATTCTAAAATTAAATTAGAGTTATCAGTTATGAAAAATAGGGTGCAAAAATGTAATCAACAGTTAGATTTAAATATGACTAACCATGAATTAAGTGTTAAGAAATTAGATGCTGAGATAATTAGATTAAGACATAAACTAGAGGATATTTCATTAAAATACTCAACGGCTCAAGGCGAGATCAAGGAGCACATGCTGGCATTCACACAATTGCTGGAGAGCAGTAGATATAATGAGGACCGTTTTAATTCTCTAATTAATAATGGAATTGATAATTGTACATGTTTAGGAACTTCACCAGCTGCTGTGGTTCAGCCAGATGTGGCTCTTGATACTTCTGTGCTATGTTCTCCAAAAGTAGTCTTAGATAAGTCCCCCAGACAAATTAGTAATACTAAAACTATTATTTATTCAGATCAGATAGGGTCTGGAATGGGCTCCATGCTAAGAAATAAATTGACACAAAATGTAACAAATTACTGTTATCATAATGCAAGTCTTATGCAATTATGTGACTTAATATCAAAGGGAAGTTATGACAGTTCTACTACTCTAGTGATTTTATTAGGAAACAGTATAGGCATAGATAAGGCTAGTGTAGATAGATTAATGTCAATATTAAACGTTATTGAAGAGGCCGGGATTGGTAAAATTATACTTTGTGCATTACCATATTCACAAAATATGCCATATAATTATAATAATAAAATCGCAAATTTAAATTCTTTAATGTATAATGCTATTTGCTGTAATGGTAAATATCATTTCTTCGACTTAAATAAATTCATAAAGCGCCTCACGCTAACATCTGAAAAAATTCATTTGCCAAAGAAATATATTTTGACTTTGGTAGAACTATTAGCCTTTAATATAGAACCAAATAAGTACAATAGTGGCACAAATGCCACTCCTAATCATTTAAACTAAAGTATAGGACAGCGGAAACACCTTTGAGTATAAATATAATTCACCAAAATATTCAAGGGTTTTCCAGCAAAGAATTAGAAGTAGGATTATTTTTAGATACTGAAAATGTTCAAATTATGTGTATTACAGAACATTGGCTTAGACCGGATCAATTAATTTTTGATTTTATAAATTTCAAATTAGTTAGTTTTTTTGCTAGAAAATCCGCCATACATGGTGGTTCTTTAATAATTGCTAAAAGTACCGTTAAGTCCAAAGAAAGGAAAGATATTGTTAGGCTATCCATAGAGAGGCTTATAGAAATCTCTTGCATAGAACTAGAAAATTACATAATTATTTGTGTTTATAGACCACCATCAGCTGATTTCAGCACATTTGAATCTACTATGGAAAATGTGTTAAAATTAGCATGTAAAACTCAAAAGCATGTTGTTGTCTGTGGAGACTTTAATGTTAACTTACTAGAAACGTCAAATAATACTATTAAGATCTTAAGTTTATTTAAATCTTTTAATTTAGGTAATTTGTTCTTTGAACCTACACGGATAGGTGTTTCAAGTGCTACCTGCTTAGACAATATTTTTTGTAATTGTGAATGTTTGGATAAGGAGATATTTAACTGCTTTAATTCAGATCATAGTGGTCAAAAGGCTTCCTTTCTAAATGATTTTAATCAGGAACCACAGACAATAACATACAGACACATAACTTGCAATCATTTAGAACTATTTAAAAATAAAGTTCAGAGTAATCTCTGTGGGTTATCCTTTTCACATAATGATTCTAATAGTATTTATAAAGATTTGTTTGGTGTAATTCTTCATCAATTTAATAATCATTTTAAGATGAAAACTATTTCTAGGTCAAAAACTAAGTTTAGTGAATGGGCTACTGTAGGCATTCATAAAAGTAGAAACAGGCTTTATGAACTTTACAGAGAGAGGGAGGAGAACAAGAACGCCGACTTCTTAGTTTACGTTAAGAATTATTCAAAAACCTTCAAGCAAGTTTGCTTGACTGCTAAGTCAAACTTTCTAAGTCTTAAACTCAAAGCTTCTGACAATAAGGTAAAAACTGTGTGGAAGATAATAAATAGAGAAACAGGTAAATCAAAAACTCGTGATAATAAAATCGCTCTAAACAATGGTGACAAACAAATCACCTCAAACAAAGACGTGGCCTTAGCGTTCGAAGATTATTTCTCCACCATAGCCATTAATACCACGAAATGTCTTCAATCATCTGCGATTGAAGCTCAAAAATCACTTTGTGCTAATGTTACTAAATGTAATGTTAGCTTTGATTTTAGCTATGTAGATTCAGCTACTATTGTTAAGGTATTTAAATCGCTCAGTTTAAAAAAAACTGAGGATTTATGGGGAACTTCAGTTAAAGTCATCCATCATGTCATAGATATAATTGCTCCTCACTTAGCTTTAATCTACAATAATTGCATTTCAGAGGGGGTCTTTCCAAATCTTATGAAATATAGTAAAGTCATACCACTTTTTAAATCAGGTGAGATGAGTGATTTAACGAATTTCCGTCCCATTTCTATTCTACCTGTTTTAAGTAAAGTTTTTGAGAAGTTAATGTTAAATGATATGTTAGGTCACTTCAATAGAAATAAACTGCTTAACAGTAATCAGTTCGGGTTCACCAGAGGACGATCCACAACTGATGCAGCATCTGTACTCATTAAATATATATACAATATTTGGGAGAAATCTTGTGATGCAATAGGAATTTTTTGTGACCTTTCCAAAGCTTTCGATTGCGTAGATCATGCGACTCTCATATTAAAATTAGAACATTATGGTCTGACTAATAATTCTCTAAATCTCATGTCCTCATATCTTAGTGATAGGACACAAACGGTTGTTGTAAACAGAACACAGTCCATTGGAGCAGCTGTTAAATTAGGTGTGCCTCAGGGCTCCATATTAGGTCCTTTCTTATTTTTGGTTTACATTAATGACTTACCACCCATGATAGAGAATATTTGTGATATTGTGCTATTTGCTGATGATACATCATTGATTTTCAAGGTAGACCGAAAATCCGTCAATTACACTAGGATAAACGCCACGCTAGGTAAAGTACATAATTGGTTTACTAGTAACAATTTGCTACTCAATGCTAGGAAAACTAAATGTGTTAGGTTCGCTTTGCCTAATGTTAGACCGGTAGAATCTAGTATATTTCTAAATGGCGAGTGTTTGGAAATGGTAGATAAGGCGCTTTTCTTAGGGATAACTATAGACAAAAACTTGCAATGGAGTCCCCACATAGCAGTACTAGCAGGTAAATTAAGTTCTGCAGCTTATGCTGTTAGGAAAATCAGGCAACTTACGAATGTTGAGACAGCTCGCTTAGTTTATTATAGTTATTTTCATAGTGTTATGTCATACGGTATTCTGGTTTGGGGAAAAGCTGCTGACATACAGACTATATTCGTGTTACAAAAAAGAGCCATCCGTTCTATATATAACCTAAACTCCCGTGATTCTTTAAGATTACTATTTAAAGAAATTAGTATTTTGACAGTAGCGTCACAATTTATTTATGAGAATATTATTTATGTCATTAAAAATCAGGACTCTTTTATTAAGAATTGTGATATACATAATTTTAATACAAGAAATAAAAATAAAATAGCTACTAAAAAATTTCGTGTTCGTAAGGTTTTTAAATCATTTGTAGGTCAATGCATCCATTTCTATAATAAATTACCTGACGAAGTTTTAAAGTTACCATTTCCAGTACTTAAAACTTACTTGAAAAAGTCGCTAATGTCTAAAGCTTACTATAGGGTCGAGGACTATCTATCAGATAAAAGTGCTTGGCCTAAACTAAACACCCAAATAACTTAATAATAACTTCCACATTCATACATCGAGTGCACGCACAGCGGTTTCGGGTACTTAAGATTCGGCCCTTTTCCAGTATTTCACCGATTTGACACGAAAAAGTACGCCTAGGGCGGCCCCTTCCGACCCGTCCACTCACTTTCGATCTGTATATCTCTTTCGTCAATCTTCTTTCATCCATCCTTTCCAATAATAGTATAATGAATAGTTATTACATAATCTAGTGTATAAATCCTTGCAAAGACGTCACATGATCTTTAAAAGTACGTGATCATCGAGTAATCATGGTGAATTGGTTCTTTTAGTTTGGTTTACATTTTTTACAAGTTCTATTGACGGCGACTTTATAGGGTGATGGAACCAGTAATGTACAAGGCACCAATAACGGTCACTTGATTCTTATTTTACAGAAGCTAAGGGTTGTTCATTTGTTTTGCAACAATTAATCTAGGACCGTATGAAATGTCCAACGTTATTTATAAATTAAATTGAAGCATAATTTTTCATCAACACTACTTTTTAATGCATCTTATTTTTGTCATCTAGTCGTTTGATTAATGATCATTTGACTTTCTTGTGTGTTGTGTGTGCATTATTGCTTCCCAATTTGCTTTAGATTATCAGTGTAGGTGTTAATCTTCAGTTTAATTTCTTGCTTCGCTTCTCAACTGTGATCTTCTGTCTGTCTGTTCGTCCGTCCGTCCGTCCGTCTGTGCGTCTGTCTGTCACAAGGCTGTATCTCATGAACCGCGATAGCTAGACAGTTGAAATTTTCACAGATGATGTATTTCTGTTACCGCTATCTATAACAACAAATACTAAAATCAATAAAATAAATATTTAAGGGGGAGCTCCCATACAACAGACGTGATTTTTCTTGCCGTGTTTTGCTAATTTTGTACAGATAATGGTATGGAACCCTTCCTGCGCAAGGCCGAGTCGCACTTGGCTGGTTTTTTATCATTTCACATAATCGTATGTTATTACGATCTCAATGTCCTTGTCACCTGCTAAAAACCATTACAATGCACCAGGGACGCGAACGCGTACTTTCTCGCGGCACTCTCATTACACTTTCGCCACTAATTAAAGCTGCCGATAGAACAATAGCAAGAAGCAAGAACATCTCGAACGTATGCTATTAATTGCCGATCGGATCGTACACGCTTTCTATGACGGGGTACTATTTTAACTCGCGCAGTTGTCGTTCTGAGTGACATCTTGTTAGGATTATTAACAACTAGCTTTTGCCCGCGAATCCGTCCGCGTGGAACTCTAAAACTAGCTCCATACAAAATGTCACCCTCTATTTCACCACCTTAGGGTATGAATTTCGGGAAAAAAACTATCCTATGTCCTTTCCCAGGATTCAAACTATCTTTGCACCAAAGTTCACCTAAATCGGTTCAGCGGTTTAAGCGTGAAGAGGTAACAGACAGACAGACACGTTTTGCATTTATAATATTAGTATGGATATGGATGGATGTCTAAAGTATCATGTTTATCCCCGCGGGGTGCCGTTGTCAATGTGGAATTAACCAGTTAATTTACGGAATTCAGTGCTGTATCATAATTTGGTACGTTTGTTATGAAAAGTATTTTGTTTATTTTCGGCTATCGATGTCTGTAAATATAAATTAATCTGTGTCATGATTTTGCTCATGATATATTATCATATTAGTATCGTCAAACGAATGAGTAACTAAAAATATGCAGTTTAAATATGGTATCGAAACGGTGACATTTAAAGTCGCCGTCAATAGAACTTGTGAGCGATGTAAACAAATTAGTACTGTTTGACACATAACCTCAGAGAGATCTGTGGTAGGACTGACAGCTTCCAGACGTCAAATTTTTATCCTCCGCTTATTTCTATTAAGAAATATTTTAAATTGAAGTAATTTATGTTAATAAACTTATAGTTAACGTTGTTTTAGCCGTTAGTAAGTTTATAATTATTGAAAAGTCCATAAAAGTAGAAGAAAATTTAAAACAGGTCGCTCGCAGCAGCGCCTGTCAACCGTCAACGGACTTTTTCAAATTTATCAAGAAAACCTGGGGAGTATTTTTTTTCTATTCTTTTTTACATTGTTTTTTAACACTGTGTTTACATTCATACTTTTCACTGCTCATTGCTGAAGCCGTGAGCGACGTCTAATACAAACATTGGCACCGTGCGATCTCTCTTTACTTGACAAACAGTGGAAGTGGAGTTGAGACAAGTCACATTTGCCACAGACATTGCCCTACACGATACACTGTTCACCAACATCTATTCACACACATCCTTGCATAAAATAACCTGCTTATCAATCTCCCCCAACACTTACTCACTAGTTTAATATCTTTCAGTGTGATTGTGGAGTAACTGTGAGACCATGCCCGCATCTAACATCAAATCGCGCAAGGCCACTACACGCCAGCTTGAGGTACAACTTAAGGCTACCTTGAAAGAGTTGCAAGCTGCCAATGCCTTAAATGACCAGCTACTAAGGGAAAGGGAAGATTGCGAGGAAGAGCAAAAGAAAATGTTGGCCAAAAACGCAGTGTTAAGGAACGACCTGGTTGAGTATGACTATAAATTGTTGGATTCACAAGACAAGGTGGAGCAGCTGCAGACCCTGGTAGATAACTTCAACCAGTGTGCTTCTACCCATGAAGTGGCACTAAACCGTATAATTAACCTTGAAGAAGAACTGGGTGCTGCTAATGAAGAGTTAAATTACCTTCGGAAAGAACGTGAGTGTTATGACAGTTCAATTACACAAAATTTGTATCAGGAGATGATCGGTAATAAGGATAATAAGGACAGTAACATTAAGAACTTGATATTTTTTAATAGTAGCAATAAGTTAAAAAAGTATGTGAGAATAAACAAATACATAAGGCGTACTCAAAAGCTTATAAAAAGTCAAAAATGTATTAAAAACTATTCTAAAATTAAATTAGAGTTATCAGTTATGAAAAATAGGGTGCAAAAATGTAATCAACAGTTAGATTTAAATATGACTAACCATGAATTAAGTGTTAAGAAATTAGATGCTGAGATAATTAGATTAAGACATAAACTAGAGGATATTTCATTAAAATACTCAACGGCTCAAGGCGAGATCAAGGAGCACATGCTGGCATTCACACAATTGCTGGAGAGCAGTAGATATAATGAGGACCGTTTTAATTCTCTAATTAATAATGGAATTGATAATTGTACATGTTTAGGAACTTCACCAGCTGCTGTGGTTCAGCCAGATGTGGCTCTTGATACTTCTGTGCTATGTTCTCCAAAAGTAGTCTTAGATAAGTCCCCCAGACAAATTAGTAATACTAAAACTATTATTTATTCAGATCAGATAGGGTCTGGAATGGGCTCCATGCTAAGAAATAAATTGACACAAAATGTAACAAATTACTGTTATCATAATGCAAGTCTTATGCAATTATGTGACTTAATATCAAAGGGAAGTTATGACAGTTCTACTACTCTAGTGATTTTATTAGGAAACAGTATAGGCATAGATAAGGCTAGTGTAGATAGATTAATGTCAATATTAAACGTTATTGAAGAGGCCGGGATTGGTAAAATTATACTTTGTGCATTACCATATTCACAAAATATGCCATATAATTATAATAATAAAATCGCAAATTTAAATTCTTTAATGTATAATGCTATTTGCTGTAATGGTAAATATCATTTCTTCGACTTAAATAAATTCATAAAGCGCCTCACGCTAACATCTGAAAAAATTCATTTGCCAAAGAAATATATTTTGACTTTGGTAGAACTATTAGCCTTTAATATAGAACCAAATAAGTACAATAGTGGCACAAATGCCACTCCTAATCATTTAAACTAAAGTATAGGACAGCGGAAACACCTTTGAGTATAAATATAATTCACCAAAATATTCAAGGGTTTTCCAGCAAAGAATTAGAAGTAGGATTATTTTTAGATACTGAAAATGTTCAAATTATGTGTATTACAGAACATTGGCTTAGACCGGATCAATTAATTTTTGATTTTATAAATTTCAAATTAGTTAGTTTTTTTGCTAGAAAATCCGCCATACATGGTGGTTCTTTAATAATTGCTAAAAGTACCGTTAAGTCCAAAGAAAGGAAAGATATTGTTAGGCTATCCATAGAGAGGCTTATAGAAATCTCTTGCATAGAACTAGAAAATTACATAATTATTTGTGTTTATAGACCACCATCAGCTGATTTCAGCACATTTGAATCTACTATGGAAAATGTGTTAAAATTAGCATGTAAAACTCAAAAGCATGTTGTTGTCTGTGGAGACTTTAATGTTAACTTACTAGAAACGTCAAATAATACTATTAAGATCTTAAGTTTATTTAAATCTTTTAATTTAGGTAATTTGTTCTTTGAACCTACACGGATAGGTGTTTCAAGTGCTACCTGCTTAGACAATATTTTTTGTAATTGTGAATGTTTGGATAAGGAGATATTTAACTGCTTTAATTCAGATCATAGTGGTCAAAAGGCTTCCTTTCTAAATGATTTTAATCAGGAACCACAGACAATAACATACAGACACATAACTTGCAATCATTTAGAACTATTTAAAAATAAAGTTCAGAGTAATCTCTGTGGGTTATCCTTTTCACATAATGATTCTAATAGTATTTATAAAGATTTGTTTGGTGTAATTCTTCATCAATTTAATAATCATTTTAAGATGAAAACTATTTCTAGGTCAAAAACTAAGTTTAGTGAATGGGCTACTGTAGGCATTCATAAAAGTAGAAACAGGCTTTATGAACTTTACAGAGAGAGGGAGGAGAACAAGAACGCCGACTTCTTAGTTTACGTTAAGAATTATTCAAAAACCTTCAAGCAAGTTTGCTTGACTGCTAAGTCAAACTTTCTAAGTCTTAAACTCAAAGCTTCTGACAATAAGGTAAAAACTGTGTGGAAGATAATAAATAGAGAAACAGGTAAATCAAAAACTCGTGATAATAAAATCGCTCTAAACAATGGTGACAAACAAATCACCTCAAACAAAGACGTGGCCTTAGCGTTCGAAGATTATTTCTCCACCATAGCCATTAATACCACGAAATGTCTTCAATCATCTGCGATTGAAGCTCAAAAATCACTTTGTGCTAATGTTACTAAATGTAATGTTAGCTTTGATTTTAGCTATGTAGATTCAGCTACTATTGTTAAGGTATTTAAATCGCTCAGTTTAAAAAAAACTGAGGATTTATGGGGAACTTCAGTTAAAGTCATCCATCATGTCATAGATATAATTGCTCCTCACTTAGCTTTAATCTACAATAATTGCATTTCAGAGGGGGTCTTTCCAAATCTTATGAAATATAGTAAAGTCATACCACTTTTTAAATCAGGTGAGATGAGTGATTTAACGAATTTCCGTCCCATTTCTATTCTACCTGTTTTAAGTAAAGTTTTTGAGAAGTTAATGTTAAATGATATGTTAGGTCACTTCAATAGAAATAAACTGCTTAACAGTAATCAGTTCGGGTTCACCAGAGGACGATCCACAACTGATGCAGCATCTGTACTCATTAAATATATATACAATATTTGGGAGAAATCTTGTGATGCAATAGGAATTTTTTGTGACCTTTCCAAAGCTTTCGATTGCGTAGATCATGCGACTCTCATATTAAAATTAGAACATTATGGTCTGACTAATAATTCTCTAAATCTCATGTCCTCATATCTTAGTGATAGGACACAAACGGTTGTTGTAAACAGAACACAGTCCATTGGAGCAGCTGTTAAATTAGGTGTGCCTCAGGGCTCCATATTAGGTCCTTTCTTATTTTTGGTTTACATTAATGACTTACCACCCATGATAGAGAATATTTGTGATATTGTGCTATTTGCTGATGATACATCATTGATTTTCAAGGTAGACCGAAAATCCGTCAATTACACTAGGATAAACGCCACGCTAGGTAAAGTACATAATTGGTTTACTAGTAACAATTTGCTACTCAATGCTAGGAAAACTAAATGTGTTAGGTTCGCTTTGCCTAATGTTAGACCGGTAGAATCTAGTATATTTCTAAATGGCGAGTGTTTGGAAATGGTAGATAAGGCGCTTTTCTTAGGGATAACTATAGACAAAAACTTGCAATGGAGTCCCCACATAGCAGTACTAGCAGGTAAATTAAGTTCTGCAGCTTATGCTGTTAGGAAAATCAGGCAACTTACGAATGTTGAGACAGCTCGCTTAGTTTATTATAGTTATTTTCATAGTGTTATGTCATACGGTATTCTGGTTTGGGGAAAAGCTGCTGACATACAGACTATATTCGTGTTACAAAAAAGAGCCATCCGTTCTATATATAACCTAAACTCCCGTGATTCTTTAAGATTACTATTTAAAGAAATTAGTATTTTGACAGTAGCGTCACAATTTATTTATGAGAATATTATTTATGTCATTAAAAATCAGGACTCTTTTATTAAGAATTGTGATATACATAATTTTAATACAAGAAATAAAAATAAAATAGCTACTAAAAAATTTCGTGTTCGTAAGGTTTTTAAATCATTTGTAGGTCAATGCATCCATTTCTATAATAAATTACCTGACGAAGTTTTAAAGTTACCATTTCCAGTACTTAAAACTTACTTGAAAAAGTCGCTAATGTCTAAAGCTTACTATAGGGTCGAGGACTATCTATCAGATAAAAGTGCTTGGCCTAAACTAAACACCCAAATAACTTAATAATAACTTCATCGTAAGAAATATGTAAACATTGTATATTGTCTAGGGGACACGGTTTCTGTAGGAGAATGTATCGAAACTTTTTATGTAGTTGTATTACACCATCATAATTAAGTATAATTTTTCATAATTATTTTCTATTACTTACTACCAATTAGTTCTGGAGAAAACTCAGAGTTTTGACACATTTTCCTGCTCAACTACGCGTGAATACATTTATTTCTTATCATATGTTAGATTCATTGTTTTATATAATGCTAGGTTAAGTTTTAAAATTGTACCTATATTTAAAAAACGACTAACTGTTGAGTTTCTTGCGGCGCTTCTTCTCAGCAGTGGTCTCTTGCGAAGCGCTGGTAGATTTTTGACGTGTAAAAGTGCCCGTGCGGCCTACTTACTGAATAAACATCTTTTATCTTTTTTTATCTTTTTTATCACCGACCGTGTTTTATTAAAAATAACGTATACATACATACATACATACATTAAATCACGCCTGTTTCCCAGAGGGGTAGGCAGAGACCACTTCTTTCCACTTGCTACGATCTTGCAAATTTCTTTCGCTTCTTCCACATTCATACATCGAGTGCACGCACAGCGGTTTCGGGTACTTAAGATTCGGCCCTTTTCCAGTATTTCACCGATTTGACACGAAAAAGTACGCCTAGGGCGGCCCCTTCCGACCCGTCCACTCACTTTCGATCTGTATATCTCTTTCGTCAATCTTCTTTCATCCATCCTTTCCAATAATAGTATAATGAATAGTTATTACATAATCTAGTGTATAAATCCTTGCAAAGACGTCACATGATCTTTAAAAGTACGTGATCATCGAGTAATCATGGTGAATTGGTTCTTTTAGTTTGGTTTACATTTTTTACAAGTTCTATTGACGGCGACTTTATAGGGTGATGGAACCAGTAATGTACAAGGCACCAATAACGGTCACTTGATTCTTATTTTACAGAAGCTAAGGGTTGTTCATTTGTTTTGCAACAATTAATCTAGGACCGTATGAAATGAGGGTGGGCTAATTGGCCTAATGACCAATAAGGACAAGCGATATGTCCCCGAATAGGTAATTTTAAGTTGTAAAACTATTACTATGACAGGTGGTTCGAAATCTTTGTGTGAAAAAAGTTATTGCCATGCAAAGACCGCGGTTTTTCCAAGTAATTATTCTAACGTCTCGTCGTCTATGTAGGCGTCCCGATGTTCCAGATTTTTAAATATTTCACACAGCAATTTAAGATTTCCCGCCATACAAAAAGTTGTAGAATATGAAAAAATCTTTCAAAGGACATATGGCTTGTCATTATTGGTTTTTAGGCCAGTTTCCATACAAAACTGACCATCTTTCTTTGAATTAAGAGTGAAGTGTCCATTACTGGTGCCTGTGAGCTAAAAGTGTCCATCATTGGTCCCTACCGATGACTTGAAATCTTCGTGGTTGCTTAGTAGCGGTGCTTGTTTAGTAAAAAAGCACAGCAATAAACCATGATACTGGCGATAACAAGTACCCACTAACAATAGATGCGACATTTTTTTTCTGAACGTCGGTAGAAAGTGTTCAACAACAAAACTCCGCAAATAGGTTTAGTGACGTGTGAAGATTGTCGCCAACATGATAATGTAAGTTAAGTTAATGTCAAGATAAATAAAAAAATACGGGGACATTCTACTGCAATCTGCAATGCGCTAGATTTGGCAAAGCGCCTTGAATGCAGTTATTTATGTGATGAAATACTTAAGGGATTCTTAGTATGAACTAGTAGATGTATTCCCAATATTACCTGTAATGTGTACGACATTGCTTGAATACACCGTACGTACGGTCACGAGCGTTAATTTGGGACTCATTTCAAGAAAAATATGCTTAAAGTCGTCAATGTAATTAGAGAAGTCATTTGTAACTTTTAGAAAACTCAACCTTATTATTGTAGAATGTCAGATTGATTTTGGACCTAAGGTGGGTACCAAATGAAATCTCGTGACTGTACAAAACAATAGGGAATATTCATGGTTTTTTCACAGCTTCAATAATGCTGATTAATGTAACAAATAGGTGACAATTTTTTTTTAAATACCTAGCTATTAAAATAAGCAAGATATAATATAAGCCTCTTTCTAGCAATATATTTTTTTACGTGGAGTTTATACGGCCGACCTGTTACAGTCAAGGACTTTAATTGTTAAGCCACTATGGAACCCTGTCATAATGAAAGCGTCAAACCATATGAAAGAAATTACGCTAAAATTAATGATCAACGTTATGCGACAGGGTTCCATAGTGGCTTAACAATTAAAGTCCTTGACTGTACAATGACGTCGCAGTGAACTTCGGACCTTTCTGTCTAATTAGCAGCTTTTAATTTTAATTATCTTTTGGTGATCTCTTTTACGGTATTGTCATATTTAGTTGAGACATGCAATTTAAAAAAATCTATGCAGATTCCCTGTTGTGTTATTCCGTTTCTAGTCCATGCATCTCACTAGCGTATATTTTCTAATTAGGTATTAAGTCGTTTTCTTTTCCCACAATCACTAAATAAACCGAGTAATTTGTATAGTCGTTTGTAGCGCTGCTCATCTTATCTGATCTACGCGGTTGTTTGAATTTTGTGGCTAGAGCTTTTGACATCCTGTGGGAATTCCTATTACAATTTTTTATAACTTTTGGTACATTGTCCATTCCTTATTTCCATTCTTCTCGTTTGAGTTAATTTCTTTTAGTTCTGTCATGCGTGCTTAGTTTTTTTTAGAGTTCCCTACTGAATTTTGAAAAACAATACTTTTATAAGATAACTTTGTTGTCTGTCTGTTTTTCTCAGAAACGGCTTAAGATATTGAGCTGAAATTTGAAATAAGTTTCTGTAGTGTTTAGTGGTCCAAACAAACACTCGTCAGTTCAAATTTTAAATTATTCATTTTCGATGTCAGACAAAGCCGAGACACCGAAACACGGTTAAGTAAATATAAAAATCATGTTTTTTTTGAATTTTTAAAATAAATGTTTTTTGACATATTTGGATAATTAATGTGAAACAAAGAAAAATACCCCCCCATCCCCTTTATTTCAGAAACTACTGAGGTTTTACCCTCTCTAGTTTTATTCTCAAATAGTAAAATAAGGAATAGAATAATATAATTACAGGAAAAATAAAAGAGCTACACATATATAGAGACACCTGTATTTTTTTAATAAAGATTAAAGCTGTCACAGGGAACATTAACCGCTCTTTAAAGTAATTACAGGAAAAATAAAACACCTGTATTTTTTGAATAAAGGTTAAAGCTGTCAACCTTATTAAGGTTGGTAAGGCTGGCTTTTGTTTACTTTAAAGAGCGGTAAATATGTTGCGTGTGGTGGGGCTTCGACAGCCCAGTAGCAGGATTTTATTTGGGTTTGTAATATTTCATACAAATAAGACAGTTGCGAAACCCTCGGTGCTTGAGTCTAACTCGCACTTGACCGGGTTTTTTTGCTAAAGCAACGCTAGTTATCCTATCATTTTGTATAGTTAACGTCGCAGTCTACCAAACATACGTCCACTATTTCAATTTTAAATCGACATGCGTTATTAATTCTTGTATTATTAGAAACACTATACATATTAATCGTTAACGTGAACGACGTTTAGCCGCCAATACTAAACATAATGGAGTCGATTAATCACTATGAGATTCGCAAATCACGCCACATCACCGAAACTTTCTCACAGCCGAAGCGGATTTCTTCATGTCTTATTGACGATATTTTCTAATTTCACCAAGTTGTATAACTTGGCAAGTCATCTTGGACCTGAAAACGTCACGTCCCGTAGTAATTAGCTACGATTTGTGTTTGCGACAAGTTCGCAGTAACTTTAGTAGAAGTTTCGTCCATTTCGTTGACGTTGGTGTAAAGTTTTTGTTTCCGTTTTTTAAGACTGCGCCGATCAAACGCCGAGCGTCCAGTGGTCATTACTATTATTGGGATTTCTAATTAAGTAAAGAATTTCCTTGGAACCAAACAAAATGTGTTTGTAGCGCAAGTATAAACACTATTTATGGGATACGTAACAAACTTTAATAACAATTACCCTTTGAGTAGTCAGCTTAACGGGAAAAGGTGGCCACTTTTTTTCGTTAAGTTAATAACTCGAAGGTGAATTGTTATTAAACTATATGATATACCCTATAAGTTGTGTTTTCATTTGTAGTACAAAAACATTTCGTCCAATTTTCCAGAAAATACTTTAGTTTATTAGAAAACACAATAAAAGTAATGAGGGCGCCACTGTACATCCGGCGTACGCTCGGCGTAGTCTTAACTTTAAAACTAACTATTTTTTCGTGATTACAATTGTTGATTTTACCTTATTCATTTCTTACTTATAAGAATTTATTACATTGTGTATGACAACTTAGAATACTAGTTTTATTATGTTTTTGTATTTTTAAAAAAATATTTCGGTGGTATCTTCAATCTATACTAAGTAATATTATAAAGCTGAAGAGTTTGTTTGTTTGTTTGCTTGAACGCGCTAATCTCAGGAACTCCTGGCCCGATTTGAATAATTCGTTCAGTGTTAGATAGCACATTTATCAAGAAAGGCTATAGGCTATATATCATACTCACATAAACCGAAGCGAAGCGAGGGCGAGTCGCTAGTATCAAGATAAAACTCTGCTTATCACTTGATTGATATATCTCCTTATCACTCGTGCGATCAGTTCTGTTTGCTATTTGGTCCATTGATCTTCCTATCACTTTAGTGCTTGGAGTCCATATTCTATAAAAACCTTAACACGCTGACTATTATTATTAATAATATTTCTTTGTCACGTAACTTGAGCACTAATGACTAACGCTATGTCCTACAAAGATTATAAAAAGAAGCATTGCCACTATTGCCAGCGTACGTGACCGCATTTAATGCGCATGACATTGTTAATAGCTTATCGGAAATCACGATTTTTCTTTCTAAATATAGATCCCGTGTATTAATAGATGGCGTGTGTTGTGTAAAGTATTGGTTTGTGTAAAATGTCTTGTTTACATCATTATGTTTAGATTTAAGTTTGGTGGTGATACGAAAATATTCGCAATAATCCTGTTCATTATTTTATCAAAATTTCAAGACAAGTTTTTAAGAAATAATCAACTTTTTAGCTGTCCGAAATTAGAGCTGTCGAAACGTTCGTTGAATAAATTACCTATCAAAGTTATCAAACCTAGATTCTTCATATGTTTATTTACATACATTAAATCACGGCTGTTTCCCAGAGGGGTAGGCAGAGTGGCAAGGAAGTGGTCTTCTTTCCACTTGCTACGATTCCTGACGTATTTCTTTCGCTTCTTCCACATTCATACATTTGTTTATTTGTTTTTAGATTTTGCATCAACTTAAAGATTGACAATGAACAAAGAAAATACATGTAGACTGTCAAAAACTTAATGCTAATTCTTACTTAAATCTCTAACAATAAACGTAACTTGTACAGAAAAAGCATGTACCACTGTATAACATAGAAGCACGACTGAAACCATACCATAGACAATAAAGGCTGCGCCGGCGCCGGGTCGTTGACCGCCGGGTTAAGGCACGGATTTCTTAAAGCAATCCGCTTATTAGGTATTCTATATCGTGTGCGCGTGCACATGCTTCGTAGGCGTGTTTTGTAAGCGCTCTGTAAAAGGAGTATGTTTTTTTTTGTTAAGCATTGAAGGGTGTTTCGCTTTTTGACTTCGCAAGAATTTTGAGCGTGGTTAATGAATTGGTTTGGTTTGTTTTGTAGATGTATTTCAATTGAGGGTTTTTTATTAACACATTTTGGACACTGAACTTTTCAATTTTGTTCATATGTGACCAAACTTTTAATATTAATATAAAATCTGTATTAACCCTTAATTTCAACCAAAACCATTCCGTATGGTGGTACCGTTGATTTATTTTATGGGTAGCTTTACTATGTGGTCATTATAATCTCCATTTTAAGCTTTGTAGGTATATAAACGTTCAAAAGAAATCACGGCTCTTTATTATATTAACTTATTTGCCAAAACGAATGAATTTCCCCCGCAAATAATCCGCAACATAGCCAACGGAATTACGTTCAGCGGGCAATTACCTCTGAAAAGAATTCTTAATTACTTCTGTTTTAATTCTCTCTTGCGATGGCCGACAAAGTTTAACAGGCCCTAAATCAATGCCACGCTTTTTCTACGTTTCCTTATACAAATTGAAGATTCCCCTCTACGTTTGTCCCTTGAGCATTCGGTCAGTGACCTGATAGTCGCTGGGACGGTCGGAGATTTCCAACACCTTGTTGTGATAATTTATTACTTGGCTGTAAAGCATAGTTAGCACTAAGGTATTTTACGGTGGAAATATGCAAGCGTGAATATTCATGCAGTGGACAAATTCAAGAGGAATACTTCACTTGGTACCGTAAACCGTGCATATTTACTCGTACACAGTTGTGAATAAAGTGACGGGGTGTTTTTTAGTTTGCGTAACTCAATTTTGGCAGTCTGAGTGGATTACACGAGGATTGGTCCCTTTGGGGACTAAGTAATCCATTTATTGTCAACGAAGCCGTTTTTCGATGGAAATATCGTTTAAATAAATTTAGCAACGGAATTATTTAACGAAAATAGCGTAATCGACTCTTTAAATGTTGGGATAAAACATATTAGCGATCAAGGTATACAATAGATATTGATTATTAACTTGATAAAGCTTGGAACTGTTGTTCTTTTACTTAATTAATTGAGAAAAGTTGCTCGGAGCAAAGGTCAAGAACATTGAAGTCTAGACGAAGAAACGTTTTCGCTACGGATCTTTAACATTATAACGATTGAAAGAATCTCTAGTACCTATATTGTCTAGTGATGATAGTAATGATCTCTTGAAAACGTTGGATTTTATTGGCGTATCTAAGATGATTTTGGCTGTTAACGGTATGCAAATAGAAAAGAGTATTATAGTTGCAGATTGTCTAAGTTTTAACGTGTTTCGATAGATCTGGCCACCAGAACTACTAGTAAAAGTTCCAATTTAATCGGATCTGACATAATATCTCGACTGATTCTAGGCGATCGGAAGAGATGTTTAATGTTTGGTGTTGTAATTATTTGATTCTCTTCACGAAAAAATTAAATGCTTCAATAATCCCTTTATCTTCATTTTGAACTGGCTGTTTTTGCTGTTTTTGTGCATATAACTATTACCAAAGCTTTTTACTCAATTAGGTTTGCAGAAACTAAAAAGTTGCCATTATTTTTTTGCGTGTATATCCCTCTCTGCTGTACGCTACATTCACTGGTCAATCTTTAAATATAGAAACATAGTTCCAGGTATCTAGACCATAGACCAGTATTTTATATTACGGACTAGTCGTTGGTTATTTTGCGATGTTGCTGCGTATTTTTAGCCCAGGTTACTGGGCAATCAAGCTTCTAAGTGAGGCGAGGAACTTTTCGAACCGTTCCGATCTGAAACTATCTAGCATAGTAACTTGGCAGCTTGCATCCTTTTTTTTCGTTCTCGTATAAAGGGTATAACCGTGTTTGTATGGGGGATCGGCCCCAGACGCCAAATTGATTGTCGTTTTGCTGATTTATTTCCCCAAGCATAAGATGCTATTCCACCAAATATTGAGCCTAAAATGTCACAGGTTTTGGAGAAAATAAAAAAAAATGAAAATCAGTTTTTATTTATTTTTGTCTAAAGTACTGAACCGATTTTTTTGTAACTTAAGTATATTATGCTAGTAATTTAGATGTATTATTAAAAAAAAAATGAAGTTCCAAATGCATTTGTAAATAGTAAAATTTTAACTTTTAAGTTTTCTTTATTTATTTTTTTATTGTTCCGAGTTAGGGACACCCACCAATTTTGGATATTTTATGTAAAAACTAATATTCTATAACATATATTTTTTTCAAAAACATTCACTTGGCTCAACAGGGTAAGAATACCATGTGCATGTAAATTGATACGACAACAGAGAATTCCATATTATTATTGTTATATTATCGACCGCCGCTGTGTAGGTAAGTACGAATTTGAATTTAGAACGTGACCAATTCGTTCATTGAATACAAAACGGACACATTTCAAAATGAATCAGTGTTGCATTTTAAAATTAGAAGCTATTCCTATAAGATTTCTAATGCAAGAGCAAATTATTTTGGAATGTGTCCGTTTTGTATTCAATGAGCGAATTGTTAAATAGGATGGATTACGTTATCATTGGCTGTATAAACTGTATGTTTTTGAAAACAAAAATATGATAAGAAATATTAGTTCTTTATCGTATGTTTTTTTCAAAAACATTCACTTATATTTTTGTAACCGTTCACAGATATTGTTATACACGTACATGTGTAAGGATCTTGGCATTTTTAAAAATAATTTTCTTATAATCTCCTTTTTTCTCATTGCAAGATCAATATTAATGCAACTCATATTGAAAAATAATGGTTCCCGCCTTATTTTTAAATTTCGTGGTACTCTACAACCAAGCTGCATACAGCTTATACTGCCAATAATAACGTAATCCATCCTCTTTAACAATTGGTCACGTTCTAAATTCAAATTCGTACTTACCTACACAGCGGCGGTCGATATGGAATTCTCTGTTGTCGTATCAATTTACATGCACATGGTATTCTTACCCTGTTGAGCCAAGTGAATGTTTTTGAAAAAAATATATGTTATAGAATATTAGTTTTTACATAAAATATCCAAAATTGGTGGGTGTCCCTAACTCGGAACAATAAAAAAAAAAATAAAGAAAACTTAAAAGTAAAAATTTTACTATTTACAAATGCATTTGGAACTTCATTTTTTTTTTAATAATACATCTACATTACTAGCATAATATACTTAAGTTACAAAAAAATCGGTTCAGTACTTTAGACAAAAATAAATAAAAACCGATTTTAATTTTTTTTTTTTTTCTCTAAAACCTGTGACATTTTAGGCTCAATATTTGGTGGAATAGCATCTTATGCTTGGGGAAATAAATCAGCAAAACGACAATCAATTTGGCGTCTGGGGCCGATCCCCCATACAAACACGGTTATACCCTTTAATATTTAAAAACATGTTACCCAACATAATGACCCACGCTTGGTCAAATGTGCATACATATCAAATGCATTTCTACCGCATATATAGGTACTGCTTCGTGATCACAACATAAGCACAATGGCTACAACAAAACAAAACAAAACCACCCCGCATATTGTTAACCATGCATTAACCTCCTTAGCTCGGCGACCTCTTACTTGCGACACGTAACACACGTAACCGGCGCAAACGCAACCGCTACACAATCCAAAACGCTAACCCCGTCTCTCTCACTCGCCAGCTGCGTTACAGCACCGCGAAAGAGACGATAATAGTCGACTTCGAATTACGCGTTTAAGAATGCCACAGGTCGACCGGCGACATTCCGACAGAAAAGCGAGAGTCGATCCAGTCTGATTCAAGGTCTGGATGATAAGTTGTTATTAATGCACAATACTATGTTGTGGCTTAAAATAGAATGGTGATAGTGCATAAGCGAGTGCATTTATGTAAATTGTTTGATTAGGACCGAACAAAGAGGGATGGTACACACTGCATTAAGAACCTGAGGAACCTTGCGAAGATAACGAGTCAGGGAGTATGAAAGTTCGTTATGAATAATAAAATGAAATTTTGAGTTCTTAAACATGTACCCTAATTTAGCAAGTCACAACAAAGGTAAGATGGGGCATGAGAATGACTTTGCGGAATTTTTAGTTCAAGAAACCAACGGTGATTTCATATAAATCTATTAAAATACAGTTCTAAACACCTTAAGATTCAGTTCCGCTTAATTGCGACGATCGCTGTACCAAATCGTTTGGCTCCGCATCGTTACGAAGGAATGAGCTTTTACTTGTGATTTTAAAATTTGGAAAATGTATGCTGTTTTGCTACTATTTTTTGCAATACTTTACCTGATATCATCGCTGTAGAAGGTGATCTTACCTCTAATTTCGCATCCATCAGATGTTCCAGCATAGCGATCATCCGCTTAACAATTTCGCCACTTTGACCTCCTTGCTTATATAACCTGCACGATGCGTTAATGTGCCTTGTTTAATTACCCGCTCTCATTTACAATGTAATGTTATCAAAAATCTCAAAACTATAATGACGCATTCAATTAAACCGTAACAATTAGGCTTACGTAAAAGTTCACAACAACGGCATCTGAATGAACTGTTTAACACAAACCAAAATTGAGTCAACTCTAAATTCTTCAAAAAGCTTCCGTATGCATTAAGTGATGCACGGTTCTCGCGGCCCCAGAGTATCATGTAACGTAATGAATGAATAGGAATCTTTAGAATCTCGTGTCGAAAATCTCATGTCGAAATAAAGTTTGGTAATGAGGACGGATAATCAGTACTTTCGACGATTTGCGCGTCAGTTCCAATTTAAAATGCCAGGAGTCGATTACAAGACATGTGAAGCAAGCACCGGGAATAGCATGAGGTACCCTCCAGAACAATGTGCTTGCTTACCGAAGGAACCTGAAATACTCTGCGATTAAGATTGGTTCGTGTTGTTTTCTTTGATCACTTTATACTAAAAACAGTAATTGGCGCTGTAATAAAACAATGGTCATCTGTTATGAGAATTATTTAAATTTGATCTAGTTACTATGTGGACTAATAGAAACACGGAGGAGTCAATGCACTCCCAACCAAAACGGAGTTCGATTTCCACGATGCTCTCTCCAACGTAACTCGCTCTTAGCACACTACGATTATTATTCCGTGATAAAAATCTCAAGACGATGGGTTACGTACAATTACTTTCGGCTGGGCCAACTTTATGGGTGTTAGACGCATGCTCTCTTCATGACGTAACCTATGTAAGAAATGTCGGAAATTCTCCTTCCGAGCTGTTAATGTCTTCACTTTTCCCTCAAGGGCTACCGTTAATATTACATCAAAACCTTCAATTAAATTACGTAACAACTATTTATGAACATGAACACTATCATTATTATTAACCAAAACGAAATCGTTTACTATGGAGAGCAATTTATAGACCTGTTTTATTGTAGGGTTATTTAAAATAGTTTGTTGTTAATCCTATTCAGTTGAAAGTTGGTGCGTAATTTAATTTTGCTATTTACCTTCATTTATTGGCTTCGTCGGTAAGTAATCTTATTACCTTACATGTGCTAAGTGGTGAAATTTTACTACCAACGTTTCATATTTATAATGAATTATGTTATTTCTGTACTACTAAGTTGCTAATTAATAACATACTTGCTACTCGTACAGGAAAACCGCTGCTACATTCAGAAATTATGACCATTCAGTAATTGTGTTTAATAAACAAATCATACAAAACTACTCATTGTACTTTTTTCATAGTATGAACTACACGACCGTAGGCACTTCAGCTGAACTTTTGTCGTAATGACTCACAGTCTATATTTATTCAAACAACGTGTCAAATGCTATGAATCAGACTATTATGATGCCGGCCACACGAAAAGGACCACCGGAATATTACAACATTTCCACCTCGCAACAAGGTCGCCCGCAGACTCATCGGAATTGTAAATCCACGAAAGCGGCTCCAAAGTCGCGTGCCCGAAACATGTAGAAAGTGTAAGTTGCCATAAAATTAACAGCCCGTTGCTGTACCATAACAGAAAATGCTAATTGAAATCACCAATTACTTGGGTGACTTTCTACAATTGAAGAAACCCCATATGTTATTGTTAATAACCGCGGCACACGATAGAACGAGATTATTCGATTAGCGTGACAAATGGGTTGTGGATGGAGGAAAACGGCCGCTGAACTTAATTGCTGTTTCTAATGCGCTTTCGCTGAAAGAAAAACTAATATTTATGGTGTGTCGTCTTAATGCACTTCAGTATAAACGAGATGTTGCCGCTAAAAGGATAGAACTCGACGATACCGTCAAATAAATCCTGCATTTGTACGATTTAATTAACAGTGTTAAGATTGATACTTTAATTTTATTTGGCCAAGCAATGCTAATGGTCAATTACCAGTAAAATACCTTTTTATTATTCTGCTAACTACATGTTGTAGCCTTAAACACAATGCGCTCTGTTCATTTACTGTAAGCAATGTGGTTAACTTTCTTTCCGCGGATAGTTAATAACATCGCAGCATAGTTAAATGCGATGCTCCACCGACTTCACTGGTGCGTCAAAATTTAAATAAAAAGTATAACTTGCTGATAACGAAACTGTTCCGTTTTATAAAAACATAATTACATATCTTGCAATGAAATTACAGTTCAACTTCATGTGTTACCCGTTTTACTTCATTGGCTCGAAAAATGTATAGGAATTATTCAATAATATCAGTGTCGCAAGCTCAAAATATTGGTATACGCGTTAACTGGGGTACAAGTGTAAAAAACGTAACGTTCGAGTTGGCTGCCCGCGACGCCCCACTTCGTGTGTAAGTGAGGAACTACTAAGGACCAGATAAGAAGAGGAATGTAATTTTAGATACTCAATAAAATGATCCCGCAGAAAAACTCAACTCTCAACAATTTCGTGGCCGTTGTCGGCGAATGTCAATATCAATTTGCCGCTATAAACTCAAGCATCCAAGCCACAATTACGTCGCCGCGAAAAAAAAAGCGACAATTCCAAACAAATTGTTGCCGATGATCTCCGGCTGTCAAGTTGTCACATTAAACGTTCCACATTTTTGCTGACAAAAACCCGGCTAGCCCAACACGAAAAAAATCGTGGCATCGTGCCTTCGTGACATCTTCGAATTTAACGGCAACACCGGTTCATAAAAAACCCGTCGTTTCCGGTGCGTCGCGTGCGCATCGTAGAGGTGGGACGCTCTTGCGCGTTGCGCAACAGCGGTCGGAAATGCGCTGCAAGACGGGAACTCGCCATGCAATGCTCCACCGTTTTCGTCAATACGGCGTGTCATCTATGAACATGCAAACTATGAAACGGTTATTACCGATTATGGCACATTAATTACCGCTTATTAAAATGTATCTAGTACGAGTTTCATTTCAATAGCCCTGTATATATAAGGCTTAACGTTATTCCAGCGATCGCTTTAACAGAATGAAAAAAAATACAATTTCATAAGCTGATCAAGAAAGATACGTTCTTTTGTAAGGTCGTTATGCAATTTTGTGTGTTGTAAATGATCCGGTTGGGATAACCATTTTTACAGGTTATGTTATTACCTTCTGTTCAGTTGTCAACGGTCGTAATTTTAACTCAGAAATCAATTTTGTATTATCTACATCGTCGGCATTGAGATTTGCCTTCTAGTATGCGGAAATGTTTAGAATGCCATTTTTGATCGCAAAATTCAATGCAAATGAGGTTACACCAATTATACATTCGTAATAGCGTCTCGATGTTCGTGAAGTATTGCTAAATGCTTAAAAACTGTGTCCGATTTTTATCTTTTAAGTTTGGCATAGCGCCTGGCGTCTGGTTGGAATTGGTTAACGACTAATCAGCGGCTGGGTAAAGTAAGCTAATTTGTAGCATTGGATGTGTGAATATGGGTTAACACCGTCCCGAAATAGATCGTCGCCGGTCCTCCAGTCTACGAAGTTTAGTTACTGTTGCCAGTTGATGCGCTGAGCTGGTCAGCGTTTTAAATCGGCATAATAGAAGGATTCAATGTAGATTTTTGGACGTTTATATAGATGATTTAATCACTTTTGAATTCAAATACGGAAAAAATTGCAAAATTTCAAGTATCAACCGAAAAGTTTTTATATTCCGCTTAGTTTATCAACTATTGAACAGAATTCCCAAGATTTATTCTTGCGTCCTTGAAGACATCCTCCTCTCCTGCACTAACGTCTTCAACAATATCATTGATCTTTAATTTATAGGCTCCATAATTATAACGACGATAGTTGCCCCTAGAATCATTATCTGTTCTACTATGTCCGCTATATCCCACACAATAAGTAAATAAGCGATATTGGCGTAGGTCAACGCTTTATAGTTTTATGTCGAAACGTCCGTAGTTTGATGAACTTGCTTCCGTTGACATATATTACGTGCACGTGGCTTGCAGTTGCACTCAGCTTCGGGACCAGGAAATTGTTTGATAACTACTATGTAGCGCTTTTAGTCTGATAGCCGCTTCCTGTTTCGCACCCTTCATTGAAAATAGTTTATAGGTCGCAGTAAAGTTTTAGATGTCGTAGGTACTGATTTTTGACAGAGGTGTTTTGTGTTGCGGCTCACACCATTCTAAATCTCTGATATCCGCGATAAGGTTCTTTTTTAAGCTCAAAAATATCGGAAAGTGATGAGACCTAGGGAGGGACGTATTAATGATGTAATCTTGACGGAGAGATCCATCTCAAGACACGTCAGATATTACTGTTTTCTGTATTTTGACGTTTACTTTTCGAGTGTGTGTTGTGTTTTGATTATTTATTCTAAATTATTTACGAATCCTAAAGATTCCTCCATATGTCTGGAGTGAATAAGTCATCTAAAACCTGGCTTTGCCTTGCTTGTCAAGTCAAATGTAATTAGAAATACAACAGTATTTTTAATACAAATTACTATCATATTGCAGTTAAAATCATCTTGCAGATACAAAAGAGAAAATTAAAGAGCGTGAATATCATAACTTTACACGCAAAGCTACTTGCGGAGATACATTATTAGATTATAGTGCCTCTTCAATATCGCGTTTGGATACCCGCAGCGCTTCGCCGAACTTTCGACCTCCTTCGCCTATTAGTGACACCTCAAGGCACCCATAAGTTGATTTTAAGTACCCCTGCTATAATTATCACATTTATCCGCACATGTGGGTTACGTAACCTGATATAGTTCGTGGTGGTAATATTATGCGCTCTACTCCCCTACATTGGCTGTGATGCAATGCGTTTAATAATGTTCATTTCCTAAAATTTCGTATGTATGTCATTTTAATTTGTAGCGTCGGATGCTATGCTAGGCATATTATTATCAAACGCTTTCGCTAAGTCTGTGATGATATTTTCAAAATTTAAATGCTTTGCACTTTTTTAAACTGTCGTCGTAGTGTAGTCTCTACTTTATTATCATGAAATATCTTAACATGAATGGACTTTCTTATTAAAAGGTAATTAGAAAATTGGACCGTTCATCCAAAGCAGACTGGAATACTTTTCAAGGGAACTCATTACTTCATTATTGGTCCCACCGTTTTTCATACAATCATAATTGTCTTTCAGACAAGTCAGATTCACATTTATGTTTTCGAAAAAATCTGGAATTTTATTTATAGCAACACCTAAAAGTATAAAATTCAAGCTGAAATTGCTTTAGGATGTACGAGAATTCGGACTAACTTTATAATTATCAATATACCTGTCCAGTGCTAAAAAAACATCGCGAACGCAAACACCTGTTCTACAACAAAACTTGTTTCATATACGCTATCAGTTCGAAGTCGTGTGCCATTAATATTGTTTTTTTTTTTGTTTTTTCGACATGAACACCCCTCTTGTCTGTTAGACCAGGTGGCTGGGGGAGTGTTTGGAAATAGAGGGCCTTTGTTTTGTTACAAGAAGCAGTTAGTTTAAACTTAACATCTTTAGAGTTTTTGCTTCAAACTGGCGTATGTGTGTAGTTTTCTTTAATTGTCTTTAATTAAGAACATCTTGCACGGTTACCAATTTTCCTTGATTAGCCAATTTGACCCCTTTCGCAGAAAGATAATGATAATTTTGACGTGATAACTTTTTTCGAGACTTCACGCTGTCATTATAACATGTAATGGTTCTATGGTGGCTTGGCAGTTATATTTGATGTTACTGGTAATTGAAATGATAAGTTCCATATGTTGTTTGAATTTATAATCTAACGCGTTTCGCAGGGGAAGGATAAGCCTACAATTTCAGCCTCTCTTATTCAGTTAGCCTCTCTTAATCAATATTAAGTTTAGATATTTCTTGATTTATTATCAAAGTTTTTCACACTACTTTAGAATATTGATTCTATATCATCATCTATATAAGATTCTTGAGTAACCCTAAGTTATGATCAAACTGAACGGTCCTATAAATCGCGTGGCCACCGATCATAATACCACAGCTAAAGTCGTTAGGAAGTCGAAAATGCTCGCCTAATTGCATATGTCATCTCCTAATGATCACGCGAGTTAACTTAACAAGGCTCGTTTACAACGAAGGGTGTGGTAGGTTCATTACCGCTATAACAATTTATTTAATGTAATGACTCTAATGAGCCGTTTAGTTCGGTTTCATCAGTTGTATGGTTGCGCTTGCGACCACATTTTTCTCAATGTCGCCGTGTACAGATCTGGTTAGAGCCAGTTCCCAAGTTGGTAGAAAGTATTCGAGTGTTCAGTAAATCGTTTTAAGGACTGTCTACGGAGGGGAAACAACGTCTCATATAAGTATAACTACGGATAATAAACCGGTGATAAATCGTCAGTCATATCCTTGAGCGATATTGAAAGAAAGTAAGAAAGAAAAATATTTTGTGGGAATCACAGGAGCACCATTTTCACCAACCTTATTAACTTCATCATAACAATCTTAATTGAACACAAGCATTGGTGGGGCTGCAGCCTGACGCCAATAGGGGTCCACTCAGCATGTGTTGCGAGCGATGCGGCACAGGTGCTGCAATGCTGATTTTCAGAGCACTTAAAGTATGCTTGATCCTTATCTGTCATTATGACATTTGAATTTGACAGAAATGGACAAAGAATACTTTGACTAAAATGAGTTTAAGGTTATGTTTATGAATTAGGGAGTAAGTATAGAATTTAGTAACCCCCTTTAAACTTCGTTCGTATTAATCTATTCATCCCCCAATTGCAATTTCATGAACGTCCGTCCGTGTCCTATAATTAAATATTAATGACGGTTTCACTGTTGACAAAATTTCGGACGTTGACGTAAAGGGTCCTGTATAGGGGATCGTAATGAGATCACACCGGGTGCCATCTGTCATTGATGTGATTCGGGAGACGCGAGTGCGCCAGGTTCCTCGAATTTCATATAAAATGGACTTGATAGCGGTTTCTTGGGCATAGAACTAGTTAATGGTGCAAAAATTGTACACGCAAAGCCAGAAGCGAAAACAGCCGTCCAAAAGAAAAATGTAGTTTAATAATATGATGTACACGTGCTTATACTGCCTTTTTACTTTGGAAGACAGAAAAGATTACCAAGGAATTTCGTGTTTTTCTTCTCATCAGCAATCTTACCTCTACGCAGTATTGTACGATTTCACGGATTTCATTAGCTATCCGTTTCTCATCCAGTTTTATTATACTCATCATACTAATCTAGATGTGGTCCCATGCGAGACATGTAATAATTCACACAGTTGTCATTCTACTTCCCTTTCTTTCTCTCATCATCTAGGCTCTCCAATCCAATTGAAAGTAACGAAGCTAGCGGTACAATTGATTGGCTATAAGTAATTCGATGATATTCGGCAGTCCCATGGTTATTAGGCTAGAACCGCCGGCAGGTAAGCGGTTTCTCAACGGTGTCGCGACAGATGGCATGGTCGCCCACACGGCGCCAGACGATGCGAGTGTGCAAGTGTGGGGTACTAGTTGGAGCGATTTGCCAGCTTTATAAGGGCTTTGTTAGGCGATGGGCTTGCAAGCAACCTGTCACTAATACACTGGTAAACATCTCAGCCTAAGTGTGCAAAATGTGGTTACAGAATTATCAACAAGTTTTTAGAGTTGTTGGTAATTCTGTAGCTCTGCCTACCCCACTCTGGGAATAAAGGCGTGAGTTTATGTATGTATAAGGGCTTATTACTATTGTATTTTAATTTGAACTAGCTGACATTCATGTGCCAAAATTAATTCCGGGGATTTTTTGTCTATTTTGGTTCCTAAATATTTTAATCTTAATATTACAAACCAATCGCATTTTTCTTTAATTTATAGTTGACTAGTTGCGTGTTACTCATTCCGGGTAGAATGCCTTTATTGGTAGTCTTGGAGGAAATTTTACGGGATAAATAGTTCCCCAAGTTTCCTAGCGGTTCTAGGCTAGAACTTGTAGCTATCTCCATACCAACTTTCATTGAAAGTGAAACACACATTGTTACTTTTGTATTTTTAATGTTAGTATGGATATAGGATAGAAACGATTAATTATTGTTTGACATACATTGAGTATTCATAATCGTCCCTAGTACTTATTTGTAAAGACATTTTTAAATATCCGCTTTCAGTCGGTCCTACATTAATAGTACTATCGAGGTCGGCGTTTTTACAACGGTGTCGATTTAACGCGCGTAGGTAGTTTTACGTGCATTCTTATATGACACTTATTGGAAGAAATGTTTCATATTTTAAACCGTTAATTGACGTAAAGTAAAATACAAGTGTTTCTGTAGCTTCTTCGTTTTGTTCCTTGTTTTGCCCGCCAAGTTCGTTGGCCGCTTTAATCTCTGTAATGGTGTTGACAGGCCGTCACCAATCACCGTTTGGTTTGCGACTTTTCGAAACATTTTACTGATTAGAACATTAGGCTTATTTGAATTTCCATTTTCTAAGAGGTTTTAGTCTTCTCGGTCGTTGCCCGCATTTTCCTGTCTTATATTTTAGTTTTATCTTTTTTTATATCATTTTTTTTATTAGCATTGCCTGGCTTTAACCAGTGTTGGGCAAAAATTAACTTGAATAAGAATAAAACAGAAAAGTTATTCTCATTGAAATCGATTTGAATAAGAATAACTCTTGTACCTCGTTAGTTGAAATGGAATACTACTGAATAAATCATGGTACTTTTATTTTAAATGATGAATAAAATTTGAAATAACTATTTTGGAAATGGGATTATTCTAACTAACGTTTTATTCAACTAACATGTTATTTGGAATAAAATTAATTTTGTAGTAGGTACAATAAATATTGGTTTTGGCATATTTTTCAATGTAGGTACTTACGTGTAAGTAAGTTTTATGACGTTTTTTTTGGTACCTTTGATACGAAGGTGATGAAGTGAATCCCCTAATTCTTTCATGGCTAAATGAACCCTTCGCGTTAATATATCTTAAGTTTAAAATGTGTTGTTTATTTATATGAGTCGAATACCTACATTTGATGTCATTACCAAAGCATATAACGTTCGATTTACAAGATTTAATTAAGATAGCATAGTGGGTATAAATTAGACCAGAGTACTAGAGTTTCTACCTGTACTGTACGTAAATATTACGTATCTACCTACCTACTGTATTCTTATTCAGATACTTTTATTCAAAATAAAAAATCGTGAATAAATGTAATTGACTAAGAATAACTTATTTTTATTAAACTTTCCCACGTACAAATTATTCCCGACGACATTATTTGAATAACTTTGACAGGAATAAAATCGAAATGATTTTATTCTTACGAATCTTCATTCAAATAATGATTTTATTCTTGAGTGCTCAACACTGGCTTTAACTGTGGTGAATATAGGGATCTTTATCAATATCCAGATAAATGTGAGAGTACTCATCAAAACGTACGGGTTTCCCGTTTTACTATCTAATGCAATATCTATGATTGATTGAACCTAATATCATCCAATATTGTTGTCAACATTAAGCATATAAGTTACTGCTTCAATTTTACTGACTTACTAGTTTCCGGCGTCATCCGTGTTGAATTATTTTATCGATGTATATTTTTGGGGAAACGGAACAGTAATTTATTACCCTCGCCTCACTAGTTATCTTGTCCAAAATTTCACATGCTGATACAGTTTCAAAGTTTACTAGTTATAAAAAGAAAGCTAGATAATCTCGTAAATTGATAACGTGACATCAACTAAATTCTTCGTGGATAGCTGCCTTATCAAGGATCAACATGATAAGCAAGCTAACACTGGGGACTCCTTTCGTAACGTCCGTAGCTTCAAACAAAAGCCGATCTGATTCAGCTCCCCTGTAATCTGCCACCGTCTGGCATACACCATTAAGCCCAGAACGTTTCGCCTCGCTGACTTTATGACTGAAATTATAAGATCCAAATACTGTAAAGTATATTATTGCGAATGGCATGAGATCATTTGTAAAGGAAATCGGAAGTCGTAATCCTTACAGCCAGACCACTCCTTTGTATTTAACATTGACGTCTCATCTCATCTGTGTAAAGTGATCTGGAAGTGAAGGAATTGTTTACTTTGTATTTTCGAGAAGACTTTAGTCTATGTTCAAAGCTTCAATTAAAAGGAGTTATTGACAGCAGTGTCGTTTATATCGAATAAAGTTGAGTTATGAATTACGAAAGCGTCTCTAGTTTATTATTCCTTAACCATTATTGTGCCAAATAGTTGACGTCCCTCATTGTAATTCCGTTCCATGTCAACCCTTCAAAGAAACCCCGTCATTCTCATCATGACACAACATTAACTAGAACTCGTCAAGGGACTGACATGCAAACTATTACTGACGCGGACACCAAATTAATCATGGGAATCAATGCGGCATGCGAAACAATGGGTTTCAATGCTGCCCCGGTGACCTTAGCAGCGCTTGAATGAAACTCATGGTTTGTCATTTACTTTTGCACGTTCCGTTTATTGAGGACGCATCTGCTATGTCCAAGGCTGCCCTCAAGTGTTATAATTGAGTTTCAAGTTAATACATTCTTCTTATCTTGTCACACTTCAGTTGATATTGATATCAAGTTTATCAGCTCAACTCACTATTTTCATCTTCGAATCTCAGATAGATAAGGTGAATCATTGTTATCCTTTTTTAACTTTAGCTTTTCCGTCTAAGAGTAGGTACAACACAGTTGTTATTCTATTCATTCGAAAAAGTGACTTTGACCCACTCGTTGTGCATGTACGGCTTCATATTGAACTGTTGTAATCCGATTGGAAGAGATTTACCAGTATCGTTTTCATGGGGCGGCCATTTGGCTTACATAAACTGACCCTGTGTGGATACTGAGCCGCTCCGATCACGTTTTTCAACATCCTCACCTTGTACTCACCATAATTTGGAACCGTTTTGGCGCAGTGCGAATTCTTTATGTACGCTGTAGTCATTTGTATTCAAATCAGTTCCGTTGAGGAAGTCAGTCTAAATTATATCAATCAATATTTTGTGAACACAATACAATTCGTCCACAATGTTATTGGAAAGACCTTCTACAGTGTTTATAAAGTTTCTTATTCAAATATCGAAGACATTAATGCAAAATAACAATACAATAGGAAAGTTGGCTGTATTTTAAGCCTCACGTTCCTCGAAGTCCGTTGTAAAGTGCCATCAAAACAGGCTCTTGCATTGAAGATGCTTTTATCTCACCTTTCTTCAAAAGATTAGAGATAAAGCGATACTTTCTTTGTTTATATCAAGATAACAAGCCAGCGGCATGACGGATGGGCGAGCCCAGAGGCGCGTGATTACATAAAACGTGAAAGTATTATGTCGAGCAATTGAAAAGATCATGTCTTAAATACGTTTCTCATGGAATTACCTCTGGTTTTAATCCAACAGTGTTGCGGATATAAAGCACGACAAAGAAAATGTATTGTGTACGTGCATGATGGTGCAAAACTGAAAATAAACGGTGAATTGCGATTTACTTGTGACTAGCAAAACACTCCGGTTTCGCTCTCTAAATTACAACATTATGGGACTGGTCTCTTAGCTAACCTATTACGAACGATCAACCTTTGACATAAGTTGTCAGACAGAAATATAGACTTGTAATTTAAATCTAAAGTTACCTGAATATCAAGGAGCAAAATCAGACATCTGTCTTAACTATTAATTAATCTTTGCGACATGAAGGAATATTGAATGAGACAACCATGAGTTGTGATTATTCAAATAAATAATTTGTCATACTAAAAAAAAATTGAGGTTCACGTTTGGATTCACGTTCACTTTTTTTACATAGTACTTTTTGTGAAATTATTGTTAAGACTGTTTCTTACGACATTTTAAATAATCGAAAACAGATTTAAACATGCTCGAAATTACTTTCTACCCTTAATTGATTTAAATGTAACCAGTTCAGTAGTTTCAGTACGTATTAGATGAAACAATTGTGAAATTGATGAAATGGTTAAAACTGTAAAAAAATGTGATTGACTATACAGATACTTGTATCAAAGGTAACCATTTGAAATTTCCACGACTATGCTATTGTCATAAATGTAATGATATAACACCTTTATTACACAAAATGACGTTATCTACAAGGATTTCAAATTAATGGTAAAGTTATAACCAACTTTAATTATCTCCGGTTAATTGTAAAAAAACGTAATCATTGAATGACTTAATTATAACTGTTTTATTGTTCTCATTGCGTGTGCTGGTAATTGTTTATTTGAAATGGATTAATTGACTACTTCACAATCACATGCACATTTAATGAAACCTGTTTTACCTTAATCATACATAACTTCAGGTGTACTCGTAATTAGTTGTATAAGTCCCCTGTCCTAATCTGAGTAGGTCTTATAAAGTTCTTATATTAAGCTGACTTGAGTCTTTAAGTATATCAAAGCTTAGCAAAGGCTAATCTTAGTCTTGTCTCAGTTCTCTTCCTCGCAGTATATAATGATGTTCATTTAATCTCCATGTAACAAGATTAAATCACTGGCGTTGCCATGTTCTTTTAAGGAATCCACTTTCCAACTCGACGGACGAACTATTCACCGGCGAGTTTAAGTTGTCCCATCAATGCGTACAAACAACATTTTAACGGCGTGTTTTTTCACTCGGTGTCGCTATAATATTATTTTCATACACAGAAAAAAACAACTTTGCTCAATCGAACTGCTCTAGCTTGACCCCTGCTGCGTCAGTAGGTTCATCGGCGATCCTTACTTGACCCGTCATCTTGAATCAACTACGTGTTTGTGTCTTCGGTCATGGTCAAAGCAACTCTGTCAACGCCGTAGGTGCCTAACTCTGCATAATGCTTACTGCCGCACGGATTACTTATAATTGCCGTTTAAAATGACTTAAATGACCCTTGTACAGCAAAGCCTCAACAGACCACTCTCATAGACACTAATCTCCCTTTGATCATATCGAGCCCAAGGGTCTAGTAAGGCCAGTTTGTTCGAGAGAACTTACCTTTTCAAGAATATCTCCTCTGGAACTAATCGTTAAGTCGCCGCGATCCTACCAAGATTACGATGTATTGTCTGTTTGCTTTCCTCCCTCAGGCATGTGAAAGACTTGTTCAAGATTGTTAGTATCGTATCCTCACGAGTATATTTACATAAGATAGTTGTACTTGGCTTGTTAAACTGTCTAGCAATTTAATATTGTCAATTTTGCTATTAGCTTAAATTATTATTCCTCTTGACGTTTTCTCTTACAACTTTCCATGTAAAAGAACCTTTACTTATAGGTACTTGCGGGAAGAGACCTGCGCTGAGAGACACATTATTCGAATTTAACTTGTAATTTTTCCAATAGGTAATACTAATGGAGTCATTTTACCGTTTAACACCAGGTGAACAAGAAGCCACATTTTTCCAATAACAAAAAAATAACTGTTTGGATTCAAAACGAAAAACTTTAACCAAGAGGACAATTCCTTTAAATTTATTCAAAAACTTATAGCTTCTGTCAAATAAACTACTATAACATGGTCGCCTGCTAAGCCGTCGTCCACGTTTATTGCATCCTTACCTTAACATATTCAGTACCATTCTGCCTCATTTCCATACAAATTAGACCCAACATGGAGTTGTTGCTCCAAATGTGTTAAGCCGAATGGACCGAGAGACGTTAGTGCGTGCGTGACAATTCTCGTGTAGCGCTGCCAGCATTTCTGACTATACAGTTCCTTTATTTCTTAAATGTCAGATGTTTCGTGGTTGCAATGTCTTGTTGCGCGGAACACACATTTTCGGAAATTTTTGTAAAGTGTCAACTTTCAATCCAAGACGTTGGAATCTATATTTTGAATAAAACGCGAACAAGTACAATGCGAAGGTGATAGTAAAGTAATTCAAAACTATGAAAAGTTAAATTACGTTCTGCAAGTAGGCTTTGAAAGTACTTTTAAATGCCTAGGAATCTCTGTACTTAGTATCCGTAGCAGAAAATTTACGATAATTAGTTCACGCATCTTATATCTAGATGGCCACTGTGCCTTTCTGGGTTAAAACTGTTCTTGTTTCCCTTCCGTGCTAGAATCTAGTATAACAGAATCGTGATCACACGAATATCTGCTGGAATCTGGCCAGTATCGAACATTTCTACTATTTGTTTACATTTAGAATAGCAAATACCGTGTAGGATAGGTTAGTTAGTCCTGCTACGTTCTCTCACGTCGGGTTTCTGTGCAACGTAAACAAATCGGTAACACATACTGATTATAAATAAACTTGAATTTTACTTCCTGTATTTAGTTTTCGAATGCTTTTTCATCTAATAGTTACTTATGAGTTCTTTGCTAAGACTATATATAAAATTTCCTAGCAAGGTCAGAATCGCAGTAAAATTCAATGAAGCTTGATTTTTATCCTTTCTTTTAAGATACAGATAAAAAACCAAGATGATGTTATAATCAGGTTTAATCCATTTTGAATTGTTGCCAGTAATTGGGAAAGTCAACGGCTGGCGTCAATAACTTAGCGAATTCGAACACTTTACACTTACGTAAACACCGTTACGTTACGAAGTAAACGGCCATTTACATAGTTTACCATATCTCAATGCATGCATGTTCTCGCTCCAAAATTTGCAGACCGCAAAGTTCTGGTAAAACCGGAGTGATGACTTCAAGTTCAAACTATTTGAAGTTACAGAATGCGAAGCGCCGCCAATCATTCCGAAATATTAGTAGTGATTTAGTTTGACAGTTGAACGCGTAGCTAGAATTTTATCGGCTAATTATAACGGCGAACTGCTAATTAAGAAATTATCGAGCAATGCGGATTCACGCAATTATACTGTCTACATGTTGCTATGAGTGGAGTTGACCATCGTAGCGTAGTTCCGACCAAGTCATTTCTTTAGATAGGTATGCAAGTTTCATTACTAATACCTACTTAACGTCCTTTCACTCAGCCGTGTACATATTCATTATGACATTCATTGATTCTAAATGACTTGAACATTTGTGTAGTTATGGCACCAGTCCAAACAAAACACTTTCCCCGAGAGCGAAATCAATCTTCTATATTAATTTTATCATTCTAATTAACAATATCGTGACCCATTGTAGATTCAACGCCAATATGGTTGAAAAAATATAAACAAACGATCCATTACCTCATAATGGCTTTATGCCCGTTATTATCAAATAGCCAATGACCTTGTCTCGGTTTGGCCCAACACCAAGTGCCGATGACTCCTCTGGCACTTTCTACTAGTTTTTGTTGACTCTACTTTATAAATCAAGTTTTGAATACGATATACATTGCTCTTTTGGACTGTGTTGAATGTAATTAATTACAAGCTCCTGCGTTAATGTATTCCTCGACGTGTTATTAATCATTTAAATAATTACTGTCGCTATCACTTCTATTTTATTTTTTTATTTTTGGAAAGCAGCTGTTGTCCTGTTTGTATGATTTATTCCGATTACGTAAGAAAGCATGACTTTTAATCAACGTGTTCATTTCTTGTAGTAGGCACATTTTCAAATGACTTTGAATAATTGAAACGCTTTCTTAATTGTTGGAATCTGTTATGATTAATTACTAACTAAAATCATTCATTCATCTCTCAACTTTCTTCCAAACTTTTAAAGCATTCTACCTTCCGCCATCTCAGAATGACAACATTCCGGAATCCACATTAAAATTCCAACATCCAGCGTTCCAGCACTCAGATTCCAGGTGGAAAGTCCTCGGCAGTAATAATAAGTGTCAGCCCGTCTGTCCGAGTCAGGTGTTAACTAAAATGAATGCTCGCACCTGTCATTGCTCGTTTGGACTAACTCGGAATGCGTGTAATACATCTTTGCCACTGATAGATCTAAATACGTCTGTGTTCATTTCTATAGGATTAATTGTCGGTTCCATTGCGAAATTCCTTCTTGCTTGTCATTTGTCAAGCTGTAGAATATGGTAATTTGTTTGTTTTATTGTCTGTTGTAATCGTAAAATTAATTTTGTGTACGTCTTTGGCAATTTTTTAATCTACGGTTGACTAATCTTGTGTTTTGATGATTTGCCAGTAATTGCCTTCTGGTATGTCAGATCGTAAAATGTAATTTTATGCGTTACGCGACCTTTTCGAGTCTCGTCTCTTTATAAAGCGATGAATTTGAATTGGCATGCCATTCAATGTCCATTACAATTGTAATACCCTCGTTCACGGCAAGTGCCCCAACCCGCCCGTTACCTGCGATTCAGGTGCGTGGGAGTCGACACCTTGGCCAATTGTTGGTTATGATGGTGATAAAAGTGAACTGTTAACATTTAATTCAACATTACGAAACTGGCCGCGTTATCTATATACATGTATTTCTAGATTGACAGTATTTATGCCTTTAAATTCTTCAATCTATTTTTGGGCTTATCACGAACAATGTTAATTAGGAAGCCATAATCATCATTATCAAGTGACAAAAATATTTATCGTAATACCTTGTCGTGTGAACATGTCAGTGATAATATATAGTAACTATGTCATAACGAAAAAAAGAATGCTGAAGCTTGTTAGTGATACCGACGCGGCTGTAATCGAATCAATGCTACTCGTTTTGAAGCTGTTGCATCGTGTAAAGATGCTATTTACTTCATAACACAACACATGTAAGCTGACGTAACAAGTCAAGACTCTAGACGTCTTGAATTTCATGCGTTTCATATCACTACTGCGCTTCGCTGAGCGTGTATTATGTTATGTTAGATGCACTGATCACGGTCAGTCTTGAATGGATGTGTACGTGGATGATATATTTACTTTCTTTGACAATACACCAGTGTCTATTATGATTATAATACAAAACACAATGAATGACCTTTACTCAAAATTATGTTTGGCTTTCGTTTTTCTCAACGCTCAAATGTTTTTCTATTGAATTTGGGTTGTTTCTTTTAGAATTAGAACAGATTCCATTGTTTACTTCACGTTCGACACGTTATGCCTTATTTTAAACCATTATAATATGACAAAGGTGTTTTGTGTTGTCCACAATACATCAAATTCTTTCGACAATGTTGTGGGTGAAGGAAGTTGCATCAGAAGCACCTTACCGCCTTACCCACGTTCGTCCCACATCGCTTGGCCCTGATTGGCCCTTTGTTCACGGATCAAATTGTATGCTGATATGGTTTTTTTGAAATCATTAAGAGATTCATCAATGCAGCATCAATGGAACGGGTAGTATCAGATCAGACACAAACTCTATTTGTGTTATGTTAAAATCGTTCCGTTCGAAATCGAAAAAAAAACAGTTAAACAGCATTGAAATAATTTCAAGAGTTCATCGGTTGTCAGGCAGAATTGATTAATGTCGAAGCCATTCTTAGTCTATGTGTTTAACCTTCCTAAATTTGGTCGTAGTTATGTAACAAAGAGGACATTAATCGCACGGTTGAACTGTTGTTTATATGCTTCCACATTAACATTGCGTTTTTGCGTTACGCTCTGAAATGCTGAGTAGGCTTGTGTTTAATCGGTGCTTGACTCAAGAGCTCTCACGAATCCTTGGCGATGAAAAGGATCATATTTGAAGAAAACCTCTTTTTATATGTTCTGTTTATAAGTCATGATTTATGCGTTTATTTCAAGAAGCTTCTCATTGATCACTATATTTGTCACACAGTTTTGCCTCTATGTTCGATCCACGTGTTCTCATGACTTTGGTATTTATCTTAATAATCTAATGAGTGTTTATCTTTGTTTCAGGTAAGTCACGCGAGAACGTCACGTTTCAGCCATATCGCCACAAAGTCGCACTACAGAAACATGTTATCTGCATTTTCTACTGCATTCGGCTTATTCTCTCACGACATCATGTGACCATCGAAGAGATGAAATTGAAAGATTAGTTCAGGTTTGTGTACGTGACAATTTTGTTGCGGTAGCCAGTTTTGACTTGCAATACGAACGTTGTACTTAGTTGTGTAACTAATTTTCCAGATCCGGAATTCGACTACTCCTTTACACATTTCCACCTTACCCATTCATTATAGCTCCACCTATTCATTATAGCTCCTGGAAATTCTTTTTCCATGCGTAATTACTGTGATATTATAGAAGTCATTGTGTTCACATGCCTGTTTCTTAAATTATAAACGTTCTACTGCTATAACATTTTCAATCTCTGGGAAACTACTTATACTGTCCGGGAAGTATAAGCACTTAGTAACAAATATATCTCTCATCCGTGTTTATAAATTAAACTTTTCTTCGAATCTTCATTCAGCCGCGTCTTACGAGCTGGAAGAATGCAGTGACGAAATGTATCTAATTATACATCGGCCATTAACAAGTGGCGAAGGACAAGTGGGTAGGAAAATGCAGGATGCATCCTATGACGCACGATGCACGTACTGAAACGTCCCGATACACATGCGTTTATTATATTAAATCTATGATTAAAATAGATCGATTGTTTCTATTTGAATGTTACTTTGAGAGTTGGCAAGGTCAACGACAACAGTTAAGAGACAAGCTTATGTTGCCTACTCCTTTTTTTGTACTAACTTAATTTTTACGACTTAACGATTTAACTTTACGACTTAATCATGAAATCAGTTCTTTAACGCCAAAACATGCAAATTCAAAATTTCCACCCATTTTAATAACGCGAACAGATCCGAAATTATTTTTCATCACACTTGCTCGTAAATAGTGTCCTAACATGCTAGAAAAATCGACCGTAAATCCAAAATAATACCCGCGGGCCTTTTTTTACCATTACGCTTCTAACGTGCGTAATAGCTTTTTTTTTAAATATTATACGTGGACTCAAACTATCACAATACGTCAGGACCCCAATTCTTGTGCCATTCGATATGAAGTTTCATTCGAGAGGAAATGTCAGTTGAATACTAATTCCTAAAAATCTCGCATAATAAACTATTGATCTCATATGTCACTAGAATCGGACTCCGAACACGTTTGACATTATCTGTGGTAAGTCACAGACAATGATGTAGTCTGCCGCTAATAAGTTAAAAATATGATCTTTTGTCTGATTTTATTTCATTTCCTCGCAATTGTGATGAAAAACATTGTATGTTACACGGGTGGTAAAGGAACAACTCTTCTAACAGACTCGTTTGTAATTCTTTCTTTACCACCCTTAATACACAATGTACTATTTTGCTTGTCGTTCGTTTTTAGCGCGCTCAAGACCTGCTTTAATGTTTTTGCTAGATTTGAACTAAACATACTTCCAATTAAATAAATAAACATGTCAAATTAAATAATAGCTTGATAAATCTACTTTCAATTAACATTTCAAAAATATTTCTCTTGTTTTAGTTTCTCCATGTTCGAACAATTTCCATTCATACATTAAATCACTCCTGTTTCCCAGAGGGGTAGGCACTAGGCAGAGACCACTTCTTTCCACTTGCTACGATCTTGACAAATTTCTTACGCTTCCACATTCATTCATCGAGTCATGCACGCACGTCGGTTTCGGCTTCGAACAATTTTATCCCAAAAAATCTAATCTTTTTGTGGTTTCACTCTCTTTGTCATGTTTATTTGTTTAGTTTTCCTACACTGCAGCTGTAATATTTGTCTATGCAGAAGAGTAGGTTTTTTTTTTGCAACCTCGTCATGATTTTGGTAACCACAAGATGTGAGAAGTGTGTCGTGCATTGTTAGATAGCTTTTGTTTCGTTTGCAGGATGCAGTTGAAACTTGAGAGGACCCGCGTATCTCGCCAGTTAATAAATATAAACAAGAAAAAATTTAATAAAGAGTTACGTCATACTTTAGTTTGCAAAAATATACTCGTAACAATGATGGACCCCTTTTTCAAAAATACGGAATTCCTATTTGGATAAATAGACCTTCATTAACAGTAATCATTTGATATTTTCAAGAGGTTTTCTTCATCTAGATATAAGTAAATGTTACTACTAATTGCTCAAAATTCGATCCATAAAAATTTATATAGAGAGTTGCTTAAAAAATGTGCATGTAACAAATAAATTGATTAAAACTTTGTTCGGGGAACATTTAAAACCTTTTTGTTTCACAATTATAATTGAAACAGTTGAATACAATATAAATTTTGCTCATGGCATCGGAGTTTGCTATTTTCTGTTTTTGTTTGGATTTCGTCACCACCCAGGCACCTACCAATTTTTGCATGTGTATAGTCAATTTCGTACAATTTAATCATGCTCTATCGAATCATAAACATTCACGTCTATTTTTTTTTGTGGACGTCTCAATTAAATACTTGATCACAATACATATTTAAAACTAAATTACGTCCATCTCCTTTGTGAGTAACAAAAGCTATGGCGTTTTTGTTCAAAGATAAATATTGGAGTCACCCTTAATGTTTTTCAGGGCCGATCCCCTCTGTTATAACAACGTTAATGTACAAAGTAAACAGCACTTTTATAACGAAACGCCTATTCAACGGTCGAATCGATATTTTATATGCCACATATGGCGCAAAGTATTAACGTCCTACGTAAAGTTTGAAATTTCAACGCTTTGAAACAGTTTGAATGAGTTTTGCTCTCATCAGCGAGGACAAATCATCCTTTACTTTCACAACCTCGTATCTGATCGAATAGTTAGATGAGATAAGCACTCATGTTCCCTGAAGAATAAATACTACTTTTCTATCTAACTATTCGATCATACGAGGTTGAGAAAGTAAAGGGACGAAATAAAACCGTCCAGTTCGCCCGTGATGGTAATCCCTTTAGTTCATTAAATTTTTCGCACACGTTTTGACTTTAAAAGTTTTCAGCTCGTTTGTCAGTTTTGTCACTTACGTTGCGCTGTTCACGCTTCTATTCTGTGGGTTTAAAAGATATATAGAATTTTGCTTTCTTAGGAAAGTGAAGAGAGTCAACGTCGAAAAGTTTGAATAACAGTGATTCCATATCTTCGCCGACCTCTTATTCTCTTATGCAAGTTGATATATAATTTATGATCTTGTTAATTTTACCGTAATATGACATGACTTCCCTAACTTTATTGGCAGCTCAACAAACTTATGTCAATAGATATCTAGATACTGATAAATCCATAATTGTTTAAAACCTTTATGGTAAACAGAACAATCCTATTTCATGAATCCATTACAACAACAGACAATACGTTTATGTGTATACAGTCCTACTAGATCTAATGACGCTGGGGTTATCAATCAGAGCAGGTATTGTTTGCGAGAGATGTTTATAATCCGATGGTTTGTAAACAAACAGAGAGACATTATTTTCAATAGAGGCATCCCTGTCCAAACAAAATGCCTTGTTTGGAGTACGATTTAGTGATTTCTGGGCTTATTTACTAGATAATTGAGTATCAACGCTTTGTTTATTGAAGAATAGACAGATTAACGGTAATACAACAATAATCCAGAAATTAAACTCGTTGGTAACGAATAACGATGCTCTTGTTAGATTGTATGTTAGTTCAGATTGTCATCTGTATGTAGCCTTCAAAAGCAAGCTAAAGACTGAGGTAATATAGTTAAATGACTACACTAAACCAATTTGCTTAATGGTTTCTATAAATAACTCAAGTTCAAACCAAAGGCAGTAGAAGAAATTACGTAAATTGCTACAAAACATGTTCTAAATACCAAAACAAAAGAATGCAAGACAATAATCTGTCATATTGTGTCGTGACGAACTTTTTGCAGGCGTCCGAAAAATTCGACGGTCCTGTCGTATATTTGTCACTAGTGACCCAGTTTTGCTAAACGTACTTTTAAATTTCGTACCCAACCCATCTGACACGCTTAATGATTTATAATGGTGCCGCGTTCGTGACTTACTGTTGCCAAAATTTTGTTTAGATCATTAGAAAGAAATAATCGTTCACTTTCTATTTGTCTTGTTATGATTCTCCCACGGCACTCGCCGGCTTTTTGAAACAGTTTTGTAAACATTAATTTATAAATACTTGAAGAGGTTATCAAGTTTCCTACTTTGATAATTATCTTGCGAGTATAATAAATCTTCCAAAACATTTATTTAAGACATTACTTTGATAGAGTATAGAAATCGAAGCACAATAGTGCCTTCTGTACTGAAATAGCACTTTCACATCTACCAAATGTTTTGCTTCGTCCTGTATCTTACAGAATATTTCACGCTTTCACTCCAATTCGATACATTCGTTTCTTTCTGTAAACTGTAAAACACAAATAAAAGTAACAAAATCAACTCTGCTCGCTCAAATAACGCTCTTGGATTAGTATTTCGTTTTTTAATCCAAACGACCACACGCTGTGATTAAACTCGCATCTGTTTGCAACGTTTATCCATTGAACTCGTTAAAAATCAACAATTGGCAAACGAACTCCCAATTCCCAACAATTCCCATTTTCTTCAACAGTCTGCAACTTCGAAATTGCTCTGGATATCGTAAACATGTCTCACCGTATCTCTAAAACTTTTTGAAAAACAACTTTATTCGCTTCCATAACAATTCTGTTTCCCCATGATTGGTGGTATTGACACCCTTGACAGCGATCGGTGATACCTCGACATCTGGATCGTCATCGGATGTTGCAATGATTTGCGGATTCACGTCTCCGCCGGCCTTGGTTCGAATTCCGGGACAGTTAGTGTAACCGCTCGATCTGTTTTAAACTGTCGCGGTACCGTTCCTTTGAAATTAGTCTCCACAGATACGAGGGCTGCCTTTTAAGTTCTGTCGTTTGCAAACCTCCCGTGATTGCATAAAAAAGAACTAGTGTCATCTTAAAATATTTGAATTTAGAATTCGAAAACAAAAGAATGACTCGAAATCGGCCCAACCGTTTTAGTACAGCGTTCGTTCAAAGTTGACAAGTCAGTTGTGAAAATGGAAATTTCGAAGGAAAATTTACGTGCGATAATTTTTTACAACTTCAAAAGGGGCTTAACGCGACTTCAGTGCTTCGAAGAGTTGACTACGGTTTTCAATGATAAAGCACCATGCCTCCGGACTGTGGAACGCTGGTATTTAGAATTTCAACGTGGTTGCTCTAGTCTTGGTGATAGACATCGTGAAGGTCGACCAAAAACAGCCGTAACCCAGGAGAACATTGATGCTGTACGGCAACTGATCGTCGAAGATCGCCATGCGACATACCGTGAGATAGAAGCTTCCTTAAGTATTTCAGGGACCAGTGTTCACAGTATTTTGCATGATCACTTAGGCCTAAAAAAGTTGATCTCACGCTGGATACCACATTTACTCAGTGAAGACCAAAAAACGGCTCGCGTTCGATGGTGTCGTAAAACTCTGCGGCAATTCAACCAAGGAAACTCGAAACATGTTTACGACATTATCAGTGGTGACGAATCTTGGATATATGCCTACGATCCCGATTCAAAACAGCAGTCGACTGTTTGGGTGTTCCAAGATGAGCCAAAACCAACCAAAGTAATACGCTCACTGAGCACTTCGAAAAAAATGGTCGCCACGTTTGTGGCGAAAAGTGGCCACGTTGCCACCATCGTGCTCGAGGATCGTAAAACGGTTAATGCTGACTGGTATACCACTGTCTGTTTACCAGAAGTCATCGGCGAGTTTCGAAAAAATAACCCAAGACGTCGTATAAGACTGCACCACGATAATGCGAGCTCGCACACAGCCCGGCAAACAATTGCGTTTTTAAAAGAGCAAAACGTCGAAATTCTGGAACACCCGCCGTTCAGTCCAGACTTAAGCCCTAACGATTTTTTTACTTTTCCAAAAATCAAGCAACGACTTCGTGGTCAACGGTACCAGACGCCTGAAGAAGCCGTTGAGGCATACAAAACGGCCATTTTGGAGACCCCGACTTCGGACTGGAATAAGTGTTTCGAAAACTGGTTCGATCGAATGAAAAAGTGTATTACATGTCACGGTGATTACTTTGAAAAACAATAAATACCATTTAACACTTAAATTGTCTTTAGATTTTCCAAACGACACAACTTAAAAGGCAGCCCTCGTATATCGGCGTTTGATGTCACTAACGGACTGGCCTCTACCGTCCATTACAATGATTGTGAAAAGATTATCTTTCTAAAAACCGATGACTTCAGTCAGACGAATAGATTGCGTGCCTTTGGCGCGAATTGATAACCAACTGTCAATTAATAAGCAAGCAACTGAAGCATGGCAAACGTGTAAATGTTGGAAAAATGACTTTTTTACGTTAGAATTTAGCATTGTTTGCACTTGTTTATTGACTATTTGCGTATTTGCCTCGTTCCGCATAGACGTAACAACGACAAGACGAATGCATTTTGCACGCCTTGGATTCCCTGTTAACGCATTCAGCGCCGGGTTTTAAAATTTCTACACAAATTAGGCTCGATATGGAGTTGTTAGAACTGTGTGTAAGGAATGCGAGATTCGCGATAGGTCGTGCACTAGAGGAATTCAGAATGGACAGCGGGAATATATTGGGAGGGCAGAAAGGTGTTGAAGTAATTGCATATTTTGACGTAACTGACAGTGGTTTTACAGATGATTCAGATAATATTATTATGATATTGTTGTTGGGATACCAAAACTGTGTTCTGATGATTAATGTAATATTAAATATTGTGAACACGATATCTGCATTGCATTTGATTAACGTGGACTATTTGGAACCCTATGTAATGTAAATATTATCACGTGATGCATGCATATCCCGATACGTATCACAGAAATATTTATGTGTATCACAGAATCATGAGAGTTATCCGTATAAATTCCCCAAAATATTGATGCGTTTGAATAAGCAGAAATCAATCAAGTGATACCTTCCATCTGCCTTGTTTCAATTAATGTTACCCTAACGTTATCAGCATCATCATCATCATCAACAACATATTAGTCAACTTTAATTCGGTTAAACTTGTCTAAAAGTTAAGTTTAAATTCTATTGTCTTGTTTTATGTCTTACCTTTCATTCGAAGTCCTTTAGATTTTACTTTTATTTAATCGGTTTGCACACGCTAACAACTAATTATCGTAAAATATAATATGGGTGTCATCATATTAAAACAATAGTAAATGATTATTAGGTCTCATAAAATAACTGGAGTATATTTTAATAATTTTTGCTTTAGGGCCTTCAATTACGATAAGATTATTACTACGATATAGCTCCTATAGTTTTCTATTTAGAATTGAAATCGATTAATATTAAAACTAGAAATTTCACATAAATAACCAGTTATTATACTAATATTATAAAGATAAAAATATTTTTCTTTGTACGTTGGGCATCCCTGCAACTACTAAAGCAATTATACAAATTATTTTATAAATAGTGAGGTGAATTATAAAGACATTTTTTTTTATTTCAAGTGAGTGCATGTCTCTAGATATGTATAATATATCTAAAGTTACCAGAAAAAGTAACTTAACAAGCTTATGTTAATTTACATTCGAAGCTCGAAAGTAATCAAAACATTATATAATTATATGTAGTACGTGAGGTGATTTAATAACACTCAAAGATTACTTACTAACCAGACACGCTTTATGCTCTGCAGTAGGTACCATATTTTGGTTTTTACCATTGATTTCTATTTTTTTTATGGCTGCAGGTGGATAATGTTGTGCTTTAAGCAATGTTTTAATTGGCTATACGCTTACATAAGCATTAATGTTTCCATTATGCTCGTTAATTTATTTTCCACTTCATTTCTAGTTGAATTATTAGGATTAATGGTATAGGGTGCATAAAATACGCACATTACGCACAATTATAGTATAATGGTTTTTAACCCTCAATAAAATAGCAAGTATAATAAGTTTAACATGTGTATCTGTGTATCTATCTATGTACTTGTGCATCTGTGTATCATCTGTGTGTTTGTCTGGCATCGTAGCTCCCAAACCGATAAGGACGCAGTTTAAAAAAAAGATAGTTTAATCGATGGTTCCTAGCAAAGCCTCGTGAAAATTGATTGGGCTGTTCAAGCGATATTACCGGTGAAATTTCTAGCATATAGGCATTCCAACAGTCCTCAGGGTTGGTAACGCATTTGAAGTCGAAGGGCCGTATGAATAATCTGATCTTGAGCGAGATGCCCGTCACAAGATATGTCAAAGTAAACGTCAAGCCATAGAAATCCGTCAATCAGCGTTACATCCGAGATCAGTTTATTAATACGGTCCTTAGGATTGCAGTCTTGAGATTGTAGTCTTGAGAATTCAAGTGTGGGTCTCAGATCTCACTTACCATCAGGTGGCCTGAGTGCTCGTGTACCTTCCATCCGTCCATTAAGAAAATATCAACTCTGAAAAATGAGGACATCTTTATATCATACATACATACATTAAATCACGCCTGTTTCCCAAAGGGGTAGGCAGAGACCACTTCTTTCCTTTGCTATGATCTTGACAAATTTCTTTCGCTTATTCCACATTCATACATCGAGTCATGCACGCACGTCGGTTTCGGGTACTTAAGATTCGGCCCTTTTCCAGTATTTATCCAATTTGACTCGAAAAAGTACGCCTAGGGCAGCCCCTTCCGACCCGTCCACTCACATTCGATCTGTATATCTCTTTCGTCAATCTTCTTTCATCCATCCTTTCCAAATTACTTTTCATTATATCAGGCGTTTATAATTAACAGCAATACATAATAAATTATTTTAAGACCAAACCATTCAAATGGTAACCTATATCGTTATCTAAGGCATGACGTTTATTACGATTCTCGTGTGTGGTCCCATAAATATCATTTAACTCCCAATCAAATTCGCATACTGCCGTCTGCAAATCCAGTTAAACCAATAAATTATAGACGATCGAGGCGCCACTCTCGCATGTGCATGGAAATGTATCTCCGTACCGAATGCAGGATTTTTAGGTCAAACTCCGTTCGCATCGAGAATTCCAATCGGCACCTGCATTCTACCTGCTTCAGCTAGATCTACACGTAATTGTTAATGAAGTTTCTTAGCTTAATGGTTTTTAGAATCAATTTGTTTTTGTAGTTCCTACGCCATGGAATTTGTGGCGGCACTGAGGTAAAAGAAACGGATACGTTTCGAAACAAGTTGAAAACGACGTTTCTTTTGAGTGCTGCGATGGAAATTCAACAATGTAAAAGCCTAGTGTATAAATGATGAAAATTGACGATAGAGAAGTGGTAGGACCTTGTTCACGGTCGTCTGAATCGCAACCACCATCTTATAATTTAACCTACAGGAAATTACTAGTATAGAAGCATTCCATCTTAGTCCTCACGGTTGGCCGCGCATTGGCTGTCTTAAGATTGAAGTTTTGAGATTTTACTCTTCAGAATGCAACCGTCTATGTGTCTCAGATCTCGGGATCGGGTGGCCTGTGTGCTCGTTTGCCTGTTCTATGCTATTAAAACAAATTTAAGCGCTAATAAAAATAATTAACTTGTCAAGAACAGTTAGCATGGCGAATGACTAAATCGAATACTTTTAATATTGTGACGATGACAACCTTCGATTGACATTAGAATCGAAATAAAATTAACACGCTCAAAATTTGTACGCAGTTTATGTCATTGATAACAAATTCTTGAACGTTGTGTGTAGTGAACTGAAGCAAGCTAAAAAGGTGGAACTTGGAATGGAACGTGATGATGGAATAAATGAAATTGTATCTATTCATATCAGGGTGAAGGTAATCCTATTTGTTAACGATGCAACAGTTGAAGCATCAATGATAATAAATTGATTTATTTAACAACAGCGCTCGGTAAATAAAGTGAAGAATGAAAGTCAATTAAACGATTTATGGAAGTGGATGATAAAGATGTAACTGTAAGGGGGAATGAATAAAGAATAATACTAAGTCCAATTCTGTCTAAAAATATTTTCAACCATAATGTAGCACGATAATATTGCCTAAAAGTCCCTTACTGCAAGTGATAAGTTTACGTTCGTTCCCAAGCCTGATCATCCAAATCTTAAAATAATATATTACGACCATCCAAATGATATTCTGTATAGAGCAAGCCCTAAAATTCCTCCACATTTCATTAATTTAGAAAATAAAAAAAGCCCACGCTACACAATGCGTTTTTCATTCAGACGGCGACATATGATCCGCTCCCAATTTCGTGGAACGAATCATGATTAAAGCTCAAAGTCGCCGCTATTAAACAAGTGCATACAATCGCATATTTAGCGGACAAAAAACTGCATCGGCCGGCGCGCGTTGTACGCCGCTGTATTTTTAGCCGGCCACAAATAGCATGTGTGTCGTTCTCGATGCATTTCTATTATACGTTTTTGGGTCCCCATGGACTGATGAGTGGAGAATTTTGACCAAATGCAGTCTGATTTATTGCTGCGTCAACTTGATTTGTTTTACGCGGGGTTTTTACTTTTATGGTATGGTTTATAATCAGATGGCGATAGCGATTGTTTGATTGTCTTTTATTTTCCTTATTGTTAGCCTGCTCTTCTCCAATGCAACAATGGCAAGAGCATTCATCATGAGAGGTTAAAATGTTTATGATTTCGTGCTTCCGTGTAAGTAAGTTTTTGTTTGAGAGTTATCAAAATATCTTAAAGGACTCTTGAAATACGCAGACTGAAACATGACGTCTCTATAAAGGAATCCTGAATGTGTCATGAATTAAATTTCTGTACCTATTGGCATAAATCTTCATTTGCGTAAGTCACAAGTGGCTGCACTTGTGTAAAACCCAAAATCCTTATACGTATTAGCATAAAACCCGGGAATAGAACCATCTAAGTTTGTGATAAGCCTCGAGTTTCCCTTTTCCCCGGGGGATTTGCACCATCCGTCTTTCTCATGCATAAACGGATTCTGTTTTTTGTCGAAGATACTATTTATCATTCCTGATTTCTTTGGGCACGGCTTTGTTTATCTCGCTAACCAAAGGAGACTACAATAAACTTTGAAAGTATCGCAATCGATAAATATTTTAGGAATTTTTCAACTCGGCACGTATTTACATTTTTTAACAGAATTTCTTTATTTAAGAGGAAAAAAGGCGTCGGCATTCTTGCGGCGTTTCTCGAACGGGACCCCTGTGATTTATACAGGCGAGAAAGATTGGTATTTTGAATAACGCCTGCCCCGACCGCACTTTGTCGTCGTCGACAGTTAGGCAACCACAATTATTGGTCCCGATTCGTTAGCGGTTAGCTAGCTCTTGGGTTTTTTAAGATTAAGAGTACTAGATTTTTTAGTTTACGAAACATTCCTGCGTGAGACACATTGAGCTGCGTGCAAGTATTGGTTTGAAAGTGTTTTAAATTAATTTAAATATCAGATTTAAATGTTATTATTACTGCTTACGATCCATGATAACTATGTTTATATTAAAAAGGTGATATGAATGTTTTTTTAATCTAACCTAATAGTACCGTCCTTGCTGCAAGTTTATACAACACTAGTAGACGCTTCCGACTTACTAGTCGTATAGTTAGTTTTCTACTACTTCCGTTCCCTATATCTTACCGTAGGGCAGGGGTCGGCAACCTGCGGCTCGCGAGCCACATGCGGCTCATTGGATGTGAGGCTGCGGCTCTTTAGTTATAAATAGATATTTTTCTTATGAATAAATAGATTAGATTTTTTATCAACAAACTTTATGAAAGTATAGAGGCTATTTATTGTTGGCAAGAAAAATTTTTGTGGCTCTTTAAAAAAAGCCGACTCAAAAGGTTGCCGACCCCTGCCGTAGGGGGTCGATTTTCGAAAAATCATCTCTTACAACCTTACAAGCGTGAAAGTATGTATGTATGTATATTGGGCATGGAGAAGCAATGGGACAGAGTTTTCGTTTTAAATTTTTCGTAATCATTACGGTTTACGCCTCAGTTGAATGTTTAAAATCCCGCTTAAAGTAGGTACTTATTCGGCTTATCCATTTGACATTTCATTTTATATCTTTTACTGGCTCTCAACGCGATAAAATAATATCTCCGGAAATGGGTTTGAATAAAATTCCTTTCAACTTCTTTCACCTTTTAAAAAATGTTTAAACTTATTAGTGTTAACTTTTAATTACCCAACACTTAGAAGAATTTACGAAGTATTTAACAATGGACTCTGAAACGGGACTCGGTGATTTTATTTTTAATTCCCGCTGTAAGTAGCGCAAGTATGTAGTTCACGTAAACAACTTCTTACATAAAATTGTCTTCTCTTTGCATAACTTCTCTGACAGATTTAAATTCTGCGTCTGTTCTATTCAAGCTTTTAATGTTATAGGTACTTATTACTAACTCAGAATGTTCTCATATTTTTATATCTTCATCATCATCATCCTCATTACTATCATTAACCTGTCTTACATCTAAAGCCATCTTCATGTAAAGTTTAAACATGTCCGAACTGAGAGTCTTTGTTTTTCAATAAATATTTGGTTTGAATTCAATGTTATATACTAGTTGTATTACTAGTTTCTAAATTTATTTTTCTACTAATTACTAAAAATGTCTTTCAAAATTATAAAGGACCTTAGCTAGGGGCAACTAGCGCGTGGGTCTTCTATAGGTCCAAATGCAACGTATACTCGGTAGTTAAATATGTGAATGCACTACCAAATGCTTTTGCGAAATCTGGAAACATAGATGGTTACTCCTGCATTCCTGCTCAACGGATACGAAGCGATTCTCGTGAACCACAAAATGTAATAATTTAATTACATTTATTTAAAAAAAAAGGACCACTTCGTTATCAAAGTCTAGATAAAAATAATGGTTAACCGCGTTCACATCGCTATAAATAAACTCCGTAATTAACAGTTAAAATTGTGGAATTTTTCCAAGCGATAAAATTTGCATCGGAGTTTAAAATCCGTATCCGAATTTTTGACGAACAATTAATACCTGTTATAATATACTTTGTATGTCAGTCAATGGTGTCAACTGTTATAATTGACAAATAATTTACGCCGTTGAAATCAGTCTTTCGAGATTCAAACCAGCGTGTTAATTTTCCCTATTCCAAGAAACGCTACGCTACACACACATACCAGGCAGTTCCTGGTTCTTCAAATTTAAAATCCGTTATAACCATGCAAAAAATCCGCTAATAAAAATACCAAGAGATTTTAACATTCGTCGAGGAACGGTAATCGTAGATCGGAGTTGGCCGAGCGTGCGAAAGGCTAGATAGCATCAGAGGCGGCCATATTCGGCATGGGCATTACAAACTTCGACTAGCTTAGGGTCAAAGCGGACCCTTGGCACAGTATGGGTTGTTTTAACAGTAAGACTTGACCTTGGGTGAAAAAAAATGGGATGTGATGTTGCAAATAGGTTTTAGAGCTCTGTCAGATTTTGGATTTGGGATAAAACTAGAAAAGTAATGGAATGATAGTCGATTGAGACGTAGCTATTAACTGTGCTGCCTGCAAAAAATACAAGAATACTAAAGTTATCATGAATTCTGTATTTTTTTCTGTTAACAAAGATTTCCTTAGTTTTGTAGGGCTATTGGTTGCCTTATTGCTAGTCATACACAGTATGTATGTAGTGTGACCTGTAGAGGCTTCAAAGATTGTTGTTCGAAAAGCTATGCCCTAAAACAACCGAAATTCTCAAAGAAGTAAGTACGCAGATTTTCTGCTATTCAATGTAATCAAGAATGTGTCAGTACGGTTGTAAAAGTTGTAAAAGTATTGCTCGCTTTGGACAATAGTGACTATAGATATATTTTGCAAACCAATATCATGTGACCAAGCATGTGTCACTAAGACAGACTATAAATTTATTGCAATGACATGACAATGCGTATAAAAGATACATAAATCAAAACAACTTGTGAGCGGTGTTAGTTAAACTAGGTTAAATGGAAGCTATCAGGTCACCGAACAGACAGACTCATCCTGTAACATTAGCTATATCGGTCATCGTATTACTGACAGTGAACGGATCATAGTATTTCCAATACGAAATCTGTCTTCTTAATTTGTACATTGACATAATTGTGCCATGTCATATTAAGAAGTGGGATATTTCTTCGTGGATATGCAGCAAAGCCAAGATCGTTCGGACAAACCCGTTTTGCTTGATACCTACTCGTGATAGAAACGTACAGAGATTTGTGTCTGCTACGCTGGTCCACGGTCTGCCGCAAATTGAAGACAAATATCATGTTGGATCAGGACTCAACGGACTCTTCTTAGCTTATTGAAAGAATAACACCACAAGAACGGGTTCTTTTGTAAGATCACGGACATGTATTGTTTAAACCATGATAAAACCTTGTCGCAGAAAGTTGAGCAAAATTTTTGCGATAATCCTCCTGTGTGATTTGATTTTATTTCATGTGACAGGGTTCCTAAGGATTTAAAGTCCATGATGATACTGCTGCAGAAGTGTCTACTGCTGCCTTATTATGTGGGACGGGCGCGCTTGAATCGCTTTAAGGAAGGCGCAATTATGTTAATTCTCACCCCGTACGTGGTTGGGTTCTGAGGGGACGCGGGATTCAGTAAACGATCTCCTAACAGATTTCTGATCTTCAAGTCAATCGGGTCGTACTAAAGTGGAACGGTGTTAGGATCCCATACAAAATGAAATTGATGAAGTTAGCTCTTCATGTGGTTTATCATTTCGAGATTTAGACTGCCTCGTAATAACGTTAGTGCTGTCTTATTAATTTATTATTAACGTTTGATAGCTCTTATTATCTTAACAGTATAGACGGCCAAGTCATAAACAATACGATTGCAATAGGGATAAAAACAAAGTAGAATAGAATAGAGCCCCGAGCGTAGTTGGCATGTGTACGACCTAAACCTTTATTAAACACGACAATAATTGCCTAACATCTCATTTTCAAAATCGTGGATATTAATCACAAATTGTAAAAAGTTGTTTGCTGAGTGATAAGGTTTGAGGTTTAGTAGGTATCGCATCGGGACGAGGCCTTGCCCAGCAGTGGGACACTACACTAGGCTAATAATAATAATTAAAAAAAAGTATTTTCTGTATGTGACAATTTAACTGTCTAATTTTCTATGTGATATTTCTAATTTCTTATTATCAATGAAATTGGTACGTATCTAAATCTAATTATCATGTACCGATATATACAATCCCCTCAATGAGGAAATCAAATTGGAGCCATCGCAACGGCCTTCAGAAATGCATCGAAATGTTCCCGTGATAAGATGCACTGGCGCCCGCCGGCCCGGTTGGCGACCGGCCAAATCATACGGAACGAGAGCCGACAGTTCTACCTTTGTTTCTTCACTATCTTATCTATTATTTTATTTGTTAGTTGCTTGAAATTCCCAAAATAATTAATTTTAATTTAATTTGATACCCGTAAATACAAATTCCGACAAAGCACATCGTGTGTCGAAGTAAAGGTTTTAAACGATAACATGAAAGTATCAAAATATATGAAGTCAGGTTTTTTTCTTACTAGATACCTAAAACTTTTTTGTTTTTAATAAATAGTGATAACCACCGCCAGAGATTATGGAAACACCTTTCATAGAACGTAACAATACGCAGTTTTCATTTCATCGACATGCATTTCTTGCCGCTTGTTTTTTTTTTGGTAATTAATCAATCACATGTTGAACTTAACCTAACCTACGTAATTAATATTTAAGATACTCTCAAAATATCATGGTTTCAGCAGAAAATTGTGTTCTATGAAATTATACAATCGATGAAGCTAATTTCACTTCATCATCATAAAATGACGCTACCCCACCATGATCATGACCTGAAAAATTAAAAATTTTTAATATAAATTTACCTGACCTGTGGGTTTTTTTAACATGTAGTTAAAATTATACGTTACAAGACCAAGTGCACATAAGATAGAAGTGGGGATAATACAGCCGGTGAAATTACTAGCATAGAGGCGTGCCATCTTAGTCCTCAGGGTTGGCAACGCATTTGCAGGCTTAGGATTGCATTGCAGTCTTGTGAATGCGAATGTCTATGGGTCACAGTTTCCACTTACCATCAGGTGGTCTGTGTGCTCGTTTGACTTCTCTATGCCATAAAAAAACGTATACAGAATAGAACAAACTTTTGTTTCATATAACAAAGTACCTAAATAAATAAAGGGATGAGATAGCAGTTGGCCAAGAGTTATTCAGCCAACTGAAATGTACGTAAAGTTGTCGAGGCTTCCTGTTTACACCCAAATGTATTTTTAGCAGCTGCATGTAATAGCAATTTTCATCAATTAGAGAGTCACACTTCAAAGAAGTACTAATCATTTGAGCTAACCGTAGCAAAATTCTCATCAAATTAAGACACAGTCACGAGAAAGTCCTTGAAGCCATTATATTTCTGCCGGTGCACACTGGTTTCTCGTTCATACTAAGGTGCGTCAAAAATACTAAATGCTCAGTGTACCTAAGATTTAAAAGTAAATGTAAGTTTTTTAGTTTAAATAACACATTTTATTCAAAAAAAGATAATTAGATGATTTACATCATTTACATTGATAATAAATAACATAAAAAATATCTTAAAAACTAAGTAGCTCCAAAGTAGCTTTTGATAAAAGACATTTCTTCTTTTTAGGCATCTTTCTGAGCCCCGTTATTAATGGATCAGAGCTCAGAAGAAGCCTGTTCAAGAGGTCTACATTAGTTCCATTCCTGGACATCTTCCGGGTGCGGTGTGTCGTAATCGGAACATTTTAATATCTTTGTTTCTGGCTTCCGCTGCTTCTCGGCCGAAGCCTTCGCCTTCCAAAGTTACATTTTCCGTAGTGTTGAGCCAGTCAAGCTGTTTCGCTAAAAATGTTTTCATCATGTAATGACTTTGCCGCCACAACTCGGAAATCCTTGTGCAGATATATTTTATTCGTATAAACAACTTATCAATATTAATGTTTTCGCTGTCTTCCAATGACTGAGAGTCACGTATTTCCTTAAATACATGTTGGATTCGGTCAGTTAGGTTCAACTTCTTGCCACCATATTTATCCCAAATATTGAAGACAAACATGCGTGCAAACACACATTGATGGCTCCCCCCTTTAATAAACATAAGAATATAATTAATTAACACAAAAATAAAATAATCTTGTGCAAAATTCAACAACAACATAAAGTATAAAGTTCGTAGCATTACGCTACAAAAGGTACACCTTGGCGTAGCACCGTGATTACTTAAAATAATGGAAGGCTCTGGATTAGATTAGACTTGATTTAGTAAAAGAAGTCTTATACGAGGGCTGCCTTTTAAGTTGTGTCGTTTGGAAAATCTAAAGACAATTTAAGTGTTAAATGGTATTTATTGTTTTTCAAAGTAATCACCGTGACATGTAATACACTTTTTCATTCGATCGAACCAGTTTTCGAAACACTTATTCCAGTCCGAAGTCGGGGTCTCCAAAATGGCCGTTTTGTATGCCTCAACGGCTTCTTCAGGCGTCTGGTACCGTTGACCACGAAGTCGTTGCTTGATTTTTGGAAAAGTAAAAAAATCGTTAGGGCTTAAGTCTGGACTGTACGGCGGGTGTTCCAGAATTTCGACGTTTTGCTCTTTTAAAAACGCAATTGTTTGCCGGGCTGTGTGCGAGCTCGCATTATCGTGGTGCAGTCTTATACGACGTCTTGGGTTATTTTTTCGAAACTCGCCGATGACTTCTGGTAAACAGACAGTGGTATACCAGTCAGCATTAACCGTTTTACGATCCTCGAGCACGATGGTGGCAACGTGGCCACTTTTCGCCACAAACGTGGCGACCATTTTTTTCGAAGTGCTCCGTGAGCGTATTACTTTGGTTGGTTTTGGCTCATCTTGGAACACCCAAACAGTCGACTGCTGTTTAGAATCGGGATCGTAGGCATATATCCAAGATTCGTCACCACTGATAATGTCGTAAACATGTTTCGAGTTTCCTTGGTTGAATTGCCGCAGAGTTTTACGACACCATCGAACGCGAGCCGTTTTTTGGTCTTCACTGAGTAAATGTGGTATCCAGCGTGAGATCAACTTTTTTAGGCCTAAGTGATCATGCAAAATACTGTGAACACTGGTCCCTGAAATACTTAAGGAAGCTTCTATCTCACGGTATGTCGCATGGCGATCTTCGACGATCAGTTGCCGTACAGCATCAATGTTCTCCTGGGTTACGGCTGTTTTTGGTCGACCTTCACGATGTCTATCACCAAGACTAGAGCAACCACGTTGAAATTCTAAATACCAGCGTTCCACAGTCCGGAGGCATGGTGCTTTATCATTGAAAACCGTAGTCAACTCTTCGAAGCACTGAAGTCGCGTTAAGCCCCTTTTGAAGTTGTAAAAAATTATCGCACGTAAATTTTCCTTCGAAATTTCCATTTTCACAACTGACTTGTCAACTTTGAACGAACGCTGTACTAAAACGGTTGGGCCGATTTCGAGTCATTCTTTTGTTTTCGAATTCTAAATTCAAATATTTTAAGATGACACTAGTTCTTTTTTATGCAATCACGGGAGGTTTGCAAACGACAGAACTTAAAAGGCAGCCCTCGTATCTAACTAATCAAGATAGATTTAAGGTTAGACAACTGTCGACAAAGTAGTAAAAGTCGACTAGCATTCCAAATAAACTAAATATATTTATGAAAATATCTTAATAATGTAGCAGCCAATTTAACACATTAAAACTCAATATTTAAAATAAATTAATACGTTAAATAATCATACATACCTTGTTTCTGAATATCCATTACAAAAACAAATCACAACAAAGAAATTTTCCGGTAATATAGGGCAAAACAACGAGCGGTAATTGCGTGAGTCACTGATAGCACGAGTCGCGAGAAGAAATAGCCCACCTTTCGATAACAATATCGGAATGAGGGTAATTAGCAAAATGGATCTTTTTATATTTTCTGATTGTTTGGACATAGTAGACGTCAGAATAATTAGTAATGTCAATAAATTTGACATATTTATTTTTAATTTTTGTCATATGATAGAAACCAGTGTGCGGTGCCTAGGAGCTAAAAGTTGGACCGAGTTAATTAATTGTGGTTTAATAGTTTAATTAATAGTTTTCATGTAATTTCTCGCGTAAAGGTAAAGTATGCTCTACCTACTGTGTAAAATCTATACTAATGTTATAAATAAAGCTGAAGAGTTTGTTTGTTTGTTTGCTTGAACGCGCTAATCTCAGGAACTCCTGGTTCGATTTGAAAAATTCTTTCAGTGTTAGATAGACCATTTATCGAGGAATGCTATTTTTGCATTAGGCTATAATATCATACTCAAAGAAACCGAAGCGAAGCGAGGGCAGGTCGCTAGTATTTTAATATGACACGTTATCCCTTATAAGGTTGTCTGGAAGAGATCGCTTATCAGCGATAAGACCGCCAGTTATTTTTAATCGTATTGTTTCTCTGTAATGTTTTTGTTTGGTGTACAATAAAGTGTTTTGTATTGTATTATAGTTTTGTGGCCATTTGCACACAAACCATTTAATACCCTGATGGATTAGAAAGTCACAGGTTTCCTTATAGGATGTTGTTAGTGTTTAGTCACTTTTGTGCAATGAGGTATTTATCCCGGTCAGGAGGACCAAATTGACCAATCAAAAGTTAGTACCTCTGGAACAAGCTCATACGGGTCTTTATTCTGAATCGGTGTTTTCATTGTTTTATTTAAATATTAGCGATAATCCCGCGTTTTTTTTGCGTAGAATTCGTTTATTGTTTTTTCCCTCATAAAAAACATGTGTTAATCCAGGATATGGACTATAAATGCGTATTTCATTCAAACATTCAGCTACTTATGTGTCATTGAGGGACAACATCCCAACGTTTGTCGTTACCTCATGTAAATCAAAGTTCACAATATCCTCAGTTCCATTGCGATACATTGCGTCGCTGCAAGAGCTCTCGGCTCAAAAACGTTAACTGTTAAAACAACCCGTCAATGGATTGGTACAAGCATGCGGGCTATAAAGAAACTAAGACTTAAGAGTTGAGAAGCACTGCACTCTTGATACGAGCTTGGCACTAACGCCACTAACACACGATCGGATAGGCGGAGAGGCCGCGTCATCGGTTCGTTAGCCGGGTCGCCTCGAGTGGTCATCATCGTTCCTCTTGCCACCTTGGTGTTCAGATTGCTGTTTACAAGTCTAATGCCATTATGCGGAGTATGTAAGCCTTGCCTTGGTCCTGTCTCTCTAATTCAAGTATCACAAGGACAGATAAGAACAAAGCATAGCTTAAATGCTCCACCCCAACTGTGGCTGTCATTCAACAGAAGAATAAGAAGAAAAAGAAGAAGTAGCTACTCCACGGTTACTACACGTTAATTAATAAACTTACACTTGTAAACTGTGACATCGATATCTCTTCTTTTTTTATTTATTAGCCTCTTTGGGTGTCCCATTGCTGGGCAAAGGCCTCCCCTTTTTTCCGCCATTCATCCCGATTGAGTGCATGCTCCCGCCATTTGCTTTGAAACGCGTTTAAGTCGTCCCGCCATCTTCGTTATGGTCTGCCTCTGCTCTCTTACCTACGTTAAATTTCTATAGTATAGTTACATTAGTTACTGTTACTAAGTACATAAGTCAGATGATTGTCTTTATAAAGAATACTATGCAACTTAAATCTATGTAATAATGGGTTAACATTGAATGTCTGATTGTTTTTCAATAATTATACCAATACAGCCATCTCAGTATTAATTTCACTCTTGTTTTTCATATCGCTCTTCCCACATTCCATCCATCTCTTTCCATCTATCATTAGTATCATTACCCATGTATAAAAAAAAACATAGTTGGAATATAGCCATCGCCGGGAGTTCGGGACCAATCGGAACAAAGCTCGTGGTTCAGCGGGTCAATTTCGCTAACGACGGCGATACCGAAGCGAGTACGTTAGCTGGCGTGAACAGCAGTCACGGGTTTCACGGTCATTGTCAATCACTTCTCTTGCTGAAACGACTTTAATCTTTTGAAAGATTAACTCGCTTACGGTTTAGGTTTTATTTAGTATTAGAAAGGCATTATTGTCTGGATAATACCATGCTTGACAAGTTTTTGGTGGCAACCAGCCTCTATTTAATATTTAAAAAAAAACCCGGCCTAGGCCTTCAATTCCTTTACAGTTCTCTCGAGTTGTTCCGTTCCGCCCGCAACGTGACACTTTGAAGCCAAAAATAACTAACATAACGCCAACATTTCATTGCTTGTTTGAGAAAAGTATATTACTCGAAAATGTTGTAACAGTACACGCATAAGCCGATTCGAATGGTCTTACCGTATCGCATTGAACCCAAACGGCATCATCACACAATGGACCTAATACTGACAAGGTCGCGTATTTGTGATCGCATCTGACCGTCCAATCAGTAAACTAGCTAGTAAATAGTCACACAATAGTACGGTAATGTAACGCTTCAATGAAACTTATCTCCTTTAACGGAGGACAAAAGAGGCAATCCTTAAAAACCTATAAGTGCCGATTTTTTTACGAAACGGTATCTTTATTATACGTATAGAGATATTCGAAATATTGATTTAAGTTGACAAAATTAAAAAGATTCATTACAAAAATCCGTTCGATTTAAGAACACTCTGAAATGAAATATTAGATTTGAACAAGTTTTGATTACAGTAGAGACATTTTGAAAAACTGCCTGTTTAAATTCTGCTCATCCGAATCAAAACTTATGTTTTTAACATCCTGAGCATTTCATTAAGTGCTTACGTGCCAAAGTATAAACTTTCTGCTTAAATTCTGCTGGTCCGCGAGTCTACTACGAAACGAGATATACTTTATGCTGCCATTAACGTTAATAATGAGTTTGGTATTAAACAACCTGCGGAGTTACCTGTTAGCCTTATTGAAATTTACATCGCAACTTTTTTTAATTGGAAATTCTAACCTCGTCCCTTTTTTTGCTATAAGGTAAGTCCCTGTCTTATTCTGAAAACGTGACGTGATCTTCATCTTCATGATAAAAACCTAGCGTAAAGTAATATGAAAAACTCATGAGCTTAATAATTACTCTGTAAAGAATCAAATGTTCTTACTTCCGCTGTCTAACTTTTAAAACATGATAAAGCGTTTTTCCCGAGCTTGCTAATTACAATAAGAAATTAATTATTCATTCCAAGTCTTTTTACTTGAGAAAAATTAAGATGGAACGCCCCGTCAGTTCCTCGCGTCGTGTACGCCTTTGTTGCCGGGAAATATTTTCTTTGCTCTGAATATTGATAAGCATCTGGTGTGGATCACGTTTCTTATTTTCTTTTCCAACATTTTACGGATTAGACGCATATTAGACTTGACATGAGCTGAGGATGTGTGCTTAGGAGTTATTGCGTTGTTGCATTACAGTTAGTAATGGTTTTTTTACTTTGCGTACTGTCTGGACTGGTCCGTTTCATATCATATTCTCGCACCATCAAACGTTATCTTGATTCTTACGTTTAAAGTACCATCCCTTAGTGCCATTTGTTAATTGAAGAGCATTTATAAAAGGTCATGAACTCGCTAAGCGGATCTATTATGTACTGAAAGTTGGAGGTATTAACAGAGGTATCTGTGCAGTATGCATTACATATTTAATTACAAAACAGAAAACCGCCTTCAAAAACGCAAAAAAAACTACTTTAAAATGGTAGATGTATTCAGTCCAACTGAAGTCGGCTTTTAGGTAAAAATATTGTCGTCGCTGACTTCAGTTTTATTTTATACTTACTAACTTACTAAAACAACGCATTTACTTGAGAACCTTCTCCTTTTTTGAAGTCAGTTGAAAAGTAATTCAAACTTGTACAATCGTACCGCTCTTCAAATTCGACGGTTCATTCAGCTGTCTACATTAGAGCAGGCACAATTATTTTTCGTTTCCCGCTCAATCCCATTCTAAATACTCTATACTCAGCTTGTATGGGACACATCCCAAGGTGAATCATTATTATCGACACAAACCAGCGTAGGAGTCGAGTACTGTTACACTAGAGATGTTTGCTTTCGGTGTTACGCCGTATTTGCCGTGAGAAGCTCGCTGTTTGCAGATGATTATGGGTACGGGTTCGGAGGTAGTAAATTGTGCACACACAACGAGTAAACATGCATATTCTCTCGATATCTGGTGAGTTTACTGGAGATTGTTTGTGCAAATGCAACAGTCTAACATAATGGCTTCAGGGTGGCTAATGGTTACCCATTATCATTGCGAATAGTTAGCATGATTTGTTAAAATATCTTTTCTACAGAAAGTAACTGTTAGTGTAGAGGCCCGATTTGCAAATTTTATAACCAACTAAAAAAATCTCGTGTCTCTAAACTGCGTAGAATTCATTTATCCCGCGCGAGAACTGTGGTGTTCTAGGATTTCGAGTAGCTATATTCGAAACAATAGTGTAGCTTTGATTCAGTTAAATATTCGGACCTACACACAAACAAATTTTACCTTTTCGCATATCTTCGGTGTCACTTGCTGTTTCACTAACTTATACGAATTGTATATCGTCTATCCCAACGAACTCTTCTCTAAAACCTATATTATACCTAATACTACCTATCTGATTCATATTGTCGCTCGTTCTTATTCTGCTACGGCAGCTATTGCGTTATATTGATCGACTGTTTCATTCCCTTCATAATCTTTCTGCCCGACTGCACTAACCGCCTTGACACCTACAGTACAAATGGCAATTTAATGCCCCCCCCATTCGGAACCCTAAACCCCGGTATTTTGGGGGAAACTAAATTGATGATTGTCCATTGAGAGTAGTGGCTTTGAGAAATGTCAGAGACACTTAACTGTGATGTATTATTTGTTGTCTTCGTTATAATGTCTTTATTTCTGATAAATGTAAAACTTTTTAATGTAACATTGATTTTAAAGTTGTGTTTATTATTATAACTCTTTCGATGTAATTTTTTTTTTTCCACATAAAGTCAATTAAGTGTGCCAATTCCAATCACCTTGAAGTGTTTTATAGTACTCTAGACAGTAGTCTAGGTTAAGCTTTGAGTTAATATGTGAGCTCAGTTTTCGTAAATATGGCATTCGCAAATAATGTTTAAGCTATTCGAAACTTCTTTTTTAACTTACACCTTTTTCCTCTATTTATCTTACTGAAGCAGGGCGTGACCGTTGTTTGGGCACATTATATAATATGTAAGTACTAGCTTCAGCCAGCCACTTCGTCCGCATAGAATGTCTCATCCCACGGGAACCGTTACTTTTTCCGAGATAAAAAGTAACCTATGTTACTCAGGGATAATGTAGTATTCTAATGGCAAAAGAATTTTTGAAATCGGTCCATTCGTTTTTGAGTTTATTTGTTACAAACATACAAAAATACATATCTTTCCTCTGTATAATATTTAGTGTAGTGTAGATTTACGTATTAAGTATATCTTTGTCTTCGTTTTTGTGTAGTGATGGTTTAATGCATTATTTCAAGGTTACGTATCAGAACGCCTAAAATTAATAAGCCTAATGTATCATAATCCCTAAAAGTTCATAATACCTAATGGTCTTTTTTATTGAAACCGTATTTTTTTTCAGGATTGTTATAAAACTAACCTAACCTAACCTAATGAGTTCTATACAATGGCATTTTAAAAAATCCTGAAAAGTTTTCGGTTTCTGTAAAAAACACCATTAGGTATTATGAACGTTTAGGTATTATGATACATTAGGCTTATTAATTTTAGGCGTTCTGATACGTAACCTTATTTCAAAGCGAACTGCTTGGAAATACGTTTCGATGTACTAGAATTGATTACGTATCACAGAGGCGATAAAACGATATATCTTGCAAACAATTGGCAAAATCTCAATTATCTTTGGATTGATGTTCATTGTAGCATTAAAAGCGACACGACATTGTAGCGACATCGTCTTTAAAGAGTAAAGACCTTTTCTTACGTAAATCACTTGAGAGATGCTGTCTAACCGCAACGACGCACTCTAGGGCACTTTGAAAATTGAAGTTCGAAAATACGTTATCTCCATCCCTTTCTCCCGATTTAGTCTCAATTGACGTGTGAAACATATACTCACGCCTTCATTCTCAGATTGGGGTAGACAGAGCTACAGAACTACCATCCACTGTAAAATCTTGTCGTAATTCTGTAACCACATTTTGCACAATCTGGTTAAAAGATGTTTATCATGTGTATATTAGTAGGCATATCTGGGCATTTATAACACTTCCCGCCGCACTCAGACTTATTTATTAACTTCAAGTTGATTTTAGTGACGGTATTTCATACACATGTTTGAGTTTAATGTCTTTAAAATGTCTCAGACTTGACAAACACAAAAATTGAATTTTTTTATGCCTTTCCGTGCCTTTTGCCGGCTTAGAATGGTGCCACTCCATGTCTTCCCGTGGAAGTAAGAGGCGGCTAAGGGAATACAGGCTTGGACAGTAGTCTGAGACATTTTAAAGACATTGAACTCAAATATGTTTATGCAATATCGTCACAAATCGACTTGAAGTTAATTAATAACTCTGAGTGCGGCGGGAAGTGTTATAAAGGCCTAGATACGTTGTAGCCTAATAACAATGTAAATACAAACTTTTGCAAGGCTGTTTGTTATCACATTCTCGAGATATCGCTTCTATGATGATATCACTTAATAATATTGACAGGGACTATTGTGTGCAGTTATCTGATAAAGCAAATAGGGCAATAATCGTTGCGGAAACTGAAAAGAAAGCAAACTTGGCTTGTGTATGGTTATTAGCATTCATTGTTTTGAAGATGGTTTGTTTTTTTTTTGAGGACAAATTATAACTAATCTGCGGGCCTAGTATGACTGCGTCTATATCGCGTGTCAACTGTGGATAAAGCATCCGTCACTTTTTGACACGTGTACTTATTTATCTGTCAGAAGGTGACGGATGCCTTATCCAAAATTTATCACGCGATAAACGCAGCCATATTAGGTCAGTAAACTATATAGTTTTTGACATGTATTGTTAACGTTATGATAGCTCTTATTTACTTTACATTAAACGCGGCGACAATACGATAACATGTGAAAAGCAACATGGATTTGAAAAAAAAAAAGTTTATACGTGACAAATATTGAATACGATTCGTGACAAAATGAACATAAAAGCATAATAAAAAAATTGTGTGTATAATTTTTCACATTGGAATAAAGCCCCTGAGTACAACAACAATAGGCTATTTTTAGCTTAGTACATTGGTTACATTTTACTAGTTTTCTATACGAATTTCGTACTAATAATCGTACTGTACTGTATATTCTGTTTGAACAGATCAGTATAAACCACAGCCACGAACCACTAAATCACAGATACACCTACAAATCTAACCGAGACTGGAAGTGGCGCGTATTTATTTGCTAACTGTACGCCTAATGGCGCAGTTAAGCCTGCCCACTCAATTTCTAAAGAGAGCTCCACTGATACAGCACCATCGGCTGAACGGTGATTTGGAGCGGTATTCTAGAAATCTAGAAATGCGATCTGTAGGTTAAGAGACCACTGCAATGTATGCTTTTTATTGGGTACTAAAATACGAACAATTTGAAATGGGACAATAGGATGTATATCTTCGTCTAGTAACAAGTCAACGTTTTTAATTGTTATTATTGACAGTGGTCCAAATTCATCATTAATTTGTATTGATATTTTATATATTTACAAAGGCATATCTTAATGGCGGATATTTGCAATGTCTTTTCAAGGAAATGTCATGGAATTGCGTTGCCAACGCTGCGGACACGATCAGAATCTTGCTTATGTCATAAATGTCAATGTTTGTGAGCATCACTACATTTAAAATGTGTTACTATATACCCTTCAACGACTGAACTGATGATGTTATTTGATATATGTCAAGCATAGAACAGAACAGGATACTTTTTATCCCGGAGAGTTGTTGTTGAAGTAGAGATGAATAAAGTTCCCGTACGAAGTTGCGGAAACAATTTGTATATAAAACAAGCCTCACTGCATGGTGAAGCGTAACCCTATGTTACTGAGAGAAAGGACGCAAACGTCATGTATCATGATCACCAGTGATCGTAATAATAATTGTAGAATAAAAAAGCCTAATACGCTTGTTTATTCTGGTGTAAATGGAATAAGAACATGCTCCTTTATCACATATGCATGAATGAACATGGGCAAAGTATAACTAAATTAACGTAACAGTTAAAATAAGTGCTAACCTCAGTTATCTAAGCTGGCCTTAACGGTATTATGGTATTATGAATTAATGAGATAAAGGTTACTTTACTCAAAGCACTGTCATTCTTATTATTGTTCTTTTAAACAATATGCGGTTGCGTTTTATTAATTAATGCAAGTGTTTTGAGAGAATGATTGAATAGTGTTTGAGAAATGCTATTCACATAATATATAATCCATATTGCTTGGAATACTTAGCAAATTATGTTACCTGATAACGTAGAGTTCGTGACGATCGGCTCTTGGCCTACGAACTATAATGGCCCGACTGAAAGACGAATCGAAACAGATACTAGACATTAGACAACACAACGTGGCATTAATATCGTCTTGGCATGGCATGTGTGATTGTAAAGCTCAAATAGTTTATTTGGAAACTCTAGTTAAGTTAGTTAACTCTAGTAGTTTTATTTATTTGTGGCCGTCTTTTCTTGGGTTTTAAGCTTTCCAAATTTCGTTGAAATCCGTTCAGACAGTTATTTTACATTTATAATTATAGTAAGGATACTAGTAGCTCAGTACATCCGACCACTAGCTAGGAAATTGTGCATCTAAGCCGTCCCATGCCGGCATCTCCACACACTCTCGCTCGCCATACCTCTGATTGAGAGAAAGGATTGATGAAAGACATCAATCCTTTCTAAATGACCAAACCATCTTAGCATTCCCGTTTCGATCTTTGTCACTACATCTTTTAATTCACATCGTTCTCGTATGTCGACAATACTTTAGTTTATTAGAAAACACAATAGTAGTAATGCGGGGTGCCACTGGACACTCGAAAGGTACAATAAAGGTAATTGATTCCTAGACCATTTGTAATCAATCAAAACGTAAGAGACTTCTTATTATTTTATTTACAGTGTCACTTTGACATAATCCACAACGGTCTAGGAATCAATTTCGTTGACTGTACCTATATTGCTACTAAGTCTAAGGAAACAAGACTAAGATAACTGTAGGCGTCAATAAACATGAAAATTTGCTAATTACACTGAGCTGACCTATTTGATTTGTGGTTTGGGTGCGCTCCAAGCTGTGGTAACTCAGAATCTGGAACAAAACACGTGATTGTTAAAATAGTAAGCTATCAAGGTTATACTTGTTTGATGACTGACACAAATTTCGTCTTGAGTAAACTTCATCTTTAGATCCTACGCCTACACTTGTCCCAAAAGGAACTTGACCGTATTCTGATCACTAACAATCATCATCTGCAAACCTCTTGTTTTCTATCAAGTTAGGGAAAGTGATAGCAAGCTAAAACATCAAAAGTCAGGACCTAATTGAGAACGCACACCCTGACATGTGCTAGGTACGCTCAGCCGGAACAATTCATACTTGCCGGTTAATATTATTTGCATGGAGTTTAAAAATGTATGCTTATGAGAATCAGTCGTGAGATTTAAGTAAAAGCGTCCTTAAATTCCTTTGTAATATGACAGAAAAACACATTGCTAAAATGTTAAGTGTTACATATCTATTGGTCGTCCAGTGAAAAATTGAAAAATCCTAAAATATATTATTTACAACGACAAAAAATCAGAATCATTCTAAAATCTGGAGTCCGTGGTTTTCTTAATAGTAATCGACTTCGTATTTTGTCGGATAAGTTCGTATGTATCTTTCTAACTCAGTTGTTGATAGGTACTAACTAAATGAGAAAGCTATATAAGACAAGCTTATCTTACAGATTAAGAGTACGATTGATTATACGCTACTAGCCTACTAGTTGTTTCCTGCGACTCCATCGACTCATAAGGTTGTTGGTCGTTATTCCTTCGACTACTAACAAATTATCCGGAATTAAAAGTACCCTTATGTCCTTCTTTAAAGTTCAAGCTATATTCATTGCAAATTTCATTCAAATCTATATAGTCTAATTCTAAAATCGTAACAAAAAAGTTACTGTAGCACTTGCAATATTATTATGAAATTGTAGATATCTATACCCAAAAGTTTGCTCCACTAACCAGCTGAACATCCCATCACACTTTCAAATCCTATAGAACCATACAAACCATTTTTAAATGCAATACCCTTACCATAAGTTGAATGCCCTGGTCATCACAGTATTCTTATAGAGTGCGAGGATCAGAAGATTTCGATTCGCTAGCGAGTACGTACGTAATTGTAACTCATGGTGTCACATTGAAAATTGCCAGTTACTTATCGAAATGTTGTTCGCAGGTGACCCACAAGACTTCGGGAAAGGTGATGGTGCTGAAGATGAACCAGCAACGCGCCAACCGGCCCAACATGCTCCGGGAGGTGCAGCTCATGAACAAACTGAAGCATCCTAACATACTCGGGTAAGCTGGCCATAACGCTCAGGTAAAGAGGGGGTTTTTGTACGGTTTTAAACAAGCCCAAGTTTGTCGTAACTGCTACGCATAAATCGCAAGGATTCGAGCGAACTAAGCTATTTTCAGAATCTTCATAATTCAGAATTTTCGAAATCAGGTTTAAGAAAAGGGTATTTTTATAATTATTTCAATGTATGAGCCTTTTTTAATAATAATATCACAGGCATGGCCATCATCTTCGATTTTGAAAATTGTTGTTAAGTTATGGCACTTGTCCCACTGCTGACGATGACTGGGAAGCGAGTAGAGCCAGCGATCAAACATAAATATATGTCTCTTTTATTGACACTTTGTCGCTAGTGCTAGCTAATCACTTTGTCGCCGGCAGTGGTAGTAGTGTCTTACAGACTCACGATACTGATAAAAATTGCAGGTGCTCTCCGGTTTTGCGCATCTGGCGAAAAATATAACGTGATACTTCAAGTAATAAATCATAAAGCAATAACTTTATACAGCCATACGGCTTGAAAGATGAATTGGCAGAGCCCCTGCAAGTAGCTCCTATAAAAATATACTGCCAACGGAAACGGCGACTGTAAAGCCAAAACCGTCTATCGAGAGGGCCGCCGCCGGCCAATTAATTCTCCAGAAAAATAGTATGTGACCATACGTATTTTATGCGTTTTGACTTCCGTTGTTGGTTTCTCAAGTGCTGTGGTGTGGACTCCTTTCTCTCTTCTTCAACCTGTCGCCACCCAATGCTAAGTGTAGGTCTCTAATGCACGCCATCCCTTTCGTCCTTGAGCCTTCCTCATCCAAATCCAACTGACTGATCTAGTGTTTTTTTTCCTTTTGTCGAATTTTCTTCTTCTCATGGTGCCTCTCCGATTGGCATAGATTGGTTTGATCTCCTCTGTACATCTTGCGAAGTTTAACAATTAGGCAGCACTCGCTGTTCCTGTCTACTCCCTCCGCGCCAAGTTCATACATTTGCGGTTTATGAACTTCGCACTTGCGCTTCGGAATGTGTAAATCAAGTATAAGAGAATCTTTTGGTATTTTAAGTTCGAAATTGTTTATACCACACTAAACACAAAACTTACTTACATAGTTGATACATAAGTATTTAAATAAATAGAAAACATCCAAGACTCCGAATTAGATACTCGTGCTCGTGGTTTGAATTTATTCTTATTTGCAATTTAATCTTTATCATGACAACGGCCTCTATTCTACTGGGTGAATAAGAACTATCGTAACGTTGACAATACGATAACATGCCAAAGGCTGTGAACAAGAGTTATAACGTTGACATAAACCATTTTCGAAAACTCTTGAAATGTATTTTAGAATAGACATAGCACTCGACGCGACCGTTCGCCAACTTACTTCAATCCTATACATTTTCGATAACGATAGGGTTTAGAGAATTTTACGGTATGAGGCCACTTATTTTGGGTAACTTATCTATACAGTCCTTGTCTTATAACCTATTAGCGACCCGCCCTCGCTTCGCTTCGGTATATGTGAGTTTTCTGTAACACCCAATAACCTAGAATTTATTATACATACAAACCTTCCTCTTGAATCACTCTATCTATTAAAAAAACCGCATCAAAATCCGTTGCGTACTTTTAAAGATCTAAGCATACATAGGGACAGACAGACAGCGGGAAGCGACTTTGTTTTATACTATGTAGTGAAGAATGTGTTCTTGTTTCAATCCACCCACAGATCAAGGTGCTGCACGTAACGCAGGATTATGCTTGCTAATTTCGTCACTACGATAAAAGTAATAGTGCCTTTGTTGGCTTGCCAAATAATTAACATTTTATTAGCCACATTATAATACTCATTTGTTATGTAAATGAAGGTAATGGCTGTTATCATTACATCATTACGCTTTATAATGTTGCTTATAGATTAAAATAAATGCTAAAGAGCCTGCTGAAAAACTAACATAAACTAAACCTAGATTTAGAATTCTCAAAATGACAGTTCTCTTATGCAACGTGCGTGTGATTTAAATTATAAATGGAGAAAAATGCGAATAGAAAAAAGAGAAGAATAAATGAGTGTGGTAAAATTTATGAAAGTCAAAAGACAAAGCCAAAGACATTTATTGTTAGAACATAGTAATTATACAGATCTTCGTGGAACAGGGTGTGCTTACGTTCTACCTTAATTAGACATGCAATGTTATACAAATCGGTTTTCATCAAGGAACTCCCGAACGGAGTAAAAACATTTTCCCAATAGCCAGGGAAAAATGCGAATGGAAAATACGCTTCAGGAAATAATTGGATTAAAGAAAATGATCCAACCAATCGCCTACGAGGCCACTTACAATCAGTAGGCCTGTGTGCTCGTATGCCTTAATAATAATAATAATAGTATCTCTTTTCAAAAGGAACCCAGTTCTTTACATTGCCTTCTTGGTACAGTCAAGGAATTTAAGACTGCGCCAAGCGTCCAGTGGCGCCCTCATTACTTTTATTGTGTTTTCTAATTAACTAAAGTATTTTCTTGAAATTGGACGAAATTTGTTTGTACTACAAATGAAAACACAACTTATAGGGTATATCATATAGTTTAATAACAAATTCACCTTCGAGTTATTAACTTAACGAAAAAAAGTGGCCACCTTTTCCCGTTAAGCTGACTACTCATAGGGCAATTGTTATTAAACTTTGTTACGTATCCCATAAATTGTGTTTATACTTGCGCTACAAACACATTTTGTTTGGTTCCAAGGAAATTCGTTAGTTAATTAGAAAACCCAATAACAGTAATGAGGGCGCCACTAGACGCTCGGCGCAGTCTTAAATCCTAGTCCATTTTGGACTATGTCAAAGTTTTTTTTTTATGCCATAGAAAAGACAAACAAGCACGCAGGCCACCTGATGGTAAGTGGAAACTGTGACCCATAGACATTCGCATTCACAAGACTGCAATGCAATCCTAAGACTGTAAATGCGTTGCCAACGCTGAGGACTAAGATGGAATGCCTCTAGGCTAGTCATTTCACCGGCTGTCTTATCCCCAAACCGGAACATAACAATGCGAACACTACTGTTTGGCGGGGGTTAATGGATAAGATGGTGGGAGCGATCCGGACGGACCCTGCACAAGGTCCTACCACCCGCAAAAAGTGACGTAATCAATCAAAACGTAAGAGACATCTTATGGTTTTATTCACAGTGTTAATTTGACATAGTCCAAAGTGGACTAGGAAATAAATACCGTGACTGTATTAAAATGTGTAAAATGATTAGCAATTTATTCGGAGTAATAAAAATTGGACTAAGTGGCTCGTAACTGGTTTTTGCTAATTTGAAAAGGAAATTAAATTAGTGTCAGAGCTTCTAAGTTGAGCCTTGGAATTATAAATGAGGGTTAATATTAAACTCCATTAAAGTTTTAAGAGCAAACGACGTGAAAAATACGGCTTGAGTTTTTTTTATAGCCAATGAGAAGAGGTTTTAAACTTCTTTTAACAGCAGTAATATTTTTAGCAAATTGTAATGAAAGTAGCTGTTACCCGCGACTTCGCCTGCTTAGAAGTCGTTTATCGCGAGTAAAAAGTAAGTAAGTAAGTTTTAAGGTATTTCCACCCCAAATTTCATCGAAATCGTTTAGCCGTGAAATTGTAACAGACAGACAGAGTTGCTTACACATTTATGGTATTAGTATGGATTACTAGCACAGCCATTTCAACTGACCATCGATTTTAGATCGATCAGACTTAATCCGAGATTAGTCTATACAAATTCGGCGTTAAATCTAGGTTTAAGACCTTACTTTCGTGTGGTCGAATATGCCAGCTCAAACCATGCCATGAAAAAAACTTCGTGGCATGGCTTGTAAAAACGAATTATCATTTGGTGATAGCATTAATGCTATATAAAGTCATAAATTTTAAATCAATCCACCTATGGCGAAATGGACAAGAGTTTAATAAAAATGTAATTTTGCCCATGTGGTTGCCGGGTTAGAATAGTGCCACTCCATATCTTCCCGTGGATGTCGTAAGAGACGGCTAAGGGAATAAAGGCGTATAGTACTGTTAGGCGATGGACTTGCAACCTGTCACTAATACACTGGTAAACATCTTAGCCTAAGTGTGCAAAATGTGGTTACAGAATTATCAACAAGTTTTTAGAGTTGTTGGTAATTCTGTAGCTCTGCCTACCCCACTCTGGGAATAAAGGCGTGAGTTTATGTATGTATGTATGTATATAATTTTTGCTCCCATACATAATTACATACACTTTTGAACCCAATACCCTATTTGCTTCTTACAGTCGGATAATAAATGTAAATGTGCTGTAAAGTGGCCACACATGCTGCTTCTTGGCCCTATAGACGTTATGACCTTATGACACTTATGACACCTTAGTAATTTGTGAGACAAGATTTACCGTCATTCCTAGAATGTTATTTATGTTTCACTGGAAGTTATATGACCTGAGAAACTAATCTAACAGAAGTCACAAGGTCATAGGGTTTTGCAATAGTTTCTATGTTTACGACTGGCAGCCTGTCCCGACTTCGTCCGCGTTGAACAATTACCTATCTTAATATAGAGCAAACAACAACTGTTCAACTGGTATAATGTACAGATGCAGATGTAGTGAATAATCCTTTCCCATCGTTTTTGGTCGGATAACTTCGTGTTTATCTTACTTTCTCAGTTGGCTTATTGATGGGTACTGAAGCTAATTGAGAAAGCTAGATAAATACGAACTAATCCGACAAAAAACGATGGGAAAGGATTATTCACTACATCTGTACCTTTCTAATAGTGAAAGATTTTTTTTAAATAGCTGCCTCTACGTAGGTACACTCAAATTTATAAAATTCGCACTCTCTCTTTATAATAGGCTACCTTTGTTTCAGCGAAATATGTTTGCCAAATTGTATCGTTTCCCAACCGTTCTAGAACTGTGCATATCGATGCCTATCGATGTGATGAAAATTCGGTGAAGTAGAACATTCTATGAAATGTGTGTCGTTGATTGAAGGGTAGACCGTCAAATAAAGGACATTGTATTAAGCAGCGACCACACCAATGCTTAAAAAATGGTGACGGTACGGAATCGCAGGGACGCGTCGTATTAGCACCGTTTTTGACGCACGCTCCCCACACCGCTGCTTAACGTTGCGTATATCACGGTACGTCAAAATTGACGCCATGTTATTACTATGACACATTCTTTAGTTTACGCACCGTCTGCGAATTTTGAGCACCGGTGTGGAGAGCATGCGTCAAAAACGGTGCTAATACGACGCGTCACTGCGTTTCCGTACCGTCACCGTTTTTTAAGCATTAGTGTGGTCGCTGCTTTATAGCAAGGGATTTGTTATGTAAGCTGTATGCTGAAAACTATAAATGATTATGTTTAGAGAAACATTTTATGTGTAGAATCAGTAATGTCTCCCACCAGTCTTATACATTCCGAGTGAAAGGTTTAATTTGGCCAGAACATCCATTCATAGCCAATACACAATTGATCGATTGATTCAAAACAAAAAACGAATTGACAAATATCGTTGTCATTGGCGACTTATATAAAAACAAACAAAGAACAGTAACCAAAGTGCACGCAAGTCATCAGCCAAATGACAGAGAAAACAAAAACTTTGTTTTATTAAGAAAGGAATTGAACTGAAGAGGCTATTGTTTGGATCGTCCGTTTCGTAATAGTTGCGCTCTAGGAAGATGAAAAGAGTTGTTATGTTATAAAACTTTTAAAGCAAACCGCGAGGGACCGACGACAGGAATTAAGTAACAAAAACTAAATCAATTCTGGGTCATTTCGTCATCTGGTCTCGTGTTTTGCGGTTTGGTGGGCATCTGAGGTGGTTCAGGTGGGAATTCAGTTACATTATTAAATTGCATAAGTTGGTGAGGTAATTAAGATACATACTGAGATTGAGAGGCTATAAACATTACAAAGTAACCTGAATAATAAAAACACTTGGTATTTGGCTTTAGCTTGTAAAGATTCATTTTCATTCCCCGATAAAAAGAGGTGGACATGTAAGGTGTGTATCTGTGATTTGGACGAGGTTTATTTAGAAAGTTGGTTTAACAGGGCTAGTTCATAGCTAGGTTTCGTGAAAATCGGTTGGGCAGGATAGAAGCACTGAAATAAGAGAGGTTTTTTATCTATTAATTACCTAGTTATCAGTATAAAAACTAAGACACTGTAAACACTATAACCCAAGCTTATTTACTGATGATTAATCCAAAGCCAAGGCTTAACTTTTTCAAACTTTATGGATGTGGAGATAGCATTATATTAGAAATCCCTCGTACTGAGCAGCGTGAGCAATAATATATTGATTTATTCTCGGCTAGGCGTACAAGCAGTTTTTCCCGACGAATTTCCAATAACGGAATGGAGAGCAACGTTTTTAATCTTTCATATACGGTCAGAGCGAAATTGAAAATTTGTTCACTTATAGACGGAAGTTATTGGATTGATGGAACTTTAGAAACGTTGCGAATGCTACTAGCTAGGCGAAGAGATGAAAGCAATGTGATTTTTCATGAACTATATTTACTATGGCCCCGTTTTATTTACCCCCGTGTGGTTGCCGGGTTAGAATAGTGCCAGTCCATGTCTTCCCGTGGATATCGTAAGAGGCGACTAAGGGAATCAAAGTTTGTAGTATTGTTAGGCGATGGTCTTGCAACCTGTCACTACGCTGGTAAACATATTAGCCTAATTGTGCCAATTGTGGTAACAGAATTATCAACAAGTTTTTAGAGTTGTACGTAAGTCTGTAGCTCTGCCTACCCCACTCAGGGAACGAAGTGTATGTATGTATGTATATTTACTATGGAACTTATACTAATATTTCAAATGCGAAAGTAAATGTATGCATGTGTCCGTTTTCATGCCTAAACAACTGAACCGATTTCAGTAAATTTTTGTATGTAGATGGCTTAAACCTCTGAAAGTCCTGTAAGGACATAGAGTACTTTTTACCCGCGATAAACGACTTCTACGCGGACGCAGTCGTAGGCAACAGCTAGTTGTACAATAAGAAACAAAAGTGCGTAACGTCTTCTTTTAGAAATACAAGAGTTGCTGGTTGGTGGTAAATACAGGTCGATTCACAAGAGCTGGCTCGAATGGATTGGCCGTAGTGTCACTTGTGACTGTTTGAGTGCCGTTCTTATACAGGTGCCTCCTAATATTTTGTAAACATATTAGGAGGCCCCTGTATAAGAACGGAAAATATTTAGAGCTGTGTTTGAGATCGTCCTCGCCAATCATACCAATACAAGAATGGCTCGTTCTTCGCCTCGAATCCAAGAATCATGGGATTATGGTAGTTCTGAACCTGTGGAAGGCCTACATGGAGCCGAAGCCAACACGCAGAGGCCCTTTAGACAACTTTAATTTAGTAAAGTGATGGGATGCGACAACCAGTGATTGTCCCGGGTGCACATTATAGAAGTATGTATGCTGCCACGGAAAACTAGCAGTTGTAGAACTATTTAAGAAAGATGGGAACATTAATAATAGGCTATATGAATGGAATGATATGGATTGGTGGACTAGGCATTTGGTGAAACTATGACGCATGCATGGCCAATGCTAGTTACTTTGGTGGAAATGGCAGACGGTAACTCGCCAACTCAATGGAATGGGCCTCCCAAAATAGCCGCATATACAGAGAGCCAACAGTTCCAGAGAAGCTAAGGGTGCAGAGGTGCTTCTGAACTTTAAACGACCATAAGGTGCCTCGCCACTTATGCAGCACATCAGCATATAGCGCTTGCGACTCCGCTCCGACCGGCCATTGTAGGCAAACCAGGGGTGAGAGTCTGTTCCTCGCCATCGTATACTGCAGCGGGCCGGTGAAGGCAAACGTGAGGTGAGGAACAGGACCTCCACTTGGGAGCACTTAGGTCCGTGGTGTAACTACTCACCAATAAATGCGGCCTGACGATATTAATTGTTGACCTGGTTTTAAAAAGCTTATCGTACAGTCAGTAACAAATATATCTCCTGTGTGAACACACTCACAAATATCTTGGCTGGACTCCATTGTTATAGGAATAGAGCCGATGCCAAGATATTTTGAGTGTGTTCACAAATAAGATATTTTGCAGTTGACTGTATTTTTACTGCGAATTGCGACTACGGATTTGATTACTGACTTCGGATTTACTTACGTAGCTATGTGATGTGTCAGTAGATAGCCCTGGTTTAAAACGGAAAAACGAGCTCGATCTATTTAAAAACGAGCTAATTGGTTTGTTAATTGCGCGTGAAACCCCAAATCTATCATTAACTGTCATAAGATAACTTGCGGCCTAGTGATAATGCCAGGTCATGATAAATCTTTATTAAGTACATAGTTTTAAACAAAGTCGCTTCCCGCCGCCGTCGGTCCCTCTGTATGTATGCTTAGATCTTTCAAACTACGCAACGGATTTTAATGCGTTTGTTTTCATCAATAGATAGTTTTTTTTTTATCAAGACATCTTGTCAAATAAAATTCTGTTGTCAATTTTACCGTCAATCATTGCTGCTCAATCACTTTCTTCTTGTAGATTGCATATAAGTTCAGTTAAAGTGTTTATGAAAAAAAATAAGTGCTTGGTGTCATACTAATTATTAATTGAACTAACGGTCAAGTTCAAACTTAACCCTGTATGAGATGCTCTTAGGTCGTTGAAGATTTAGGCATTTAGGATTTGCATTGTTTTCGTCACCATCGACGTTGGCAAAACACTACCATTCTCAATTGTTTTATACTTGCTTTGTTTTTTTCCCTTTCTTTCTTTCCCTAGAAAAGCAAGAATATATTTGTAGAATCGTAAACAATTTTGTTTATAATTTTTTTACTTTTAACCCCGAGAGTCTAGAATCATCTATACTAATTTTATAAAGCTGAAGAGTTTGTTTGTTTGCTTGAACGCGCTAATCTCAGGAACTACAGGTCCGATTTGAAAAATTATTTCAGTGTTAGATAGCCCATTTATCGAGGAAGGCTATAGGCTATATATCATACTCACATACACCGAAGCAAAGTGAGGGCGGGTCGCTAGTACTACATATGAAGAGGAAGAGGCATACGTTCATTGAATACAAAACGGACACATTCCAAAATGAGTTAGTGTTGGATTTTAAAATTTGTAGCTGTTCGTATAAGATTTTCAATGCAAGAGCGAATTATTTTGGAATGTGTCCGTTTTGTATTCAATGAGCGATTGTGTTTAGTTTAGTAGACTAATGATAATGATAATAATATGAATAATATCGATGATGAATTCTACCGCGAAGGAGAGATTACCGCTGCGTGAGTTACAATTAGGGTTTCCAACCATACTTTATATTATAATAACGTATCCTACGTTATTTTGCTTCACTATGCTTTATACTTTTGAATGAAAAAAACGTATCGAAAATACTTTATTTCTAACTTAACGTGCGATCGCACCGCTGCTTAACGGACCATTTGTACTTTATTGTATTTTGTGCAAAGAAGTTTAAATAAATAAATAATAAATAAATATATTACGGTGCGTCAAAAACGGCGCCATGTTTTTACTACGCCCATCCTTTGTTTACGCAACGACACTGTATTTTACGCAGTGGTGGGGTAGCGCCTTTACGCGTGGAATGGATCGAAATTGATGACGAATGCAGAATCAAGACTTTTCTGAACGTGTGTGAAGTTTCATTACAGTAGTGCTAAGAGCACAAACAAGTATGTTTTCAAAGAAATAAATAAATTTGAAAAATATTTTTATTTGGAAATCTTTTTATTTTATACTCGTCAGACAGTATATACAGCCTGTGAGCACTTAGAAGTTGCTTCGGGTTTTACTTATCTTGCACACGCTCTTAAGAGCGTATGAGAGCGAGTGAGAGACAAGTACAAACCCGAAGCATCTTCTAACAGCTATGGCACTGTACGTTAAAAGATAAAAAATAAAAGATATTTATTCAGTAAGTAGGCCGCACGGGCACTTTTACACGTCAAGAATCTACCAGCGCTTCCCAAGAGGAGACCACTGCCGAGAAGAAACGCCGCAAGAAACTCAGCAGTCAGTCGTTTTTTAACCATATTTAATACTACAATGATACTACTTAGTCTAGCATTATATAAAGTGTCCCCTAGACAAACAACTTTGCAATTTTACAAATTATTAATGACTAAGTTTCGGGTTTAGGCCAAGCATTTTTATCTGTTAGATAGTCCTCGACCCTATAGTACGCTTTAGATATTATTTCAATTCAATTGAAATTGCTAAGCGCTTATTTTCCTAAATAAAAGTTGGCAACCCTAGTTACAATCCTTATTAACTTAAAAACCAAGCCAGGTCAAATACTTGTCTTATTCGATGAGCGTCATGCGATGTGCGATCTGTACCCTTACCATGAATTACCAATACCGTACTCGCTATCGAGTCGAATGCTCTGTCCATCACAGACCTCGCAGTATTCTTATAGAGTGCGAGGGACAGAGCATTCGACTCGCTAGCGAGTACGGTTATGTTAACTCATGGTAAGGGTACGGGTGTCCTAAGCAAACAAAAGGGAATCCATATTTGTTCAGAACTCAAGCAGTTAATGAGGGGAAGAATTTTTCGTGAATCATTGTTTGTATTCGTGGCCTCTAAAAGCGAATGTATGTTAAATCTGTTTGAGAAAAAATTAGGGGTGTTATCACGGAATAACAGATCTGCCAAAGGAAGTTTGACTGCAAAAATGTATATCTTTACATTTATCTTATTGTAACTGGTAAACTGCGAAAATACTACTTTTGCTGAGCCGTACAGAGTATATAAATGGTTCATTATGACCATATTTATATACATACTAGCTTCTGCCCGTGACTGCGTCCGCGTTTTTTTTTTTTTTTTTTTAATTTCCGGGATCAAATGTAGCCTATGTGTTGAGCTAAGGTATAAGCTATCTCCATTTCAAATTTCATCCAAATCCGTTCAGCCCTCACAGCGTGAAGGAGTAACAACACACACACACACATACACAAACTATCGCATTTATAATGATAGTAGGATTTACATCTTTGTAGATACATTATGTTATGAGTATTGAAGTAAGTCAAGTATGTTGTTTGTCAGGAAATGGATGTTGGTTTATCTGGGGGAGCCCAAAATTAAACCGCTGAACTGATTTCAATGAAATTGGGCGTGGAGAAAGCTTGAATCCCGGGAAAAGGCATAGGGTACCTATTATCCCGGAAATTTCGCCTGTTCCCGGGGGAATAAAGTAAAGACAGATAAAGTCTACGCGGACGGAGTCGCGGGCGACAACTAGTTAACTATTCTTGAACCTTTTTCTTCAAGAGTCACCTAAAGATTCTGCCCAGACCTTTAATAACCGTTATTTTCGTGTAACGTTATGATTCATAACGTTATTTTACTCGAATAACGTTATACTATAACGTTATTTGACGTCATACTTGTAACGGTATTCATTATAACGTTATCAAACAAAACGCTATACGTATAACGATACTTCGGTTAGCGCTACAATAACGTTATAGACCATCTCTTTCTTACACTCAATTTCACTCACTCCCGAGCTTCGTGCGGCTGCGGCTTATGGCGCATGACCTTGCCTGCCGTTGCCGTTGCCTGCTTTGTACCGAGGTTTTAACTGTACTGGGTAGTGATTCTCTGAACAACGACGGTCGGACGGACGGACGAGTGAATGTCCAAGCGGCCAGTTTAAGTAGTCCCGTCAGTGCGAACAAAATATATTTTAGCGCGTGCATTTTCAATTTAGCAGCATGGTTTCTGCCGATGGATCGAATCTATAAGGCAGCTTAATTGAAAATGCACGCGCTAAAATGTTTTTTGTTCGCTCTGACGGGACTACCTAAACTCGCCGCTGCGATTTCGCTCGTTCGTCCGCCCGTCCGTGTTGTTTCTGAGAGAATAACACCCCTGGGTAGTGATTCGGTGGTTAAAAACAACGGACGGTCGGACGAACGAGCGAAATCGCAGCGGCGAGTTTAAGTTGTCCCGTCAGAGCGAACAAAATACTCTTTAGCGCGTGCATTTTCAATTAAGCTGCCATATACGTTCGATCCATAGGCAGAAACCATGCTGCTAAATTGAAAATGCACGCGCTAAAATATGTTTTGTTCGCACTGACGGGACTACTTAAACTCGCCGCTTGGACATTCACTCGTTCGTCCGACCGTCTGTTGTTTTTAAGCCCCGACGCAAAAAAGAGGGGTGTTATAAGTTTGACGTGTAAGTGTGTGTGAGTGTGAGTGTGAGTGTGAGTGTGTGTGTGAGTGTGAGTGTGAGTGTGAGTGTGTACGTGTGAGTGTGAGTGTGAGTGTGTGTGTGAGTGTGAGTGTGAGTGTGAGTGTGAGTGTGTACGTGTGAGTGTGAGTGTGAGTGTGTACGTGTGAGTGTGAGTGTGAGTGTGAGTGTGAGTGTGAGTGTGAGTGTGAGTGTGTACGTGTGAGTGTGAGTGTGAGTGTGTGTGTGAGTGTGAGTGTGAGTGTGTACGTGTGAGTGTGAGTGTGAGTGTGTGTGTGAGTGTGAGTGTGAGTGTGTGTGTGAGTGTGAGTGTGAGTGTGAGTGTGTACGTGTGAGTGTGAGTGTGAGTGTGAGTGTGAGTGTGAGTGTGAGTGTGAGTGTGAGTGTGTGAGTGTGAGTGTGAGTGTGTGTGTGTGTGTGTGTGTGTGTGTGTGTGTGTGTGTGTGTGTGTGTGTGTGTGTGTGTGCGAGTGTGTGTGGCACTATAGTTCTTAAACGGATAAACCGATTTGGATGCGGTTTTTTTTGTATATGAAAGCAGGTTTCTTGTCGGTGGTTCTTAGACATGTTTTATCAAAATTGGTTCAGCCCTTTTTGAGATTTAGCTTTAAACCACCGCTAGAAAACTTGCTTTCAAATAAAAAGAACCGCATCCAAATCGGTCCATCCGTTTGGGAGCTATGCTGCCCGTTATAAACTAACACCCCTCTTTTTATTTATTACTTATTAGCCCCCTATTATTCATTTCATGTGTTTAAAGAGACGTTGCTAGCTAAAGTCATATTGTTAATTTGAAAAAGTTTAAAAAGCGTGATATAAAAAAATAAATAAAAAAAATAAAAATCCCAAATAGTCTGTAAAGGAAAAACTCTAAAAAGTAAAAAATAAGGAGGTATTAATATTTTGATTCAAGCGTCGACACGTCGGGGGACCGCTAAGTAAACTAAATAATATAAAATACCCCAACTACTTAGCCCTTATAAAATACCCAACGTGGCGACGACGCTTGTATCCAAATATTCATACCTACTTACAGACTATTTTTTGAGAGAATAACACCCCTGGACGGTAGGCAGACAAGACGACAAGAAAATGGTTGTACCTATCTGGCAACGTCGCGCAATGCATGAATCCAGCGCCGGGGCACGCGCCAGTCGGCCAGTTACGCAAAATACCTACCTGAGGAGCGGCAACAGCGCGTAGTTCATAAGTTTCATAACGTTATTATAACGTTATTTAAGTATAACGTTATTAGGATTTCATTACGGTGTAGCATAACGTTATGAAAAAATATCGATATATTTAAACGGAATTTTGAGCACTAACGAAATATAACGTTATGATAACGATATTATTCATAACGTTATAAAGGTCTGATTCTGCCCCCCTAAGCCAAAAAGCAGTATCTTAAATTCAATTACCAAAGCAGATTTAATTCTATGTCGTTAATGATAAGCCTGATATTACTACATGAGGTTTATCTTAGTTATTGTGTTTTTGCTTTCGATGGCAGAGATAAGACGACGATAGAGTTATTAGAAATGAAGCATGCAAATATTTTTTGGCATTTCCTTCTGATTAAATTTTAATCTAATTTAACTTCTTGACTTTTAAAAGTCTACTTTTTCTAATTTATACTTGTTCAGGTAATCAGCATAATGCGCAAGATTCCTGGATTTTCTCATTACATAATAACAATTCTAGCGCCTATTAACCTCTGCACCATAACTGTATTCGGATCTCGTAACTTCCTAGAAAGGATTTCCACTTTCTCGGCGTTTTCTTTTGCTTGTCATTCTGGTAGAGAACATAAGGTATTGTTTATTATAGTTGATGTAGAAGGTATAAGTTTAACTTGATGTGTGTCTTTGCCATCGTAGCTTCGATACGGTCGAAGTTTTTTTTTATTGCTGACTAGATTTGGTAAAAATCGGTTGGGTGGTTTAAAAGATCTCAGCTCTTAAAGTAGGTAGAGTCCCTGTTATAGGAGGGGCTTTTAACTATCTTATAAAAAAATCTCTGAGATAAATCTGTAGATATTTTAGCTTCTAATTTGTATTTAAAACTAATTAGACCTGAATTTTCTCCTCCGCCTATTTTGCACAAATCCTGCTCCGACGCCTTACGAAGTCGCATCGCTCATTAGCTTGCATGTCAAGATATTAATTGGCAATTTGCATTGATTGCAACTCTGATCATTCAGAGGGCCTTGACACCGTCGCGTGAGCGTGATGACACCTAGATAATCACTTTGTAATATAAGTGTTCATTGTTAATCATTGCCCAATGTATATTGAAAAACATGCAAAAACATACTTCTGATATTAACGATGATTTCATATTAGAATGCTATATTTTTGATCCATCCTTATTTTCGTGCAGAGTTTTTTTATAACTTAACAAGTTGTCTGACTCAAGTGAACATATATTTAGTGAAATGATTATGTTTATACGCTATAGATTACAAATTAAGAACAAGTAATGAAGAACTTCCAGTGACGACATATAAACATTATCTTTGCAAAAAAACAAAACTTCCTTTAAGCTTCTTACTTTAAGTTAACAAAGTTATCTAACCACTAGTCCTATCTAATTTAAAACTATATCGAGACTCCATAACAGTTTGAAACAGTTTACCAAGTGGAACCTAATGAGATTGCCTACGTACGGCTTTAGATTTGCATTTTAATGCATTCAGGTGTCCGAGCGAAAAAGTATTTCGCACTAACCGTCGCGGATTATTAACCTTATATCACGACATTCAATTACTGTTATTGCTTTTCAATGCCTTGCTCCAGATAGAAGTAGTAACATTTGTCAGGTACTCGATGCGATGTTGGTATGCGATATAGAAGATTGGAAAAATGTATCGCTTTAGACAGTGTTATAGTGGAAATTCTCAGTCTTGTTGCCTAAATCAATGTTCACTAAAAAACCTTAAACTTTAGATGATTATGTTCACGGTTATTTCACTAACAAATTCTATAAAAAAACGATTACTATTATTGTCACATACCACGCACGGTAATACAGACTTTATGCTGTATCCTCGGGTGTTTAATATCGGTAACTTTATTAATATGCTCTTGTAAATGCTTTCATTTTAAAGGTTTGTTAACTCAGTGAATTATAAATTTAACTTCACGTCCTTATTGTTTTTCTTTTGACTCACTGCAACCCTTGCCAGCTTGTTCTGTGAAGAGTCGCCAGTTTCGTACAAAAATGTTTTTTTACCGTTTTGAAAAAAAAAAATAGGTAAGTATGTCTTTAAAGAGTGTCATAAGAAAGCAAGGGCAATTTCAAGTTTCATTTCTATTTATTTGGGACATGAACAATACTAGATAGTTTGCAAAGTTTGACTTTATTTGCCTTGTTTGGATATGCCAGCAAAAAAATAAAATAAAATGATTAGCTTTCCGTGTATTGTATATTGTTTATCTGTTCCAACTATTCATAAAATGAATAAAGGGATACCCAGTCTAACAGATAACTTCTAAGGGTAGTAATAAACATATAATAAGTAGAAATATAGGTACTTACTTGGCAATCTTGTAGCACATGAAATACGTACTGTACTTGCGTGTTGATTATACCTAGTAGTAATCAATGACGGGACTAAGATTATTGATATGGTATAACGTGACTTGCTCGCGTGAAAATATGCTTCATCTACCCAGTCGGGCGGGTAATTATTGTAACATTGATCAAAATGAGCAGAATTCTTGTGGACAATGTCTTTACAAAGAAGTTTGCGAATAAATATTGGTAAACTTTGAACTAAAACGATATAGGTTAGGTCAGGGCTGTTTCCGTGCAAACCTTGACGCGGACGATGACCCTGTTCAGAGTATTGACATATCGTCTGACTGTAGAGATGATTAGACAATATCTATACATTTATATGTGAAAGGCAAACCTGACTCACTGACTTATATATCAACGCACAGCCGAAACTACTGTACCTAAAAACTTGACATTTGGTACAGGGGTTCCTTTCATGATGTAAGTCAGCAATAAGAATCGACCCCCAACGGGAAGAAATAGGGGGAGTTGTGTGAAACAAATTCTACGCGTACGAAGTAGAATATTAAAATAGATTCTGTTAAATAGGATTGTGAACCGAAGCTTAAATCGCTGTCAAAAAAATCAATACTAATTTAGCTCCGGGACATAACGTTTCTCATTCCCGACAGCAAGTCCGATTTCCACGATTTTTGAATATGTTGAAGGAAAAATCAGGTCTGTACGTTTCCGTTTTTATTTTCATGGTAAGGAAAACGAAAATAGTCCTAGTTTTACATAATACATATTCGAAAATCGACAGAATCAGACCAGGTTTAAGGGCAGAGAAACGTGTATGGAAAATTTCGTCTTCATACTCGTAGTTCGTTTAGAATCACAACTGGCGCTAACCATCGTTATGATCCTATTAAAAGTTTTCGTACCTACAACATAAAAGGTCTTTAAACCCGACGCAAAAACAGGGTAAAATACGTGTGTATCTGACCATCTTTGTGTCTGTGTATATTTGTCTATTTATCTGTCTGTGACCTCGTAGCTCCCAATACGGGGCGGATTTTTTTCCAAACCCTTTTTTTATTTGGGATAGTTCTTAGCTAGATTTCATGTAGCTTGGGCTGTTTAAGCGCTGAAAGTAAGGCTCGCCATTATATTAGGGGGTTTGTAGCTTTTATTTTGTAGTCTTCACACAGATCCCACTTACCATCAGGTGACCTGTGTTCACGTGTAAAACCTTGGAGTAGGCTCACTTATGTCCAGGATGTCTGTCGGCTGATGACGAATTATTTTTGTGAAGGAATTATTTATAATTCTTACCCGTTTGTTGTGGGCTTTACAAGTGTTGTAATATTAAAATTCTTATACCATATTTGTAACAAATGTAATAAAATCGAAGCCGTTTTCTTTGGCCTGCCGCTAACCCCATTGTCCTCGCTTCACTGAGAGTTATGACGCCGTCTATCTTTTTACAATTGCTTCGAGAGCGTCTTTAGATTAGTTCTGTTTTTATGGGAGGTTGATGGAGCTTTCTTTAATGGATCGATATGTTATTAGACATGCAAAAATGCAAAATAGGAATGAGAATTCTTACTCGCACTTGTTTTACAAAACATCGATGAAGAAGGTATTATAGAGGTATTATACTTTCAATATGCAATGAGAAACATTAAGAATATAGAACAAAATCATTATTTCGCATAGACTGTGGTACATAAGATGGTTTTAAATTACTCTCACCATACCTATTACGCTTGGTGTGACATCCAACGATTATTGAATCACATTTTTATTCAATAAAGTTAAAGAGTTCACCTACGGAGTAGAAACAATCCTGTATTCTTAAACTTTTAATTAAGTTTATAAGAGCTTAGTGTAAATAGTTCCCCTTAGAATTTTTGACTAAAGTTACTCCAGATTTTGACGCTCATTCCCAAAATACCAGAATACACTTTATATACCTTATTCCGAAAATATTTAATTTTGAATTATAAGTTGTTTAGTATTTTGAGAATCTGTTACTTTGAATAAAACCCCATGAATTGTGGTATGGTCGTAATGAGCGTGAAAATCCGGAGTAACTTTAGCCACAGATTCTAAGGGGAACTCAACGTTATGCGAATATTTACACTAAGCTCTTCAAAAACATTACACCCTTAGAAGGCTTATCTTACGAGTAGCACACTTTAAGCATCTCGTTTCAAAATGAAACATGCGTATAAGAGGCTCAAGTTCGTTGACTTGATGTTGCCGCTTCATTAGAGCGAAATTTAAACCAACATTACACATGAAGGCACCTCTAAGAGCTATAATGAGCTTCTTATTATGTTTATCTTTAACACAATACAGCAATAAATTCACCTCACCGTATGGGAATTGATATATTGACAATGAACAGAAGGAGAAATCATACACATTTTTTCCTACAGTTTTCATTATTTGCTTATGTTCCATTCATAATGATTTATTAAACTTTCTCCAGTGAATAGACAATTAGATTTTAGATAAACAAAAACGCGATGTACGGCGAAAAAAGTTTGCGGAAGAAAACGAAGTTAATATGGCGTTCGGTTTTATGGATGGCGATTATTACTAATTTATGAACGCCTTTGAAAGGTGCAAATTATACGCGCTTTGTGATCTCGTGGTAGGAGATGTTTGTATACGGTTTAATAGGGTTGGCAAATAGACCTTAGCTGTATCGAATTGAACCAAGCGTAGACGGAAGCCGACACCGGTTACTTTTCAAAAATCCCCCCCCTTCCCTTGATACGACGTCTTTGTTTATTGCAACATTCCTATTAGACTTGATGACACTGGACATAAACATTCTTATCACAATCACTACAAAGAAAAAAGTCCCCCGCCGCGGCTGTCTGTATGTTCGCAATGGTCTCAAAAAATACTAAAAGGATTTTCTTGCGGTTTTACCATCAGTTAGATACATTTTCACGGTAGCTTTTTATGTGCTTTATGTGCGGGTGTTACAGAAAACGCGAAAAAACCGAAGCAAAGCGAGGGCTAGTGAATTGTTTATTATATGACAAAGGCATTTCCACACAACAGACATAATACAATCAATACAAGGGCGGCTGTTATCACCCGATGACTATTGATAGAGTTCTTAGATATGTTTTTTCCCTATGCATGTGAAATTGCTTATCTGTAGAAATATTGCTATTCAATCGACGAAGATGCGCCAAAACAAAACGTACATTTATGCAATCGTACGACATCAAAACAATATAAAAACTGATGAACGCATATAAAAGAATGTCCATGATCAGCCCTTGTTATTAGTCCTGACCTAGGCATGCCATTATTATAAGATTTATAATGCTGTCATTGTTCTTTGTTTAACTGGTAATAAACGTGGATAGCAAATTATACCTGTCCGTGGCGATCTTCGCGGTATCGTCGAGGGAAAAAATTATAGACCTAAGAAAAGATATCGAGATTTGCACTTTTCAACTCCTGGCTGAAACTATCTTTTTACCATTATCTTGAAGATCAGATAAAAAACAGTCAGTCAGTCAGTCTTCCGCCTATAAAGTTATTTACATTATCGCTCTAACAATGTTTGAATGTTGGTGGCAGAAGTACCACGTACTCCGTGCTCTTATACTGGTTTTCTAATTTGGTACTCCGCAAGAGCTAAAGCAGCCCTGCGCTCAGCTCAGCATATGTACTCTGTGGGGCTAGACAAGTTGCCATCGTTCACGAACGCTAGCGTTAGGCGATCACTTTGGTGATCACCTGTCACTTGGCGCTGTCAAAATTAAATAGGCTAGACAATCAGTTTTCAGCGTGTCAGTTGTAACGAGTGATATATCACGTGACTTACGTCATTCCCATACATTTTTCAATGACAACACATGTCGCCAGTGATCACCTAACGCTAGCGTTCGTGAACGATGGCAACTTGTCTAACCCCACTGTATACTAACTTTTTTATTCAGCTTTAGGAGCTAAAGAAGTCACAGAAGAAGCTCACAAAGTTGGCTCCAATATCGCTATAACAAATGTATATATTCCCTTCCAGGTTCATGGGCGTCTGTGTGCACGAAGGGCAGCTCCACGCCCTAACGGAATACATGGAAGGCGGCTCCCTGGAGCAGGTGATCTTGGGGCTGCCTCCAGAGCCGCTGACGCAGGCGGTGCGCATCTCACTGGCAGCTGACATGGCGGCCGGCCTTAAGTACCTGCACTCTCTTGGCGTTTTCCACAGGGACCTCACTTCTAAGGTATCTCTAAATAAATACCTACTCTAGAGATCATCAAGTTTTTTTCTCACATATATTTGCTCATACCGGGAATGGAACTAGGGTAACGTATCGTATATAATATTGTATATGTATAAATATTTGTGAACAAAATTTTAGTTTCGGGTCTTTGATAGTTTCTTAGAAAATGTAACTTTGACATATATATATATACAGACAGACATGTCGACACTATACGACACTATAAGTTCCTAGTTTGAATACGGAATTTCAAAAACCGGCCTAAGCTGGGGTAACATGACTTCGATTTTGGGAGTAAAGCCCCTGTTTTTGTACAGAATGGGTTTGCTCTTGACCCCAATGTGGCCCATGGCAGAGCTGGGGCGCGGCGCGGATCCGTAACGGTATTAGTGTTAGGGTGCGATACCTTTGTTATCGATTAATGTAAGAGTTTGTGAACGGCTCAATTCGAAGTTCTTTAGAAGATTCTCGATTGAATTATTATACAGCTCCAGAACGTACTTTGTCGAACGTAGCCGTTTTCTTCCCGGTCCAGAATATATAGTTTTCACTTTACAATCTGTTCATTCGTTTAGGAGTTATTAAGGTTTTAATGATAAGGGCAAAGAACGCTTCCTTGAGGTACACCTTTTGACTGCCTTGGCTAAAAATAGCTATAATTCGTAATCCTAAAACTTGATATCCAATCCACAATAACGTAGCAATGTATTTTCCACTTTGTTCCTTCTACCTTTCTTTATTCCTTCTTGAAATGTTTTTATTTATATTTTTTTCCTTATTACTTATCGTTTGAAGCATGACATGATTAGTACTTTTTATTTACCTAGTTTACTGTATCCAACATTTTGTATCAATCGCGACCGTCCCGTCTCTAGGGGCCACTCTGAAAACCAGCGCCTGCCTAGAACATGCTGAGATTGGGACCCATGGCTCAATTTAGTTTCTTAGTTACTATAAGTTTTTATTTTTTTGTCACATACTCACTTTATTTTATTTTATATTTGATAAATTTAAGATGGTGGCAATAAAGATTATTCTTATTCTTGAATAACACCATAAAACCAACACCCAACCATTCAGTATGAAGAGTCAAAGTTGAATGAAAAATATGAAATGCTTCAGTGGCTTAAAAAGCATATTTTGGAACTATAGTGTAATTGAATACATTGCTACCTTATTAAGGATTGGATATCAAGATTTAAAATAACAAAGTTAAGCGGGAAGCGAATTTGTTTTATACTATGTAATGATAAAGTATGATTGCACGTTGTGAATAGTAAAAGGTTTTTTTAACTATTTACCTAATCAGGATATTGTTTTTTTCAGAATGTATTAATTAAGAAAAGCGGGGACGGAGATTACACCGCAGTGGTGGCTGACTTCGGACTCGCTGCCAAAATACCTCATCCTGTGTAAGTATTAAAAAAAAGTAGGATTCCATGTTTTGTTTTTTTTATTCTACGTTTTGTAAACTTACTTTTTTTAATCAAAACCTTTTACTTCTCTCAATCTCACAAGGGTTAGCTTGAAGAGATTCCTTAAAGTGATAAATTCACCTTAGTACATTGTTATTTTCATTTTATTGTTTCGGCTTTTCTTTCGTACAAGTTTTTACATACATACATCCAAAATTTATTATGTTTACTATTCATTTGCACAACAAAATACTTCCTTTAATCATCAAGACATGGCTTTACTTTATTACAAAACAAAAATATCATGAGGGCGCCACTGGACGCTCGACGTTCTCTTAAACAACTTGTATACAACTACATATTCACATACACTAGAAAAACATTATTTTTCTTCTTGACCAGTCGAAGCTTTTTTTCTATAACACACACTCGAAGACACTATTCGTCATGCACTTAATATATAATCGAAGTGTGACCAATTAGTCCGTCCAGCGCGGTGAGAGTCTCACGCCATCTCGCGTGCGGCTTGAGATACCTTCCAAGTGTTACTATACTGAAAAAACCGGTCAAGGTCGAGTCCGATTAATGCGCCGGCGGTTCCGAACGTAAACAAGTTGTGACTTGTTTTACAGTGTAAATGGAGACTGTTTAACAAAGAGCGTTAAAGTTTTTCAAATATCCTATTTACTATTTGTTAGCTACATAATTTGAGAGCTTACAAATTATATCCTACGGCCATACGATAGACGAAACAACAATGATTCGACTCATTTCTTAACATTGCAAAAAAAATTGCAAATTTGATATATATTTTCCCTTTCTTTTATTTCCACCCATGTCTAACTTTTAAAACAACACAATATCTAGATAAATACGAGTAAACGTGAATCGACAAAATGTATGTACGCGCATAACTTCCGAACGTCTGCACCAAATTGGATAATTCTTTTTTTGTTGTGTTCGGTATTGTTAGGGCAAGGTTTGTAAAAGAAAATCCACCGGGAAAGTCGGAAATTTGCAGCAGGTGAAGCCGCTGGCCTGCTGGTTCTTGATTTTCATAGCGACAAGACCTGATCGTATTTTAGCACGATAGCTTTAGCCATTCTATAAAAAAAAACTTGTCCAGCTGATAAGCAGTCTGAAACAGACACACCTATCTAAAGGTTACGGAACCCTAAAAGTGCTGTCTCGTTTGCTCTGCAGTAGTGACATAATTGCGTGACAGGGACAGAGGGATAATTTAAATGTCAATGCGTGTCTTACATTTTTTCATACCTAGACGAGTGATGATAGGTATATATAAATGGTTTTAAAACAAACAACGTATTCAGTGTTAAATAAATACATAAATTTCCATAAAAAATTACGTGATTGTTTACGTATTCTACTTTATTTATCAAATTAACATGTAATGATGGATCATTTAATACGTTAATCCATTAACACATTGATTTCATTTCAACGATAATCGAAATTTTCGAAGTCGCGGGTAGAAGCTAATAAATCTATAAAAATCCTCCTCCTCACCTTTCTAACCAAAATTAACAAACATCTAAGATTGCCAAAATTTTAATGTCATTTTTAAAGAAAACAAATAAAATTCAGTAAAAGACTACTTGGCATGCAATCATATTTGATCTCCAAGCATTTTTACACTCAGGAGCGATGAAATCGGGACACTCCACCTACAAATTTACTCGCAGTTACTCCGTTTTCATTGGCTTCAAGTGTACCATGTGGTCCCATGCCAAGTGAACGTGGGCGGTCATTCATAACTAGTTCAATGCCATGCCGCTTTATCACGCTACCGAAATAACTACCGCTGATTATACTTTATTTACAAACACCGACGTGTAGATACAGGGCGACTCTGTAGCTGAAAGTTAAGAGAAAATATGAAATGAAATGAAAAATTCGACGGGCGACCAAATCGTTTCACCCTTTTAAGAGCTACGGATTTCTTCACACACATACTCGCGCGCACACGCGCACATATGCTCCATCCAAGCGATTTTTCTTAGTTGATATAAAATGAACACAATAGTTATGATTTGATTATAGTTATATTAACCAAGGCTGATAGTACCAACAGCAAGTTCTTTAGTGATTTAACTAACATCTTAGTTTATGTATGTTAGTCTCCTATGGAATTCGGACCCCTAGGCACAACAATCACAATCTTGTTAGATGCGACCGTTTTTTCCAGTGTAGTACGTTTTTGGCCCTTGTGAAATTGATTATTTAAATTTAAAGGCGTGTAGTACTGTTAGGCGATGGGCTTGCAACCTGTCACTAATACACTGGTAATCTTCGCCTAAGTGTGCAAAATGTGGTTACAGAATTATCAAAAAGTTTTTAGTGTTGTTGGTAATTCTGTAGCTCTGGCTACCCCACTCTGGGAATAAAGGCCTGAGTTTATGTATGTATGTATGTATGTATTTAAATTTATATGTTTTATTTATATTAAAAGAAAAATACAATCCAATTGGTTTTCTGTTCTTATGATATGACTTCTATCTTGAAGTGAAAATGCTAACTTACTTTGTTTCTTCTCTTTCTTTACTACTGGGGCCGAATTGTAAACTATTAATACCTGTCAATTTCCAGTACTCTATCACTCCTTAAAACTCAGCAGGTTTCAATTTCGTTGTGGTCGTCGTATGTTTATTATCCTGCTATTTTTTTTATCAGCAATGGATACCGGCTGCCGACCGTGGGCTCCCCCTGGTGGATGTCACCAGAGTGCCTCCGCGGCCGCTGGTACGACCACCGCTCTGACATCTTCTCCTACGGGATCATACTGTGCCAGCTGATCGCCAGGGTAAGCTCCAAAGAGGAGGAGGAGGGAGCGCTTTAACTGTTCATCACACCTTATTAGCAGCCGAAAGGCTTCTAAGAAAGAAAAAAAGATTTTATTCCAGCGGAGTACTGATGGTAAAAAATAACTATTTATATTTAATTACCAACATTGCTCTGTTAAATTTGAAGCGTGACTCAAATACATTTTTTCGACCTTTTTAATACTTTTGCAATCACTTGGCTCAATTTTAGGACCGACTAAATGACCTGTTTCTTTGATTTTAAACTACTTGGATATTAAAGAAGGGTGGGCTAATTGGCCTAATGACCAATAAGGACAAGCGATATGTCCCCGAATAGGTAATACTAAGTTGTAAAACTATTACTATGACAGGTGGTTCGAAATCTTTGTGTGGAAAAAGTTATTGACCGCGGTTTTTCCAAGTAATTATTCTAACGTCGTCTATGTAGGCGTCCCCTATGTTCCAGATTTTTTAAAAATTCACACAGTGGTTTAAGATTTCCCGCCATACAAAAAGTTGTAGAATATGAAAAAATCTTTCAAAGGACATATGGCTTGTCATTGTTGGTTTTTAGGCCAGTGTCCATACAAAACTGACCATCATCCTTTAACGTTTTTATGTTTCAAAATGCCTCAAGATTATTTTTTGCGAAAAGAAGATCACTGGTAGTACTGATATATTTGTTCTTTTCATTTCGTAGGAATACACAATTGTTTGTTTAATTCCAGGTGGACTCTTTTGAATTCGTAGGAATTAATTTATTTGAATTAATTCCAGGTGGACGCCGATCCGGACGTGCTCCCGCGCACGGACAACTTCGGCCTCAACTACATGGCGTTCGTTGAACTGTGCGACGAACAGACCGTCCCGGACTTCCTAAGGCTCGCCTTCAACTGTTGCATCGTGAGTCTCTTATACGCGCGTTAGATATCCTTTGTCCAGCAGTCTTTTAATGTGCCTACTTTGGCCTCAACTCAACTACATACCGTTAGTAAAACAGTGCTTTTTCATCGTGATGCTAGGGTTGCCAACCATACCTACTTTATAATACTTTATACTTTTGGATTAAATAAAAGTAACGAAAATACTTAATTTCTGACTTATGCGTGGAATGATTCGAAAGTGATGGAGACTTCTGCGAAATTTCTGAACGGGTGTGGAGTTTCATCACAGTACAGTGCGCTAACAGCACAAAAAGTATGTTATCATGCAAATAAAAAAATGCATTTGAAGAATACTTTTTTTATACTCGTCAGACAAGTAAACGGAAATTTAAATTTTATTTTCCTTTAAAAAAGTTGGCAACCCTACGTGATGTGTACGCAGCTCGCGAGTCTATTCTCTAGAACTATGGTTACAGTAACAGCTCGCTTATGAGCAAAGGGCTGAATTTTCATAGCAAAAATCAAACGTCAAGAGGGATTGACCATTGTATTTTATCGACTATTCCAGCTATCGATTTTACTAGATAGGATTCCGGAATATTCGATATTTAGATAATGCCGATTTTATACAATTAACAATGGAAACAGTGCCATTTTAAATGATGACAATGTACAGAAACTAATGTCGATTTTTTATTACTACAGACAAGATGAAGAAAATATAGTACAGGTATAGATCTCAATGCTGTTATTATGATTATGAATGAAGGTTAGTCTACTGTCAGTTATACAGTGCAACATTTCCGTTTTAGTTTTATATTTTAATTGTAACAATATAAAACTAGTTACTGTTTTATTACTTTATTATTTTGTTAACCTTTATACTTACACAAATTCATTTTGTTTGGTACTCTAGAGTGTCCCACTGCAGAGCAAAGGCCTCCCCATTACAGGTCTAAAACATGTTGTGCGTGACAATCAATCATCGATAGTCGATAAAACACAATAGTCAATCCCTCTTGATGTTTGATTTATGCTATGAAAATTCCGCCCCTTGCTTATGAGTACCCGGCTTTAAACGCAGCATAACATTCAACGTCTGTTGCAGTACGATGCGAAATCGCGGCCGCTATTCCCCGAGATAGTGATCAACCTCGCCGAGATGAAGGAGGGGCTCGACGACGCCAACTGGGGCTACGTCTCCAACAACAACTACGAGAGGTATCTAGTTTGGTTACATTTGTGCTCTTTGCCTTCTCCAGAGTTCACTACCGCCGCATAGTCCTATTATATCCTCTTATATTCCGATTTGAATTCGATTCCGAATCAAATCAGCTCGAGCCTAACTCACACTCGACCATATTTTTAGTATATTTGTTATTTTCTTTGGGGTTTGTACTTTTTTTTATGATGTAACAAAAATAAAAATACGTTGAAATAAAACGTTTTGTGTATTAGGTTCCAGTTTATAATTTCTCTTTCTTGAAAAAAATTTATTAGAAAATCCGTCGTAATAACAAATGTGTATTCTGAAAAAAAAACCGCTGTCAATTACCGTTCAAAAGATACAGTTCTTTAAAGAACAGCGTATGCATGTTAATTTAATAGTGTCCGGTTACAAAACCTAAAAACAAATCAGCGGAGTAATTGCCTAACGCACTCGCAATCGCAATCGTTTTCATTTTGAAAATCGAAGGCTTGTCTGCGTACAAAATGAAAACAATTGTTCCGTTTTGAAGTCGATTTGCGATTGTGAGTGCGGAAGGCAATAGGCCAGCTGGTCTTATTCTTGGGTTAATTGTCTATGGTTTCCGCAGCGATGAGGCTGAATCGTCGGGCCCACGCTCGTGCCCCGGCCTGTACGCGTGGAGGCCGCAGCGCCACCGCTCGCACCACGAGGCACTGCCCAACAAACCGCTCGACACACGTGAGTAACTGTCAATCGTTCAATCATTCACTCATACCATCAATCACACACCAAACAACACAAACACTCACGCCTTCATTCCCAGAGTGGGGCAGCCAATTACCAAAAACTCTTAAAACAACCCTCAACTATTAATTCTTTTACTATCAATCAATGGGCAAATTGGGCAATATACATGGTTTTTTTAAATCGCATTTTATACAGGGTGTCCCAGAAACCGACGTCAACCTGCCTAGAGCTGATAGATCAGCTCATATCATAAGCTATCGATTAAACCCCCATATATGTTCAGCAATTGTTATTAGTTTCCGAGATATTGATCATTTTAATAGTTTTTTTTTAATTTTTCCTTATGTTAGTGATACGAGAAACCCCTAAATTCTGCAGCTTTATTCCAGTCTTAAAAATACTATTGCAGTGCAGCACCGTCGCTCCCTATCGGAGCTAGAATGGGCGGTAGAACCAGCCACGCGGACCGCCAGGGGAGCCCCACACCGTTCGGCCTCGGCCCTCGGGGCTCCGCGCGCCCCGCCGCGCCTGGCGCGCCTGCACCGCCTCGCGCACATCATGCTGCTGAAGGACCCGCCCCGCGCGCCCGAGAGGACCCCGCTGCATACCTTCCGCGGCGTCAACAAGATCCTGGAGCCGGGACACTCGAGAGCTGGCGGGTGAGTCTACATTACATTATGGCAAGTCGCTTGGGGGCTATGAAACCCTAGTAGAATGTTACTTTTTGGAAGGGTTATCCAAGGCACCTGAAGTGCGCGTGCTACGGTGTTTCAGTCGGCTGCCTATTTGCAGTGTCAAAAATATTTTCGAATCTGGTCACTGTGCGTCATATTTAGTAAAGATGCAAACATGCTGCGGGCTATGAAGTCCTGGTACAATTTTGCTTTTGGAAAATTATTAATCTGGTGTAAGAATTTAAACCTGCGCAAGGAGGGTAAAAAGGGCATAAATTGAACTGCAAGATTTATAAGAGGATCGATGTTTATTCAAAAAGTGTCATCTATAGGCTATCATTTTATATAAATTAACTCTTAGAATAGAATAGAATTACGTTTATTGTTTAACCGTGTACAGAGATGTTAATAAGTATATAACTAGAACCAACAGTTTATCTATCACGGACATACAATATTAAGTCACTTATTACTAGACAGAATTTATTAATTCATGCACAATTTATTATCTATTATAAAACTCATTCATATTGTAGAAGACTCTATCAATGAGGGTAGTTTTAAATTGTTTACCTTCCAGTGATTTGATTTCAATAGGTAGGTTATTGAAGACTTGCATTGCAGAAATGAAAATAATTTATTCTGAGAGCCACTACCGACCTCTTCGTGGGGCTTAATGGTTATATTCTGTTGAAGATATGGCGGAAAGACAAATCTGAGGCTGATCCTGACGCGGCAAAAGTTAAAAAAACACACTGAAAAACCGAATGGGTTGATTTTACTACATTTTAGGAACCTACCCATGAGTTTCGTTGAAGTAACACCTAACCTTAGTAAAAACAACACATTGAAAAGGTTGCTTCAACCTTTTTCCTGGTTAACTCAACCAAACTCACGTGTAAGTCCTATTTTAACCATACCACATGTGGAAGAAGCGAAAGAAATTTGTCAAGATCGTAGCAAGTGGAAAGAAGTGGTCTCTGCCTACCCCTCTGGGAAACAGGCGTGATTTAATGTAATGTAATGTATGTATGTTGTAAAAAAAAAAAACAGGTATCACAGAAAATAGGATTATAAGTAAAATCACACAAAGCTTCATGGAAAGACGGTCCGCCTTAATTAAACGAAAAAACAAGACGAAAGAAGAGAAACAAGAGCTCAGCAAACTATTTAAAGTAACCAGTAAATCATTAAGGAAAGACTATCACAACTACCGGCAAAATGTCATTACAAAAAACTTAAAATGCTATAGAAGTACAAAACGAGCTTTTAAAGAGTTAGATAGTAATCAAACATGGATACAAAGCTTAAAATCACAATCCATAAAAACAAAAACAAGACAAGATATTATAAACTGCGCTACACAATTTTACAAGCACTTATACGAAAAAACAGATAATGGTCGCCCAGCTATAGATCTACCGGTCCTTGAAGGTGATGATAATATTAATCCTATTGAGACTACAGAGCTATTAACGCACATCAAGAAACTAAAACTAGACAAGAGCCCTGGTCCTGACGGTATCCCGAATGAAGCACTGAAACTAGGAAAAGCTCAACTCGCTCCTATACTGACGAAGTTATACAACCTGGTATTAAATTCAGGCCACGCACCAGAACAATGGAAAAGCTCAGAAATAATTTTATTATATAAAAAAGGAAATCCACAAGATATCGCGAACTACCGTCCAATCAGCCTCTTGTCTAGTATCTACAAACTGTTTACATCAATATTACAAAGTCGAATGAACCCAAAAATTTATAACGCCCAACCGATAGAGCAAGCAGGATTTCGTTCCGGCTTTTCAACCACAGACCATATGCATGTTATGCAACAAATTATAGAAAAGCATAAGGAATTCAATCAACCCCTATATATAGCATTCATCGACTACGCTAAGGCATTCGACACCATCTCTCATAACTCTATATGGGCAGCACTCTATCAGTCTCAAATCAACCGGAATTATACTAATGTACTAAGAGACTTATATAATAACTGTAAAAGTACGGTTAGACTAGAAACAAGAGGGGAACCGATTCCTATAGGCAGAGGCGTGAGGCAAGGAGACCCGATCTCACCTAAATTATTTATTGCCGTACTAGAAAATATATTCTCAAAACTAAAATGGCAACAAGAGGGAATCAAAATACGTGGCAAATACCTAAACCATCTCAGATTCGCTGATGATATCGTTCTTTTCGCCTCCACGAGTAAAACCCTAGAGAGAATGATAAACTCACTAAGTGAAGAGAGCGAGAAAGTAGGATTAAAGATGAATGAGGAAAAAACCAAGATTATGACGAATAGTAAACGACAACCTATTACCCTTGGCCAAACACCACTTGAATATGTAGAGCGCTATATTTATTTGGGAAGAGAAATTGCTTTCAGCGACAATAACACAGAAGAGGAAATAGACCGACGTATAAACATAAGTTGGAAAAAATATTGGTCGTTGAAAGAAATTTTTAAAGGAGATTACTCTCTAAGTCTTAAAAAAATTGTGATGGATACAAATATTCTGCCAGCACTTACTTACGGATGCCAAACTTGGCGCCACACGAAAAAAGCTAAAACTAAAATCACTACCACCCAACGCGCTATGGAAAGGAGCATG